>CM052077.1:25810335-25932835 GCA_020010945.3 Muscidifurax raptorellus | reverse complement strand
CAGTTCCCAATGCTGACAAGATGTCCACGTAGCTCCTTCATTCCGGCGTCTTAGACATAAGACCGTCCGGTCTGGTCGCTCTTGCCCGCTTTGTTTTGTCTTTATTGGTCATATTCTGGTTCTTAACGCCAGGGACCTGGTTGTTCTCCTAACTTGACTGTTTCTCCTTTTTTTCGCCTTTCTTGTACCGACCTCTTGCCAAGTTGCCTCTTTAGGCCGTTTACTCTCTTTCTCCTCTTTGTTACTCCTATCCTGCGGAGTAGATAAAGACTCCCTTGGTTTACCTGCCTTTTCAGGTCTTAGACTTGGTGTTGTCTGAGTTTCCTTGCCTTTCGCTGCACAAACTTTTATACATGACACTAATGCTTCGTGCCATGTCCCTGATAGTTTTATGGACGTTATGTTTGTCCTTTACTAACTCTCTGAGTTCCTGGATCTTTTCTCCTAGACGCTCCAGCTAGTCATTTCTTCTTTCAAGGTTGTAGTCCCAGATGCTAAGACACTTTTTGAGGTATCCGAAGTCCCCAAGTTTGCTTCGTTTGTTGTACTAAGCATTTTTATTTTTATCCTCCTGTTCCATCTTTAGTCACATACGTTCCACCGAGCTCTCTCCGCGAAGCTATACTTCACGGGCGTGAATTCTGACCTTGTACTCCAGCGTAAGTCTTCCTCAAAAAGCCTCCGGAAAAGGGTAATGAGGCGCACCCTCTGACAACAATACGGCCCGTTCCGGGCGCCACCCGGCACTAGTGCGATTATTGGGATTTTCGCCGGGTGATAGGGCAGCTAGGGTGTGTCGGCGAAACATCCCCGGGCCCCTGTACTTTCCGGCAGCCTGGGAGTGTCAAAACCCAATTTATCTCGTATCCTTTTCCTTTAGCAGTCTAAGTCGAGTCGGACTGCGGCAATCGGCGAGCGCCTGCTCAGACATAACCCGAATATCAAACCTTGTTTTCGGTAGTGACAGATCTTCAATAACCTGTTTGGTCCGCGGGAGTTATTTTATTTCTCTCCAACCCTCTGTTTGCAGCACTACGTACGTAGTACTAGGCGCTTACAGCGAGCGTTCCTCTATCCGCCACCCGAGGACGCGCCACATGGGGTACAGCTCCCCCTCGTGGTGTGTGTGTTTGTGTGTGTGTGTGTGTGTGTGTGTATGCGTGAGTATGTATACCGTTATATTTCTGAAACTACTCAGTTAATATCAATTAAATTTGACATGCATATCTATTTCTGGATTCTAAATTCGGAAAAAATATTTAATTTTTATTTTTTCAATTATTTATTTTTTATGGCCATTTCTCAATTTTCGAAAAACATTATTTGCCTTATTTCCAATCATTCCATTATTACAAACAATTCAGCTAAAATGCATTTAAAAGATAATAAAATTACCTCTTTTTCCCGTTTGGTCCTCGAGTTACCGTTCCGTTCGGCACATAAAATGAAAAAGGTGATTTTTTTTTTAATTTATATCTCGGAAACTAAACATCATAACCTCACGAAAAAAAAAATGTTGGTGGGTTACGTGTCGAACTATATTCTATTAAAATTTCAAGTGATTCGACTACTTATTTTTTTAGTAATAAATCGAAAATTGATAAAAATGAGTTTTTTTTGTCTCGATTACGGGCATAGAAAGGCCTTATTGCACTTAAAATTCTGGCAAAAGATAGATCTTTTGATTACCTCGGTTAACTTCCTTTCGCAGCTTATGAAAACGATTTGTTGAAAAGATATTAAAATATAAATTCTTTGTCTCTCACCCTGTATACCCTGTATAACTGAAAATTATTATTTTTGTTAAACCTTATAACTCGCTAACGAAAACTCAGAATGTTTTGACAAAATTCATGGTTTTATGAGGTTATGAGGTCTATTTGTGATACAAATTGTAATTCATTTTATTAAAAAGATCCGGAGAAAAAGAAATGCATTATTAAATTAATATACTTGACCGATACATACGAACAAGGAAAAATAGATTAGTTTGGAGGAAGCTACGTGCCAATGAATTGGCAGTGGTTTTTTTTATCAACATTATTTCAGTGATTAACCAGATGATGAGAGACACCGAGGGTGATTCTTTCATTATGGCGTATGATGAGTCGATAGGAAACGAGAATAATTGTAAGTATTGAAGTAATTAAAATACAAATATTAATTTTTCATTTTAATTAAATAATTTTAATTCTCTCAATACTTACAATTAGTTCCAGAGTCACATGCACGTATGGCGGATCAACAAGACGTTGTACACTTAGTTACAGCCAATTGTAAGTGGTAAATATGTCATAATTAAAATTTTTGTAATTATTATTCAATTAAATGCACATTCCCTATTTTAGTTATAGACGCTGCGCCATCAACATCTAGAAATTACCACCCACAATCTTCGGACCATTGAGGAGACTCATCATCGTCAAACATAAATAATCGTAAGTATTAACCCTGTCAGTATACAATTTTCATTTATTGTTTTTTCTGCAATATAAAGGCATGCTCTAATACTTAAGCTTCAGAGAGGTCTAGAGCGAGGTACCAGCGTAATCGATGGGGCACGCAAACGCAGAAGGCTTACCCGCGGCAGTAGCAGCAGTAGCGGAAATGACAGCAGCAACAGTAGCAGCAGTAGCGGAAATGACAACAGCAACAGTAGCAGTAGTACTAGCAGTACTAATGCCAGCAATGCTAATAGCAGTAGCAGCACTGATACAGCTGACGAAGAAGGTAAGACTCTTATTTAAATTTGTTTAATATAATAAAGTATATCTTTAAACCGGCTGATCTTATAGATGCTCATTTGCAGACCAGTGAAGGAGGAGAGCGATATTTAGGATATGAGTGTAGAGAGATCCCTGGAATTATACCGTAGCCACCAGCCAATGCCCATGTTTTTTTGTGTGGCCGGTCGTGAACGAGTTCGTTTAACCGATAAGTCAGTGAAAAAACAATCTATATTAAACATCAATAACGATGACAATCTTTGTCTACCACGAAGTTTAGCTGCTGCTTATGCCTGCCTTAAAAGGAAATAGACCAAACGACTGAATCGAATTAATCCCGTTACGTTAGGAAATTGAGATATGTTATAGAAGCTGTTCATGGTATTCTTGGTAAGAAGTATAAGCTTTATCACCAGTAATTAGATAATAAACTTTTACCAAAAGCTGGTGCATATTATAAAATTGCATGTTTACTTAATAATTTTTTCGGTAAGCGTTTAAAAAGCGATAATGATGACCATGGCTTACAAGATATAATCATCGAAAGAATGTTAAATGCTAATCAAAGTGAAAATACTTTAGCATTAGAAGCTGAGACAGCCAGATGGTCTAGACGGTCCACTACTACGATCAAACTAACATCCCAAGAAATTATTGATTTTCCGGAGATAACTGAAAAAGATCTCAAAATATTTTTTTCAGGCACCTATCAATTAGGTCAAGCCGCATGCTATTTAGCTGAGTTAATGGACGATAGTAACAATATCAATCTGGAATATATTAAGATGAAACCTAATATTATTAAAGTTTTAATAAGGTCCAGGCATATTAACAGTAGAATTTACAAATGTTACATCGAATACAAACGTAACTCAATTGGATACAGCGGTATTCTACGTCACGCATGTAACTGTGCCAATGGATTGCGAACTGTAGGATCCTGTTCTCACATTGCTGCAGTCATATACTATATCAGTAATGTGAGATACAAGTCAAAAATGATTAGACCAGCGAAAGTTCTTTCGAAATTATTTATTAAATCAGATATTGATCCTATGATAGACGAAGATTAACAATGCAACGAGACATCAGTCTCGTGCAGAATATGTACAAGGAGGCACACAAACAAAGCGAGCGAAAGGCAGACCCGCACGACAACATGAGGACAAGCCGAGTGCTCATGGGTAGCAACACGTGCTCGTACAATGTAAATACAGCCGCGAACGAAACCGACGATGGGCGCAAACAAAATAACGCACACTACCGAAAAGAGTACGGTAAGCACCACACAGATACACAAACAACACTCGACCCAATCACTACCAGAGGGCGTTGGCGCCAGCGACTTGGGCTATATAAGCCCGGCCGCGACAGCATGGCGGCAGTTCGATCAGAGCTCCCGATCCGAGCGTTGCCATGAGCACACGACACCGCTAGGAGGGCCCTAGAGGGACTGACGATATCTGACCGTTTTCGTGCGCACACGTAACGGCACGGATACCGAAACTACCGCACTAAACCGCTAACCCCCGTCCCATCGTTTCGACCATTCCTGTTGCCGCTGTGCGCACACAGGGCAATCGGAATCCGAACTAGTCGCAAATACTGGCAGAGTCGTGCGCATACGTCTCTGTCAGAATCTGCATACACTCACATACTCCGTTTCACCGCCACACCGTTTCTACCGTTCTTGTTGCCGCTGTGCGCACACAGGGCAATCGGAACCCGAAACCGGCTGCAAATACTGACAGAGTCGTGCGCACACGTCTCTGTTAGAATCTGCACACCCGCCACACACATACCGCTGCACCGACACACCGTTTCGACCGTTCCTGTTACCACTGTGCACACACAGGGTAACCGGAACCCGAAACTGACTGCAGAGACTTGCAGAGTCGTGCGCACACGTCTCTGTCAGACTCTGCACGCTCACACACAGTCCCACCGTTCCGCCGTTTCACTTGCCGCTGTGCGCACACAGGGCAAAGGAAGCCGCGAGAGACAGCCACTGTACCAGATTGAGTCGTGCGCACACGTCTCAATCAGGTCCTGTGGAACTCCACCTGTACACTAACATCAAGCCCACGTTCCTCCGTTCCACCTACCACTGTGCGCACACAGGGTAGGGGGAAATCGGGAACCGGTGCAGAGTCCACACAAGATCGTGCGCACACGTTCTCGCGAGGACTCCGCAATAACAAATTACACACCTGGTAACAGCCAAACCGCCGTGCTCGAGGCGTAGTCGATATAAGTAATTGTAAGCGAGGCATACCGGCGACCGAATAAGCGTTACGAATGTTTAAGCGAAACAAATGTAAGTAACGACTAATGTCAAGCGTCATACCGTACAATTAAGGACCGCACCGATAGTTTATAAGTACCGCGATTACCACTTAGATAATAAGGAATAGATGTAAGAGATAAGTCTTTTTAAAAGCGTACTTTTGTTTGGTTACAGATGGCGAATGATGACGCACTTTAGAGAATATTAAATATACTAACTATTAAAATTTAACCAAACGAAGTTATTTCTAACCTCACCCCTTCTCCGAATCCTGAATCCCAACTGACAAAATCCGGGGCAAGGGGGACGCAACCGTTACAACAATATTATTATAAGTCGATATTAAAAATTATTTGTAATGTAATTTTGACAAACAGTATTTCTAAAAATAATTCTCGTGAAAAAGAAGATCGAATATAAAATATTAGATAATTATTTTATTCTTTTAATAAATACATAAAGATATTCATAGCTTTTTTATAATAATTAATTGTTATATAAGAAATATTAACTATTTTTTGTTTATCTACAAGTGCATTTCAGTAAAAATAATTAATTAAAAATTTTCTTATGCTATAAACGTTCCCTGTGCCTAAAATAGGCTGTATCAGCTCCTTTATTTTTATTTATCTTTAAGTGAATTTGAATAAAAATAATTAATTGAAAATTTTCCCATGACCAACTTTTTCTGCGCCTGAAAAATGCTTTATCAAACCCTTTGCAGCTACTAACAAAATAAGACATATTTTAAAAATTCTGTTTTATTAAAAAAATTTTTGGGAATATTTTTGAATATTGTAACACTTATTGAACGTTTTTATTTTACGTTATGTTCCAAGCACATAGTGAAAATGTGAAAATAGTACATTTCGATACTAGTGCGAGAAATTGATTTCTTTCTCGTGTAACTGTTTGCGCCCGAGCAAAGCGATGGTGAAAAGGTCACACGAGGAGGAAATCAACTTCTCACATAAGTGTCGAACCGTATTTTTTAACACAAAGCACGAGAGGTGAGATATTCACACGCATCGTTTAGCGCTGCGTGCGAGAAGTCGATCCTCTCGCACGGAGTGTGAAAAACCGTTTCCATTTTAATTTTAGAGCATTATGTAATGTAATCACCGATTCCATTACGCATCCAAAACACTACTATTGCTATACATATCATATCTACACACATGCACACACTTACTTACTAGCACGACATCGCAGCACTCAAGAAGTGGAGCTGACAAAAAAACCAGGAGAGAGAAAAATTTACTCATACGCACAAGCGGCATCCAAGAAGAAAAAAACGGGAGAGAGAAAGAGATTCGCTCATACGTGCGAGCGGCACCTTCACGAAAATAGGCTATATTCCAACGAACCACGCAATAAATTCAAAATGTCATAAAAACGCTAAGGGATATTTTAGATTCAATGATAGCTTCATAAGAACCGCGTATTCGTATTTTTAAACACGAGAACAGGGGAGCTGTTTCCACGCAATGCGACGACAAACCACCGCGGAAAAATGAGCACAACTATGAGAAAAAAACTAGCGAGGAGAGAAAGAAACCGAGGCGCAATATTCGACGATCTGGAAATCCATTGGAAACACGTGTGCGATCTCTAGTAAAAAAAAGAGACCACGGGAGAGTTCTAAAAGAGACAAATTCTTAAGTGGTAGTCATAAACTATAATGTTAATGACTTGACCTGCTACGATTCCCTTAAAATTGAGAGAGGAAAATACAAATAGTGAGGTGACCCAATATGGAAATCACTAGCCCGAGAAAAACAAGGGGATATGCGAGTATATAAAGCCCGGGAGCAAAGGGCAATCATCAGTCAGTAATATCCGAAATCTCTCGCGGAACGTTACTCTGCTCGTCGCCAGACCATTCATTAAAAAAACTAGCATCACACAGTATACGCTACTTGTACGTTTAGAAGTAGAAAGCATACCGGACTTAGTACGCAGTCGAGCAAGTGTATCCATCGGCATCTTTTCCGAATATCACCCCCTGCTGTAAAGAAGAAGAAACAGAGGCAGTGGACTCCCTGCGATCTACGCTACGCACATCGAAAGGACGAGCCGTCACATCCAAGTGCATCTAGTCACCGCTGTAACCTGAACCACCGAGCCTAGGCTGGAAGGCGCCGAGGATTGACAGCTGCAGCCACTCAGGAACATCTTTACACATATATACAAACAGCCACGCACACTCACACATTAAGGTACTTTTCTCTTTTTAGAAATAAACGTGTGTCGATTTAAAAAGAAATAATGTATAGTTTAAGTGACTTCATATCCGGCTCCCTTCCCCGGTAGGCAATGACCGCTTCCGCGGTAGCCAAAAGGGATTTCCTATCATTCACTCATTTAATCATTTAAATTATTATAACTTTCACATATTGTGAAGTTCGGTTATCAATTCAGGTAGGAATTCATGTAATTGTATTAATGTGTTAGATTTTGTAATTTAAATTTATAATCTGGACGTAACAATTATATCTGATACAAAAATGTTAATTCTGGAAAAGGGTTCAAAGATATAGAGAAAATAGAAAAAATAATGTTTATAAACACTTCAGATCATTCAAGATGGCCGCGGCGACCAGTGGCTCGCAGCGTAGTCTAAAGGAAAATGTGCTTAAAATTAATTACAAACAAAAAGTTAAGTCAGTGGTGTGTATAGTGTGTGATAAGGTGTATCAAACTAGTGATTTTGAAAAAATAGAAAAAGCCATAAGATTAAGTGCAGCGCTAGGAATCTGTCCTGAATATGAGGAACTCGACCTAACCTCAAAAGACAATACAAAAACGCTAAGTAATGATGCGAGGCTCATAATCGCAAGAGTCAAGGCCTTTGAAAAACAAAAAATAAGAAAGCAAATACTAGAAGAATTCGATAATAATCTACTTAACGAAGGTGAGCAAGAACTAATAGGAGACAACATCAAACGTGAAAATGCTTTACTGAGAGAATTGAATAAAGAATTAAAAGAAAAAAATGATTTATTGAAACAATTACTAGACAAAGAAAGAAATGAACTGACGATGGTTAAAAGTAAAACGTTTGCTGATGTTATCTCAAATAATAAAAATAATAGTAAGCCTAAACGTATACCTAGTATTATAATAAATAATAAATCTGAAGAGGAAACCATTGAGGATATAAATCAATTGGTATCGCATTACTTGATAAAAGACAAATCAATTCAAACTAAAAAAGTAGTCAAGAAAAAAGATGAAATAATTATAAACTGTTTAAATGAGGAAAGTGTAGGCAAAGCTCATAAATTACTACAAAGTAAGCTGTCAAAATTATGTGATGTCAATAAGGAACAGGTTAATAATCCTAAAGTAAAAGTTGTAGGAATAAACAATTTGGAAAATATGGATGATAAAAATATGGAAAATGACATCAATGAAAGGAACTTTGGAAAATTGAAAAAGAAATGTGTTGTTCTGACTTCCTACAAGAATAACAAAACGAATCTGCAAACAGTGATTCTAGAAATGCCAGCCGAAGCATACCAACACATCAGAGAGAACAGTAATAGAATATTTGTAGGTTATCAAAGCTGCAGAGTGTATGATTACTGTAACATTAAACCATGCTTTAATTGTGGCAGGTATGGACACAGTGGCAGCAAATGTAATAATATTCTATATGCCTAAGGTGTGCTGGTGATCATAAAACTAAAGATTGTCAAGTAAATAAATTAAAATGTGCAAATTGTAATTATAGCAATGAGCGATATAAAACAAATTTCAGAGTTGAACATATGGCAACAGATAGCCACGAATGCGAAATTCTGCAATCTAAGATCAGAAAGTTCATCGACTTTACCGATTATACGACGCAGGCTGCATTACCAAGATATATCGGCAATGCAGTGAGAACATCGGACAAAGGTGTCGTGGCTAAAACTTCTGGAATATCGTCAACGTCACTCCAATCAATCAACGTGAATATAGCAACAAGACTAAGAAGCAAGAAGCAATAGTGATGGATCAAGACATCAATTTTGAAGAGATAAGCAAGTTTGAATTGGAAATAGACGATATCAAAAAACTTAATAAAGCAATAATGAAAAAAAAGAACGTAATGTTGTGTGTGAATATAAGGAGTTTGAATGCAAATTTTGAAAAGCTGGAAGTTTTCATTGAATGTTTAGTAAGAAAACCATGTATAATTGTATGTACGGAAACTTGGAAATTGCAACATTCTCAATACTATCAACTGCAAGGTTATGAAAGTTGTTACAATGAAAGTTATATAACTAAGGCGGACGGCGTCATGATATATATAAAAAATAATATTTATTATAATACTAGAATAGATGTTGTTGATAGATTGAGTGTTGTAAGTACTGACATAAGCAAGCCTGTGGCTGCTACTGTGATAGTGTCCCGGACAGTCTAAATATAGAGATAGGAAATACTAAAATAGAAAGAGTAGAAAGCCATAAATATTTGGGATTAATTTTTGATTATAACATGAAATGGGATAAACATGTTGATTATATAGTAAAAAAAAACAAAATATTTAATTTTTATTTTTGCGAAAATAAAAAAAAGAATGGATAACAAAACATTAATGATGATGTATTATGCTTTTTTCCAAAGTTTAACTAACTACGGCATAATAGCCTGGGGAGGAGCGTACAATAATTGTTTAAATTTGATACAAGGGATACAGAAGAAACTATTAAAAATTATAAACAGGGATCAGTTTCAAATACAAGACCCTCCTCTTACTGTAAGGCAACTTTTCCAATTGGAGGCTAGTACATATCATTACTATAGTTTAAGAGAAAAATATAGCACAAGTTCTAGCAATACTAGGAATAAGAGTATACAATTACCAAAAAATAAGAAAGCTGTGAACAGAAAAAACAGCTATTTCGTAGCTGTAAAAGTGTACAACACTTTAACGAATGATCTTAAAACTTTAGGAGGTAACAAAATCGCAATTAAGAAAAGACTAAAAAAGTTTATAAGAGAAAATTATAGATAGCGTTATTTGAAAATTGTATGCATCGTTACTTAACTTACAAAGGAATTTATTAAAAAGATTATCAAAAAGATGCTGTATCATCTTTTTGTTATTTTTTAGATTAAGTTATAGATTCTAAGATTATCTGTACCATACCTATGTACAGGCAACTAAGTTTGTCTCTATAGGATGCTTTTGATAAGCATATGTATATGGTCAATAAATAAATAAATATTAAATATTAAATATTACTTATTTAGCCATTGGATTCGAGGTTATATGCCAAAATCATGGAAAAAATGCATTAAAAATCGGTTTTTTCAAACTTTGAGTATGTTTTAATTTAAAAATGCTAATTCTCGGACTGTCATTTGAAAGAACGGGAAAAAATACACAAAAAATCGTTATTTAGAAGTTAGCCAAAAGTTATTAACATAACTTAAAAAATCATTGAAAAATTAAAATATTTTTCCTAAGCGCAATTTTGATTAAAAAAATCTTTTAAAAAATTAGGATGTTTTCTCACTTAGAAACACACATTCATGAATTTTTTCAGATTTTTTGAAACAAAAGGTCAAGAGATAAATTTTTTTTTCGAAAAAACACGCTTTTTAGGTTAGGAGATCCCCATAACCACCTATCGTGCTGAAAATTTGGCTAAAGAGGCTATTCATAATATACTTTCGAATGGCCCATTCCAAATAAAAATCCAGGCAAGTGCAATTTTGACCCTTTTATCCCGCTATAGCCTTTGAGATCTACCACGTCCAACGAAGATATATCCCAGGCAAATCGACCCACTTTTACAAGCCCGAGTAGGAACAATCAATAATTTGATGCACTCACTGTTCAATCAAGAGGATGTGTCTCTCAATCATAAGCCCATGTCACCACCTACCAACGCCTATGCCTACAGATCGTACATCGAAACATTGCTGAATTACGGACCTGCCGCCAAATCCTCCCACTTGTCGACTGTCTTGTGGTGTGAGGATACGTCTGGAAAAATGAACGAAATGGAAAATCAGAACCAGGGATTAGTGGAGAGACGAAAATTGCTTACTGCGGATACATCTGTTGATCTTATTGGCCACTTTCACGCCGATGTATTTAATCAGGAAAAGCTGCTGATCAATGGAGTTGAAGTGAGAGTGCGCTTAGTGAAATCTCGCGATAACTTTTGCCTTATGGATCCTGCAGGCTCTTATTCCATACACATCGAGGAGGCGAACCTTCTAGTCAGACGTGTAAGAATTAGTCCAGGCATATTGCTAGCACTCGCTCAATCACTCTCAAAAACAATGGCTAAATACCCTTTGACAAGGATGGAAGCCTAAGCAATGACTATGCACAGTGGTGGACACGGTGAAACATTGGACAACATCATTTTGGGTCAGCTGCCGAAGAGAATTATCCTGGGTTTTGTTAATAATAAAGCTTTTAATAGCGATTGGCTGCTCAATCCCTTCAATTTTGAGCATTTTAATGCATCGAAACCACTGCAACCTGACTTTGGAGCAAGAAATCTATATGTGGACGCATATCACACACTATTCTCCGGTAGAGGCATACACTTTCTCAGCGAGGGCAACCAAATAGTATACTATTTGCCTTTGATTTGACTCCAGATTTATCGGCAAATGACTGCAGTCATTGGAATTTGATCAAACACGGTAGCGTTAGATTAGAAGTACGTTTCAGTTCAGCTCTAACAGAAACAGTCAATTGTATTATATACGCACAGTATGATAATATTTTGGAAATTGATGCCTCACGTGAAGTCATCCTCGATTTTAGCAGTTAAAACGTGTACCGCACGCAAATCGCTACTCTCTACTACTGTACATATATACATCTAGCGAGTTACTTTGCAAATTCAGTCTCTCTAACACTGTTCTTATATACTTCACCCAAGCATGGACGTGATCATTGACATTCAGTTCTTCAAAGGCACCAGGGATCGAAATCTACCAAAAGAAGTAGCCGTCGTGGCTGTAAATAGTACTTTTAGTAGTCATTGGCTGGTGACACCGATAATAGCGCTTGGTCATCTGAGTGAAGATATACGAAGTCAGAACGATTGGCTGACCCAGTATCATTACGGGCTCGACTAGTTTGATGGTGAGATGTCTTTAAAGGCGATGAAAAAAATTTTAAGAGAACTTTCGAAAACTGTGCAGAAAATATACGTTAGGGGTAATGATAAATGGCTAGTGCTATACAAAATAATACCTCGTCAAATTTGTAATCTCGAGTACGATCAGGATTGCCCGTCTTTCGATAAATTATCGTCCGATGTATACAGCATACATCACGCTGTCAAACCTTGCTACAAAAATGATCGTTGTGCTCTAAATCAGGCTTGTAGGCTAAAATGGTGGCTACTCACAGGTACCATTACAAATTCGAGCAGTGCTTTTGAAGACATGTGTAATGATGGACAGTCTTCAGATACTAAAGAACCTGTCGAAAATCCGCTCGCATACTGTCGGTGTATTCCCAGCCGATCAGATACCGAAGGTGTGGACGAAACGGACAGCGTTCTTTGTATATACGGATGATCATACGAAATCGGGTATGCATTGGGTTGCCCTGTAAGCTGACAAATCTTGCATCGCTTTTTATTTTGATAGTTTTGGTCTCCCTCAATTCATACCCGATCATATAAATCGGTTGCGAAAAAATTGTAAACAATTTCCCTGGAATAATATTCGACTACAGAGCGAATCTTCCAAAGTGTGCGGTCAGTATTGTATTATGTTTCTGCATTATATGAGCGCGGGTCTAGGTTACAATAAATTTCTCGAGAATTTCTCTGATAATCTGCGAAAAGACGATGATGTAGTCCGGCGGTATGTAGACTGTAAAGAAAGAAAAAACCTGACAAAAATTTTATCGGAATCGTTGGCGGCATTGTCAGATGCTTGCAAAGCTGCAATTCTAAGATGTCATTGTTGTAGCGCAAGATGATACTGCGATATACAGCGTTTTTTTTTCTTCGAATGTTTGCTGCTCAATCAGAGTTTATGCACTCTCTTTGTTCCCCCTCGGATGAGTGTCGCACACGTGGCGGTTACCACGTCCACAGCCACCATCTCCACCAATGCCTATACTACATACCAAGCGCTCGGAATAGTTTAGTCGTTTCAATGTGGTGGCAGAGGTGAGCAACGACATGGTGCACCAAAAGGAAGACCGGTTTCAGCTGCTGAATACCCCCATACACTTTAGATAAGTCGTACGCAACGGAGATCATTGTCGGCCTGGAATACATCGGCTTCAGAGACGAGTACTACGAGCCTGTGGTACGCCTATTGGGCGACGACTCCAATGGAATCGCTTTTACTTACGATGGATAATTGCAATTTACAGACTGTTTCAGCGAATTTTTCAAGTATCTTTATGGACCCAGCAGCGAAGACATGACGGGTCAACAGATTTGCGGTACAGGATGAATAGCAAAATTCACACACAGGGGGAAATACAGGGCTATCGAAATTGAGGATAATACTCTTCCTAGGACACTTGAGTTCTCAGCAAAAATTGTGCAACTATTATCATGAATAAAGTTAAGTTTCTTCGTTTGAATGAGTATATTGTGAAATGTATTGATGCACGCCTAGAATATCTTAAGCTTGTAGCGGGCAGTATAAGTTGTGTTGCCAGGGAGACTGTAGAATACATTAAGGGTGTTGATCTAGCAATATACCACTCATGAAAACTGGTTCGATATCATTACAGCCAGTGTGTAAACACGTGCGAGGAAATTCAAAGACCAAATTGCGTTAAGCTGAAATGATATTGTCACAACGAGTGAAATAGTGTTTATTTGTTTTTTAATTTTTGATATTATAACCTATTTTATATACAAGGTGTCCCATTTTAAAACAACCACCCAAAAATCTCCCAACCAAAACATTTTAGAGAAAAATTTTTTAAACAAAAGTTGTCAAGTTTCAAGGGCGACACACAACGATCACCTTGACCTTGACTTCGACCTTGACCTTCATCGTTATTTTAAGGTCAAATTGATTTTTCTAAATGGGAACCCACATTTACACACACCTCACAACCCTGACTTTGACCTTCAGGGTCAATATAAGGTCAAAACGATTTTTTGAAATGGAAACCCTTATTTTATTGGTCACACGACATTTCCAAAGTGGAGTAAATTTTTGCCTTCCAGTATATGACAGGCACTTTAGACATTCGCTGCGAGATTAAAAATCTTAATAGTTACAGTAATGAGCGGCAAAGGGATTCACGGTAATCTAGCAACTCGAAGGTAAGAGGCAAGGGGACTCACGATAATTCAGCATGCCAATGGAAACTGAACTTACTACGTCCACGTCATTATCTTTGGATGGTGCAAAAAGTATGATGCTCACATAGCATGCGAGCTTTCTGGAAGCTTCCTGCAAGATTCGTATTCGCACAGGGAAGCTTCCAGGAAGCTTCCTTGCTATGCGGTGTAAGCCCTTTTATTCAACCTTAGAAAAGTCAGTGGGTAGAAATTGTTAAATATCATTTGATACTTAGAATTTTTTGCACTATCGGAATAGGAAATGAAACTAAAGGTCAACATAAAAAAATCGATTTGACCTCATATTCACCCTGAAGGCCAAGGTCAGGGTTGAGGTCCAGATATTAGTCGGACGTAGAATTTTCCGCTCTTTCCATTTCCGGTATAAAAAATGTGGGTTTCCATTTAAAAAAATCAATTTGACCTTCGACCAGGTCAAGGTCGAAGTCAAGGTCAAGGTCATCGTTGTGTATCCCCGTTAAATCTTGACAACTTGTTTAAAAAATTTTTCTCTAACATGCTTTGGTTGGGAGATTTTAGGTTGGTGATTTTAAAATAGGACACCCTGTATATATATATATATATATATCTTAATCCCGTACATCACAATGAATTTGAAAAAATATCGATGATTGGATAAATAATTGATTATTAATGAATATAAAAATACTTACCTTCTTTTTATTTATATCCTTACCTTTTCTCCATTCCATGGTATATTCTGTATATATTTCATACACTCTTTTATTCAAACTTAAGCGTAAAAAAAAGAAAGAAAAGAATAAAGAAAGACAGAAAGAAAAAAAATAATAAAAAGGTGGGAGAAGGGGAAGGGGGACTGTTACCACCATCCCACCACTGGAGCAGACACACGTCAGTCTCCCTCCAACCCCGTGAACTGGGCGGTTGATTTTCAAAAATTAATAATTAAAAAATGTCCATAAAAAATATCCAAATGTAATGCAAAAAACTGCGGAAGTTTCGTTTTTTTTATAATAAATAAAAAAAATTTCCGCTACGATAAAATAAAAATGTACAGTTTGCTTACGTATTAAGCATCTGTTATGACTAAAACTTGTATGAATCGTTTGCAAATTAATTGCGGATTATGTAAATGGACTCCTTGATACGAAATTTGCGATAATTATTTAACAATCAATTAATATATTTTTCACATAATTTATAAACGTAGCCATATCGTGTTAAAAAATTTCAATTTGTAAAGTTACATTTTTTCAATTATCTACCTTAGCAAAATAAACATTACATAAACAAAATGTAATTTCTAAATTTTTCATCAGGTACGTATTTGATAAATAAAAGAAAAAAAATTTTGCCCGTGGACGGGTTCGAATTCAAGTGCATAAAATTGGCAGGTAACGACATAGATCACTCGGCCAATAAAGTCATTGGGGTCCTAAGTTCGAAAATAGCATATGTTTATCGAGGGGATGAGGTAACTTGGATTTTAATTAAATTTTGTTTAAGCTTAAACATAATTAGTTAACAAAGATTTAGGCTTTAGATTATTTGGTGTTAATAAATTTATGCTTGCTGATGATGGGTTTACGTAGATGCATATCCATTTATGCGTATCTCCATTTGAACTATTGTTATTTTCAATTTGATTAAAATGTTTTTGTTATTGTATAAGTAGTATCGACATCACAAGTATTACACAAAAAAAAGATGATTTATAAGTTAATTATCGTTAACATTTTTTAACTTTAAATAGTTATTTAAGGATGATCTAACATTAAAAAAAAAAAAAAAAATAGAAACAAATCTTGAGCATGGAACTTGAACTTATCTTTTGGAAATAATGCTCTTGCAGAGCCTCGCCTCTCCACATTTTCAAACAGAGCGCCAAAGCGGAGCGCCAATGAGAGTGCCGCAGCGAAGCGCACTACTGCGCCGCACACTCCGGATCCCCGTCTCAGAGACTCACTGGCCGCGGCCGGAACTCTGACGATCCTTACTATGCAGAGAGATGGACTGTTGAGGCAGCTGGAATGCGCAAGACGGACTGACCGAAATTGATGCTTCGCTTATGGGGAAATATATTAATTGATTATTAAATAATTATCGCAAATTTCGTATCAACGAGCCCATTTACATAATCCGCAATTAATTTTCAAACGATTCATATAAGTTTTAGTCATAACAGGTGCTTAATACGTAAGCAAACTATATATTTTTATTTTATCGTAGCGGAAAAAGTATTTTATTTATTATAAAAAAACTAAAACTTACGCAGTTTTTTGCATTGCATTTGCAAATTCTGCTAGCGAATCCACAATTATGGACATTTTTTAATTATTAATTTTTGAAAATCAACCGCCCAGTTCACGGAGCTCTCTCTTCCCGCGCTCTGAAGGTTCCCCCTCCTCTACAGTGGTGCGTCAGCACCAGCGGCAGCGGCGGCTGGTTTGTTTTGACTCGCTACTGTAGGAGGATTACTACTGAGCAAGCTGCGATCACCTCAAAAGAGAAGACGAAAGAAAGCCGAAATCTAATAATATAGCGGGAGTAACAATCCCCAGCACCTCTCTAATACTTGTACTCTAATACAAAAACCCGCCCGGATGCCCTTATTATAAAGGCTGCGGAAGGGAAGTCTTATGCCGACATATTGAGAAAGATGAAGTCGGACCCTGCATTGAAGACGCTCGGAGATAACGTAAGCAGGGTACGCAAGACGACGACCAGAGACCCTCTTGGAACTCCAACAATCGATGAAAGGGAAGACAGCAGAACTTCGAAAAGCAGTCGAAGAGGTGCTGGAGAATAGTATCAAGATAAGGGTCCTACAAAACGTAGGCGTCTTTGAAATAAATGATCTCGATATATTAACCAACAAGGAAGAAGTTTTAGAGGCATTACGCAAGGAATTTCAAAATGACGACACGCCCGTGGCCGAAGAGATGGTAGTGAAGTCATTACGGAAGGCATAAGACAACACGCAGATCGCAATTATCCAAATGCCAGCCAAAATGGTTGAGCGAATGCTAGAAAATTAAAAAATCAGAATAGGATGGGTAGTCTGCAGAATACGGGAGATGGTACGGAACACACACCTACATAGATGTCATAAATGTTTAGAATTTGGACATATCGCAAAAAACTGCATAGTAGTAGCATAGGACCGAAGTGTCCTGTGCTACAAATGTGGAAAAGAAGGATATAAAATAAGGAACTGTAAGAGCAACCGAACTGACTACTCTGCCAGGAAAGAGGCACAGGAGAAAAAATTGACCATGAGCTGGTAGCTACACGTGCCCAGTATAACGAGCTGCACTAGAAGAATTAAAGAAGAAATGAAAATGAAGATAGTGCAGTTAAACCTAAACCAATGCGGGACAACACATGATCTACTTAATAAGTACGTCCGTGAAGAGAAGGTCAATTTAGCCATTTTATGTGAGAAGTACAGAGATCAAGACGAACCAATATGGGAAACGGGAACGTAACTGACAAAGCGGCGATTTGGACATGTGGGAACGCTGCTTTCCCAGAAAACATGAGGACTCGTGAGGAATGTTTTGTTCGCGAGAAAATAGCACGTATATAGCTGCTATACTTCGCCTAACGCATCTATCGAACAGTTTAAATAGCTACTGGATTGACTCGTGCAGGATATTGCGGGCAGAAAGCCAGTATTTATCGCAGGTGATTTTAACGCATGGGCTGTAGAGTGTCTTTAGACTGTATTCTTTTTTTTCTTCTACTTATATTAAACACTATAACACTAACTTATACTGACTAACACTAATTAATTTATTATTTTTTATTTCTATTTGCACAAATGCATGGCCGCTGCAAGTGCTTGCACCGCATACCCAGTAATCGCAGGTAGGACAATGGCGCCACGGTGTTTTTTTTCCGTTGCATATAAAAAACTTTTTGGCACAGAACACAAATGTCCCTGTTTCTTTTTGGCACTGTTCTTATTATCTTGTGTTGAACATTAAGCTTCTCGATGAAGCCGCTCAATGAGAAATCGAGTGGTTCGGCCTGTACACTTGGCTGAACTACTGACCAATTTCTTACAATAATACTAGCCCTCACTGGCGGTGTCTGCGATGATGGTGGTGGTGGTGCTGCTGCTTCTGCTGGTGATAGTGCTGTTGCTGTGACTGGTGGTGATGGTCGTAGTGCTCAAAATACACAGCTACCGCTGATGGTGACGACAACGACAGCGGCGGCGGCGGCGGTGGTGTTGCTATCAGATGCAGGAACTCGCGCTCCGCATCGCTGACCATTTCCATGTCAATCAGTAAGAATGACATTGGAAAAAAACTTAGTATATCGCGGCGACGTCATTGTAAGTACGATTGAACTTATTTATTTTTTTCGCATTCATAAAATTTACTGATTTTTTTTCTTCGATTTATTATTTCCAGTAATAAGCCAGATGGTTCGAGATACTGAGGGGGACGCCTCAATCAGGGCATAGGATGAACAGCAAAAACAACAACAACAATCATCGACATCTAGTTGTAAGTAATGTGTTGATTAAAAACAAAAAGATCAACTTTTTTAATTGTCACCGTCGGTATCTAGTCGTAAGTATTCAGACGACTAAAATTAAAGATCAACTCTCGTTTTTTTTTCGTGAATTTTAAACATCTCAATACTTAGTTTCAAAAGCAAATCTAGGAACATCGGCAAATCATCAAGATGATATACGCAATAGGTGAGTGGTGAAATCTTATAATTATTTATATTCCAGTTTGTGATAATACAATCAATAGAGGACGCAAACGCCCAAATGTAGAAAACCGGATGGTGACCGGATGGAGTGTGTTTGCAAAGTTAAAGAAATCCGCAAAATCATGCAAACAGTCAACAAATTAATTTCGATTCGATACGAGAGTTGATTACTTCACCACACATGGGAATAGTTTTAACGAATTCCGCTATACGTCGAACGATATTTCATGACGTAATAAGTACAGGACAAATCGAAGAGGCCAGGTGCTACTAGAAGCATTTGCTTCCCTAGATTTGGTACTAGTTAACCAGGGCTGCACCAACACCTTTAGAAGAGGAGACTCAGGATCGGTAATAGATCTAGTGTATGTTAGCAATCGCTTAATTGACTCAGTTGAGAAGTGGGCCGTGAGTGCGCAATACACCAGTAGTGATCACCAGGCCATAATAATGGAGTTAAGAAAAACAGGTCAGACATCCAGTACAAGTACAAGGACCAATAGAATTGGCTGGAAAATGAAGCATTTTGATAAGGAGATGTTCTTGTTGGCACTGGAAGAAATGCAAATCTCCGGGACGGCAAGCAGTAAAGCTGAGTAGATTTTGAAGAAAATTACCCGAGCATGTGATGCTGCTATGCCAAGAAGGGTGCCAAACCCATAGAAGACCACCAGTATACTGGTGGGACAGAGAAGTTGACAAGGCACGTAGTGATTTTAACCGGACCAGAAGACGAGAGCAACGGACAAGAAAGAAGTACTATAAAACTGGAAGAGGCCAGGAAATAGTAGATTCCCGCAGAGAAGAAATAAAGGACGCAAAAAGGAGCCTTAAGAAGAAAATCCGCGAAAACAAACGACGGTGCCTTAAGGAATTACAGGACGACGTCCAACAGGACCCTTGGGGTCGACCGAACCAAATAGTAATGAAGAAGATCAAAGGAAGCTACTTACCCCCTCCAACATGCCCGAAACTATTACGCCGGGTAGTTCCCCAGACAACTAGAACAACCATGCGTCATAGAGAGTGGTGAGACTGAAGAGGATATTCCCCCGATTACGACGGATGAACTCTTAGCCGCCTGCAGAAGAGTGGGAAATAATAAAGCTCCAGGACTGGATGGCATCCCAAACATTGCATTTAAGCATGCATTTCACGCTCATTCGGAGGTTTTCGTAGATTTGTACAATTCATGTCTAGAATAGGGAACATTCCCCACAAACTGGAAGAAGCAGCGGCTCGTGCTGCTGCCAAAAGGAAAGAAGACACCCCAGGAATCCTCATCATACAGGCCGCTCTGCATGTTCAATACCTCGGGCAAGATCCTGAAACGCATAATTTGCGTCAGAATGGACCAGTTTATAGAAGGAAGAAGTGGACTAGCGGACCACCAATACGGCTTCCGGAAGAACCGTTCGACCCTGAACGCAGTTAGCCTGGTGATTGGCACTGCGCAAACAGCGATAAGGGAAAAGATGGAAAGGAAGAAAAAAGGAGTACTGCGACATAGTCACATTAGGTGTCAAAAATGCATTCAATTCAGCCAAATGGAGTGAAATACACGAGGCACTCCGGAAGCAAGAGGCCCCTGTATATATGAGAAGGATTATGTCGGACTCGAGATCTGAAGGAAAGAATATAATTAGTAGTATACTCCGGACAATGGCGCGTCAAAAAAAAACCCCACCCCCCTTCCCGTGGTGAGGTAGCTGTCTGACGCGCCATAGTCCGGGGAGATGTATATAAGTTTATTCTTGACGTTGCAAATTCTAATCTGTGTGGAGGGGGAGGGGGGTAGAGAAGGGGCGATATCTGTCTTAATTTCCGAGGAGTGGAAAGAATAAAAAAGTACAGTGGTGGGGGTAACATTTCGCTTCCCCACATAGTTTGAATAAGATGATGTATGAAATATATATATACTTTATTTACTAAATCAAAAAAAAGGATGTACTATGGAAATAGGAAATAAGGTAAGGATAGAAATAAATAGAAGATAAGTATTTTTTATACTCACTAATAATCGATTATTTATTCCAACATCGATAGTTCTACAAATTCATTGTGATATACATTGTTATAATAAAATAAAATTGGTTCTGATGTTTCAAATTTAAAAAAAAACAGTTTGTCACACGCTGTGAGTGTTCAATAAGTCAACAATAACATCGATGTGATGTGACGCAAGCTGATAAAATACATCAACAATAGCATTTCGACTAAGCGGTATTCGGTTAATCAAATTTTTTCGCTTGCATTTGCACACTGGTTGTAATAATATCGAATCATTTATCATCAATCATATTAATAATTTCTCTGACAATAGTCGTTGTAAATCCACCAACTTTCGTCTGTGGTATATTGTCTGAATCAATGTCTTTAATAAAGTCTATAAATTCTCTAGCAACGCAACTCACACTACCCGCTACAAATTTGAGATATTCTAGGCGCACATTAATACATTTCACAATATTCTTATACAGACGTAGAAACGTAATTTTTTTCATAGTAATAGTGGAATGTTTTGTTACTTCCCCTGGTGGCGATGATGATTTTGATAATCTTCTCCTTCTGACTGCGGGTGAATTTTACTCTCCATCCTGTACCGCAAACCTGTTGACCCACCATGTCATCGCTACTGCGGTAACAAAGATGCTTGTAAAAATCGTTGAAACTGTTTGTGAATATCAGCCAATCGTCGTAGGTAGAGGGGATTCCAGTAAAGTCGTTCCCCAATAGGCGCACCACAGGTTAATAGTACTCATCTGTGAAGTTGTTGTATTCCAGCCCAACGATGATTTCCGTTGCGTACGGCTCGTCCAAAGTATATAGTGTGCTCAGCAGCTGAAGCCGGCCTTCCTTTTGGTGAGCTATGTTGTTGTTGTTGTTGTCGCTGTCAGCTCTTCAACCACTTTGAAATGACTAAACTACTCTGAGCTCTTGATATACAGTAGGCAATGGTGGAGAGAGAGAGAGAGAGAGAGAGAGAGAGAGAGAGAGAGAGAGAGAGATAGAGAGAGATGATGGCTGTGGAGGTGGCAATCGCCACGTGTGCGACGCTTAGCGGCGATAAAGAGAGTGCATTAAGGCTAATTCAGCAACAAACATTCGGAGAAAAAAATATGTGTGCTCTGCTGTGTATAACAGTATCATCTTGCGCTACAATAAAGACATCTTAGAACTGCAGCTTTGTAAGCACCTGACAATGTACCCACTGTTCCCGATGAAAATTTCGTTACCGCCTTTTCTTTGTTTACAACCTACATACCGTCTGACTACCTCATCATTTTTTCGCAGATTGTCAAAGAAATTCTTGAGAAATTTATTGTAACTCAGACTGATGCTCACGTAGCGCAAGAACATAATACAATACTGACCGCACACCTCAGAAGAGTCGCTCGGTAGTCCAACATTATTCCAGCGAAATTGTTTACAATTTTTTCGCAATCGATTTATATGGTCGGGTATGAATGGAAAGAGGCCAAAACTATCAAAATAAAAACCGCTGCAAGGTTCGTCGACAGCGACACCGACAGTATGCGGGAAGATTTTCGATAGGTTTTTCAATATCTGAAGACTGTTCATTAAAAATTTCCCTATTAGCAGTGTTCGAATTATCAGATGTACGCGTGGACAACCACGATTTTAGTCGACAAGCATTATTTAAAGCACAACGATAATTTTTGCAGAAAGCTTTGATACCATGATGAATATAGTATACATCAGACGGTATGTCATCGAAAGGCGGACAATCTCGAAAGTACGCGACATTGAAAATTTGACGGGGTATGATTTTATGCAGTACTAACCACTTATCCTTGCCTCTAACGTATATATGTCGCACAATCGTTCTGCTTTCTTATATCCTCACTGAGATGATTAACCCATTAAGGCCCATGCCAAAACCAGCAGGGTAACAATAAAACTAACTATTGAATCACCTGCTTTTTTGAAAAAAAAAGTACCCGTGTTTATTTGTTTTTCGGAATTCATTGTTTAACAATAATTGTTTAAACAAATAAAAATATAATTTGCAAAATTGACAAACTAATAATGCCAGTCGATTCTAGAGGAAAAAATAAGAAGAAAACATACAGTACGTTTTTTTGATTGGAGCCTTAATTCTTTTGCAATAACGCTATAAAAAATTTACACTCGATTTTTCAAGGAAAAGTGGCTTTAGCCCTTGCTTAGGATATTGCGTTTAGATGAAAACAAACTATTGTATCACCTGCTTTTGTAAAAAAAAGTACCTGTGTTTTTTTGTTTTTCGCAATTCATTGTTTAACAATAATTGTTTAAACAAATAAAAATTTAAGTTGCAAAATTGACAAACTAATATCGCTAATCGATTCTATAGGAAAAAACAAGAAGAAAACGTACGGTACGGTTTTTTGATTGGAGGCTTAGCTTTTTTCATAATGTAGTTATATAAAAAATTAGTTTCAGTTTTGCTTGTTATCTTTTTTACTATCTAGATTTTTTAGATATTTTTAAATATTTTACTGATTTTTATGGTTATTTTCGTGTAGTTTGCATACGTTTACATGGCTCTTTTGGCACAAACGAGAAGTTCTCGTTTTACAGTCACTTTTATAGCATTTTCGCAGTATACCATCAATTATTACATGGCTTTCAGCTGGTGAATCATCGGCAATATCAAATGATTGTGATGTACTCTCTGTACATCGCGGTTTCAAAGTTCGCCTTGATGAGAAACTCTGTATGTAATACTCAGACACTTCTACCACAGTAAAATATTTAAAAATATCTAAAAAATCTAAATAGTAAAAAAGATAACAAGCAAAACTGAAACTAATTTTTTATATAACTATATTATAAAAAAAACTAAGCCTCCAATTAAAAAACCGTACTGTACGTTTTCTTCTTGTTTTTTCCTGTAGAATCGATTGGCGTAATTAGTTTGTCAATTTTGCAACTTGAATTTTTATTTGTTTAAACAATTATTGTTATACAATAAATTTCGAAAAACAAAAAAACACGGGTATTTTTTTTTTTTTAAAGCAGGTGATTCAATAGTTAGTTTTATTGTTACCCTGCTGGTTTTGGCATGGGCTTTAATGGGTTAAGCGCTATTTTCGATGTCACTATTCAATGGCCGGAAAAATTACGATGTCTGCTGTCTTTGAAAAACTGAATATCAATGATTACGTCCATGTCGGGGGTCCATCGTATAACAGCGAAAGAGAGCAAAACGTTACGCAGAGAGACAGACTGGCTATGAGAAGGTGTTCGGTCAGTGTTTATATATACACAGTAATACTGAGCTAGCGATATCTGTGAGTTAACTGCTGAAATCGACAATGACTTGGCGTGAAGCATCAATTTCCAAAACATTATCATACTCTACGTATAGAATGCAATTGATCGTTTCCGTTAAAGCCGCACTGAAACGTACTTCTAATATAACACTACCGTGTTTGATCAAATTCCAATGACTGCAGTCATTTGCAGATAAATCTGGAGGCAAATAGACAGTATTCGTGGGGATATGATTCGCGCGTTATTTGGTTACCCTTGTAGAGAAAGTGTATACCTGTGCCGGAGAATAGTGTGTGATATGCGTCCACACACAGATTTCTCGCTCCAAAGTCCGGTTGCAGCAGTTTCGAAGGCACCTGTACCCCGTCAACGTACAAACATAAAAAGTTTATATCAAAATATTCGAAATTAAAGGGATTGAGCAGCCGATCGCCATTAAAAGCTTTATTGTTGACAAAACCCAGGTTAATTCTTTTCGGCAGCTGGCTCAATATGATATTGTCCAATGTTTCGTCATGTACACCACTATGCATAGTGACTGCCTTAACTTCCACCCTTGTCAGAGGGTATTTAACCGTTGTTTTTGAGAGTGATTGAGCGTGTGCTAGCAATATACCCGGATTGATTTTTACACGTCTGACTAGAAGTATCGCCTCCTCAATGTGTATGGAATAAGAGCCTGCAGGATCCATAAGGCATAAGTTATCGCGAGATTTCACTAAGCGTACTCTCACTTCAACTCCATTGATCAGCAGCTTTTCCTGATTAAACACATCGGCATGAAGGTGGCCAATACGATCAACAGATTTATCCGCAGTAAGCCATTTTCGTATCTCCAATAATCCCTGGTTCTGATTTTCTATGTCGTTCATTTTTCCAGACGTATCCTCACACCACAAGACAGTCGACAAGTGGGAGGATTTGGTGGCAGATCCGTAATTCAGCAGTGTTTCGATGTACGATCTGTAAGCATAGGCGTTGGTAGGTGGTGACATGAGCTTCTGATTGAATTGCACATCCACTTAATTGAATAGCGAATGCATCAAATTATTGATTGGTCCTACTCGTGCTTGCAAAAGTCTAAAAGCTGCTCGCTCTCCTTCAGCTACATCTTCTTCGGATTGACTAGATCTCGAATTTATACGAAGAGACTAAGCATTGTATGAGCCAGATCGAGGTATTCATCGCTATCCCCGGGAATCACAAATTCTATCGGTGAGCCACCGGTCAAAGACGATATCGGCTTATATTGAACCCAATACGAGCCCTCGATTGTAGTTTGGGTCGGTGGAATATCGAACAATAGCAGCTCGGACTTTAAACATTCGCACTAATGAGTGTGTAAAAATGCCATCTTTAACTGTCAAAAATATCTCTAACCGTTCTGCTTCTTTTTCCCCTACTCTTAGAACTCTTCTTTCGAGTTGTCTGTTTCTTCTTCTTCTTTTTCGTCCTTTTCACACAACTTCTTGACTTGCGTTTTATACTACTACTACCAGTTCTACGTTTCTTCCTGCCGACACCTCTCTTTCTCCTGCACACTGTGACAGGTCCACCGAGCAACTGCAACTGAGCTGGATTCCCATAGCGTGTCATTTTATAGTCCGACCCCTCCATCAGTTTGTCCAATTTTTCTTCAGCTTTTCTCTTCAAAACTTCAGCAGATTCTCTCACACGATTACGAAGAGACTCCTTAACTGGTGTGCTACGTGTTGTAACGTCAGACACGATATTGAAGCCCATACGTACAGCCTCCTTCACCACAGCTTTTGCGCCCCTTTTGATAAGTGGGAGAACTCGACGAAATATGCCGGCTAGGAAGGAGCCGATACCATCGTGACCCCTTTGGTATAGAGAACCGATGTAAATATGGCCAATTTCTCCGGTGTATGGATTCCTACCCCCTCCTCCTCCTCCTCCTCCAGGGTAACCATTGCCAACTTGGCAACTGAAGTAATCTTCGTAGCGATTTATCTAGTCGACTTTCTTGAAATGAAGTGTCACGGTCACTGTCCCAATCGAATAATATCGACTGCCCGCATTCGTCTCTTATATCTATTTCAACAGTCTGAAATGAGCTGAATAACAATGGTATGTACATTGGTGGCGAGAAACTTTTGATTCGAGTAGTACTGTATTTGTAATTATCGGTATTCATCGATACACCCCGTAGCAGCCTTGATTGAACATCACCTGTCATATACGGTTCACAGATGTCGCTGTAGATCATAAACATGGCTGGTAGACCATTGGAAACTCGAGCAGGTCTATCAGCCTCTATGGTGTGTTAATCGTCAACAAAGACAATCTGCCTATCCTTCTCGAATCCGAGAATGGCGGCTTTTGTATCCGGACTGCGTGCCACTCGGTGATTGATGTCATTATCGCGCAAAACTCGCTGTGTCTCTCTACCGAGGAATTCTTTGCCCTTATCTGTCTAGAGACACATTGGTTTACGCCCATTGCTTCTCGAAAGCACACGTAAGAAAGCCTCACGGACGTTTCTGGAAATTTTTTGCTTGATCGGCTCTAGCCAGCTATATTAACGGTCAACATCGATAACTATCAAAATATAACTGTATCCTGCGTTGAAAGTTTCCAAAGATCTCAAATCCACGAGATAAGCCTCCCAAACATCATCCAAATTTCGCACATTGTAACTACGTCGCGGAAATCGACGTCTAACTGGTCGATGTAGATTATACGCATCTTGACTCTCGAGCCACTTACAACACTCTCACGATGGATTTTTTCTTTTTTATCACTTTTTCTGCTTCTCGTACGCGTAGCTTGATAAAGATTATCAATACCAGCGTCCGCTGTCGGATGTGGAGGCGGGTAATATATGTTCTCGAATTTCCTTTTTTCTCTACTCATCGTGCATCGATTGTTTCGTCACTTTTTTTAATTTTGTTGGCCCCCTTACGTTCTTTTGGTTGTTGGCTAGACCTTTTTTCACAGATTTATCAACTTTGCTGCTGCGACTGCTGTCTTTGGATTTCTTTTGCTGTTTTTTCTTATTCTTCTTCTTCTTCTTCTCAGAAAAAGAAGAAGGATCTATCTCTTCTTCAGTGCCTACTCGATCCGCGAAGAAAATTTTTCAAAGGTTATCTTGCTCACCATGCAGCAGGCTGTCATCATCGCCAGTGTTCTTTCGTCTCAGGCTGTTTCATCCGCGAGCATTCGCGAAAATACGTATTCATCTAAAACTCGATAAGCTTTGCGCCGGTTGCCTTGCTTGTCATCGTAGAGTAGATCATGCTGACGACACGCCTCGTCCAACGGATTGATACCGACTTCACCACGTTCGATACGTTCCGCTAGTTTTGTACCTGGGCCACAATATCTATATTTGGGTACATGCATTTCAAATGGTGGTAAATCGATCAATTCATCCAGTGCACTATTTTTCACTCTCATTCGTTCTTGCTCTTCTTTTTCTTCTTCGTCGATGATTTTGGTCTCTTGTCCGGGCTGAATCTCCCGCTCAATCGCCGCCATGATGTAATTTCAGAACTGCCAGCGACAACTTTCTTCCTCGTCTTTTTTGCACTTCTCTGACCAGTTGCTGCTGCTGCTGCTGCTATTTTCTGTTTTTGTACTCGCGCTGGTTTTCCACCGTTGCTTTCGTCTCCTTCGCTGGTGTCAGAGGTACTGGCGTCGGCAGCAGCCTAACGTGGTGATTGGAATAGACGACCAATGCTACCTGATATAAAATTCTGGCGTGGAATGGCACCGGTGGCATCACCTGGCGGTGGTGATGGTAGTGTATTCCCAGGTGGGGCAGCACGGCCAGGCCTACTATCGTATTCCAAACACGCTTGCTACCGATATATACCCGCGGTATGAATAATTCTCGAAGAGCAACAGCAAATTGCCCATGTCCAGGTGCTGGAGAGCCTTTTCTATCTCTCATACTATCATTCACCAGGTCGATTGTATTGGCTCCGTGTATACGCACGCCACCGATTGTCACAGTACCATTAGCATCCCAGACGATATTTCCAGTAACACGTAATTTACGCAATACTTGTCCAGCCTTTCGCCTATACTTTGCAGGCACAATCTCCATGATGCTCGCATCGATCCGGTCCTCGTCTTCAGCCTGCTGCACCTCGTCATTATAATTGTCGCCATTGTCATCATCATCGTTGTTTTGAATTTGATCATGATCTTTGTTATCTTTCTCCTCGTTTTTTTCTCTGGCCTTATCATAACTATCGACATCGTTGAATTGTAGATAACGTTGCAGTACAGAACGATATTGAGCCTATTTTTTCCGCTCACTTTTGCAAGAAGATGAATTCAGTATGTTGTTCATTTCGACATCCAATCTAGTCATGACGGTGCCCGGTGTTTGAACAGTCTTCAATATATTAACACCATTATTACAACCGCCATTTGCTAGCACACTCTGGAGATGTTTAACGTTCTCATGCGGCACAAGTACCATCTTTCTAGCGTGTTCCATGTCGTCTACTTGCTAATGATACTAGCCAACAGTGTGCCAATAATAGGAGCCAATAATGCAGACAAGAAACCGCCGCGTTGTACAATGATTTTTTTGTTTTTCGACAGACTCACACAAGGTTCGGCTAACTTCCGCAGTGTTTTTGCATGTCTGCGTAAGCGGGACTTGTGAGACTTCTCCAGGGGTACGTTACCGATCAACACATTCAAAGCACACTCACAAATATGACGCACTAATTTCGAATCGGACGTCTGCAAGAGAGCCTTTCGCTGTTTATTGTTCAAATGGAACAAAGCCTTCAAAATGACAGCATCCTTGCGTTCAAAGGGATGACGTGTCTTAGATAAACTCATCACAAGGAGGTGAGCGGTACGAGATTCGATATGAAGCCACTATTTATCTTTTTATTACGTGACACGTATACAAAGTGCAATTCGTCGTCCGGAAAGATACAAGTGCGAAATCGGCAGTTGTTCGGTGTAGTCTGTTTTAAATCCAGCAGTAGGTATCCATGTGGTCTTGATGTGGCATCCCAGTAAGCCTCTTGTAAAAATCGTGGATCCTCCGGACACCGTTGACGCGACAGATGTTGTATCTGAGATCTGTCTCGCAAATTTCTAAACACGACGATGTATTGGGCGTTTAGAGATATGTCCCGCTGTCCTCTACCCTGATGAAAGACGTTCTGCGTGATGAATATTACTAAGAGCGAGTGATGGTGGGAGGCCTTTGAGAAAATGTCGACTATACTTCCACTCGACGACGATTCTCGCATCAAGTCGTCAATGATCACGAGTTTAGGCCTGGAAGCACTGGCCCAGTCACTAGTCTGCGGCAAACCCTCGCGAAATTCCACCTTCTTGCTTTGAAGATCCTTGTAGCTTGGCTGCCACTCTGCGTAATAGATAATGAGACGTTCGATTTGGGTATCACACATACGATCAAGATCGTTTAGGAACTTTTTCACAAACACCGTTTTACTACATCCTGTTGGACCGCACAGAATGGAGATAAACGGATGTTTCCATCGCGTATCCATAACTGCTACTGGCACATTCATGCGACCAACACTTCAGTTTATCCCTCCCATATCGTAAGCGCAACCAACCAATCAGGTGATGATTGACCAATCACCTTTAACGTAGCACAGTGCCATCTATCATTACAACTCTTTAATTTTGTACTACTACAAAAAAGTTTTTCGGTTGCATGCATGAGCATTGGGTATGCCATATAAGATTAATAAATTTAAAGACACAATGAAAGTTTAAAAAATTCGTTTATTCAGAAAAAAATGATAAGTATAAACATTTCGTTATTTAATACAAGTAGACAATTTTTTGAGTTTTTTTAAAAGCGCCGCCGTAATAATACTACTAGTTCTCTCAATTCTCATTCGAAAACGTTCTCGATCACGGGCTATTTGTTCCCATTCTCCACAACGTGCTTTTTTATATGCATACATCCATACACACATTGCATAAACTACTGATTTCTCTTGAAATCGTACCCGCTTTTCCATATTTATAGTTTTTATTCACAAAAGATTTACACTGTACTAAACTCAATAGCGTTATTACCTTTATAATCTAAAAACAGTTGTAATTTGTTGGCTTGATCACTCAGACTGTCATGCAAGTTAGTATTTTTCATCAGTGCAGAAGATACTCGAGAAGGAAGAAAAATTTGGAATTCTTCGTCGAGAACTGCAACAATATTCGAGCTAAAACATGTCTTGGCTTCTTTTAGTGCTATCACCATGTGATGGCGGTCAACCTCCAGCTCGGATACCTTCTTCGTAGGAAGGTAGCCACCACTAGCAATCTTGTTCAGACCCTCTAAATCCATCCAAACATATAATGTACAACATCATTTCATTATTATTATTTCAAAGATAATAATAATTATAATTGATATACATACTTTTTTATTGAAATAGATGAAAAAGCCGTGTACTTCCTCTTCAACGCTGTGTCGTATAGATAGTTAAATAGTGATAATTTGCAGAGACTGGTGATTTGCTGAGTGAACGCGCTTGCTTAAATATAGATGCCCCCACAACTAGAGCCATCGTTGCAACCATCACCACCACTACCACCACCACCACCACCAATCTCGTCAGTCCAAACAACCAATTAGCTTTTAAGACAGCGTACCGTATCCAATCAACTTGATGCTGATGTGTCCTGTCCAATCAGTACGATAATGAAGCTGTGTATCCAATAAACAGTTTCTTTTGTAGCGCCATCTGTTTACGGGGAGGGGCAGGGGTATACTGCACTGTATGGCGTCAGTTGTCGCTCGGGCCGTTCTTATAACCATAAGGATAACTTTTGTCTAACCTCACAAATCTTCGTTTGCCATAGACAGGTTTGCATGTTTTGGTCTCATTCTGAGTAGTAGTAGTTCTACATATAGCACTATTCGTCAGAACTATTTCCATATCCGGAGTGGTGATCATCTCTGGGATCGTATCAAAATTGACTAGTTGACTATTTATGTAGTTCAGACGAATACCTTTTACCTTGCACACACACTCCTCTTCGCCGTTTGGTTTCCTACATTTGTACGCATAAAATTTGGGCCCACCCGAGAAAAAGCTCGCGATGTATGTACCAGGACCCTTATCGGCTAACTAATCCGTCAAACTACCCAATAACGTACTAATTGGTAATTCGTACTCACCGTTTTCCCCTTTGCTAGCATAAAATACTGAATCAGTGTCGTAATAGAGGGTTCGAGGTCCAAAAGCATGTAGATATTCGAACAGCTTGAGACATGCTTGTACCGTTGTAAAAGCAGCGAGGACCACGTTTGTCATTGAAGATGAGAGCGAAGGTGTCAGAAACTCGTCTCTGTAGCACCAATTAACGTAGAGGGTCTCGTCATTGATAGGTAAGATGCCGTTAACCTCCACCTCTGCACTGGTAAGTAAATTTATCAAAGTCTCACAGACAGAAATTTATCAAGGCATTCAAACGTATGTCATCTTTATTTAAGGTTATACCTTCGTTGCATTCCTGGTCTTTGACATAGTGGTCCCTGTCTTCCTCTGTGGTTCAATCTGGTGGATATCCCGTCGCTGCAACCTTTTGAAAAATACCACCTTTCCGTTCTTCATGATTATACTGTGTCATCTCGTATTGCCAAATTTCATAAACAGACTTGACAACGTAACCCAATGTCACAGCCACTTTCACTTTCTTCGACACCCAAGTTCCTCGCAATACACGCTCTTCAGGATCTTCATCAGGACAGTCATCTTGTATCAATTGTTCGCAACATGTTGGACATAATGGGAATATTAATTTACTGTGCATCTTGACTGGTAACAAAGGGTGATATAAATTTTGCGGTGGTAGTATATCGCATGCAATCAACCCATTTATTGTGAAATATCATTGTGAATACCTATCAACTGTGCACACTCCTCTTGACCGACATAAATTTTTGGATGACCAACAGGATACTTGCCGTACTTACAGATGAATGGATAGAGACAACACACATCGACATAGTTGATCTTCTCTTGACCCGCACAATCAAACACCTTGATAGTGTTACCTGTGCGTCCACCGAAAAATGCATCTTGGGTACCAAGCGGTTTTGGTCGTACGATCGCCGAATTTTCACGAATAAAGCGATAGAGTTCCTCATTTTGTGAGATCTCATCATTAAACTGGCACTCCCATTTTTCAATCAAATGATAATTAGCTGAGCTCAATCTATCACTAATTCCCAATGTCCTCTCGTATCTTGCATCCATAGACTCACCACTCGCCAATTTTGTACCTCTATTTATTCTATAGCATCGGGGGCATCCATGCCAGAAACATCTGTGAAACTGAAGTACTATACCGCGGTGGTTCTCTTCGTATCGCAATGCATTATAACCATCAACCATGATATTTTTGGCAACCTTCTTTCCTGACTACGTCCCGCATGATCAATGTATCGGTGAATAACTCATTGCTCCATCCAGGCGAGCCAGTGTTCAGACTGATTATTTGTCATTCTGTAACCACAAGGTGGTATAATACCAATTTGATCCTTTTTCAAGAATGTCTTTATGAATACACGCATGCAAGAAGAGGCTATGGTTGTACCTTCGGTAAAAGGATCGACAGCAAATTTCATAAACGTTTTGCGAAAAGCTAAGCATGCCAATCTCAAAATGGCCACATTGTTTACAGTATTTTAGAATTTCTGTCTGGAAATTAAACACGTACCCATCTTGCACTTGTCTATCGTACCATTGTAGAAATTTCTCTCGTTCCTTGACAGTCAGAGTATCTGGGGCATACGAATCGAGAGGTGGAAGAGGACCTTCGTAAGTTTGGTTTTCCACAGTGTTAAATAAATTTGGAAAAATACCTTTCTCAACTTCTAGTAACTCGTAGGCTTTAGGTAAGCTACTGAGAGGCATGTGAAAATAATTCAAACTGTCAATAAACTTTGTCCGTATAACCTCCATTAAAATTATTTTTGATCCATTCATGACTACCGATGGTACGACTCGATCTTGATTGAATTTTTCCACGATATATTTAAATATGAATTATGCGTCGAATCCCTGTGAATTATGGGCTATTCATATAACCTGCTGAAATCGCTTTCTTGGTGCTAATACAAGATCAACAAGCTGTTTTATCGGTTCATGATAGCACACATATTCACGTATACCACACCTCTCACATTCAATTGAAATATCTTCGATCTCTATACAGTCTGTACATACTTGCTGCAAGACGCACAAATTTGGAATATGCACTTTTTTTCTTGATCGCCAACACAGGGAGAGATTGCTGTGTTTCAAAGCCGTAAAATAGGAATAAGATTGGTTTTGAGCGTTTTAAGTGTTCAATCGGCTGTATGTAACATAGATGTCTAACAGGTAATCGTAATTTACATGAGGTACAAAAAGATACACCACATTCGTATGGTTTATTCCCTTTAATTATTTTAAAACAAGCCTGACAAAGTCTTATTTTACTACATATATTGCTGCTTTTATTGTATGATCCTATTTTGGCATGATTATTCAAACAAATATCGTGGAAAAATAATCGTAAACAAATATTGCATTTTATAAGATCTTCCTTCAGACTACATGGTGGCGTTGAAAAGAATTTGTAGCACTTGTTGGAACATCTATGCACCTCAGTTCGCCAATACGATTTATTGCATGGTATGCAATAACCGTCAGTACCGCATGATCCGATTAGATTTAATATCGGTTTATAATGACTCGATCGTTCGTAATACATTATTCGTAAGACATGTAAAACATTACCATAAGTTTCACTAACATATTGCGTGCCGTCATAGATTGGTGGGTTTCCACGACCAAATGTTGAAAAATTATAAACTGTGATTGCCGTACCGCGAGTAGCAAAAAAAGAACCTAATAATGGTTCGCTAAAAACGGAATACAAAAATTATACCAAAGTCTTGAACAAAGTAATAAAGGAAGCAAAACTATTATATGATCGTAGATTAGTAGCTAATAATTGTGCTCATCCGAGAAAACTTTGGAATATTATCAGTCAAAAATTAGGCAAATATAAAAAGAAGGACAACCGCATTGAATATCTATATGATGAAAAAAATAATAAAATAACAGAAAAGAGGAAATTGCAAACCACATGAATGAATATTTTAGTTCGATTGGCGAAAAATTAAGTAATAAAATTTTGCAACCGTACAATGATAAAGTACAACTACCTCAAATGAATAAAAAATCTATCTTTATCTACCCAACCAATGATAGGGAAATATTTCAAATAATAAAGGAAATGAAACTAACAAATGGAGGTACGGATAATATAAATTCCAATACGCTTAAATTTTTAGCAATTTACATTACAGAACCATTAGTACATATTATTAATCTTTGCATTACACAATCTATTTGGCCAAATAAACTAAAAGAAGCTAAAATAATACCAATACCTAAGGCTGGAAATAAGAAAACCGCGTCAAACTATAGACCAATATCTTTGATCTCAAATATAGCGAAAATTTTTAAAAAAATTATACATAACAGAATTTGTAATTTTTTAAATTTGGACAATATAATATCTAAAAATAAATATGGTTTTGTAAAGGGTAAAGTAACAAAAGATGCAATTACGTTAATCACAAAGCTTATATATGAAAAGTTAGACAAAAGTACTCCAATTGCAGTTACATTCCTTGATTTAGCAAAAGCTTTTGATACCGTGAATCATAAAATTCTACTGGATAAATTATATAACTACGGAATTAGAGGCAAAGCAAATAAACTTATAGCTAGTTATTTGGACAGTAAACAACAAAGAGTACAAATCAATGATTGTGAAAGCATTGATAATAAATTAGAGACTGGAGTACCACAAGGTACTGTATTAGGGCCTTTACTTTTTATTGTTTATGTAAATCATCTATTAACTAGTATGCCAAACCATTCAATTATTTCCTATGCGGACGATACAGCTATAATATGTACGGATCCTAACTAAACAGCAGTAGAAACAAAAATGAATAATTACGTACAAAAAATTGACAATTGGCTTGCACTTAATAGATTATCATTAAATGTTGACAAAACTGTATACATGACATTTGGAAATTATTGTAATAGCGTTCCAAATGAAATACGAATAAAATTCAATGGTAGAACATTAAATAGAGTCCAAGATGCAAAGTATTTAGGGATAATCTTTGATTATAATATGAATTGGTAAATCATATAGAGTATATAATTAATAAGACCAAATACTTAGTGTTTGTTATGAGAAAAACATCTAAATTTATGGATATAAAAACATCAAGAATGATATGTTATGCCCTATTCCACAGTATTATTAGTTATGCTATATTAGCATGGGGAGGAGTATACTCGAATAATTTAAATCTATTGCAATCTTTACAAAACAAAATTTTGAAAATTATCAACAAAAATCAGTTATACTCGCAGATAGTCCTATGAATCTAAGTCAAATGTTTGCATATGAATCGCTGATATATTACTATGAAGTCTTAAAGCAGGAATACATCAATTCAAACAGTAAAACTAGAAAAAAAAGCATACAAGTTCCGTAAAGACAAAAAACTATAAGTAATAAAAATAGCTATGTAAAAGCTATCGGTACGTTTAATGACTTACCAAATGAATTAAAGAATATTAATACAAAGAATTATAAATCAATACTAAAATAATGGATTAGGAATAACTTATAGAAAATGGGAATTCAACTCAAAATTAAAATGAGTATATGTGAATATATGTTTTGTTGTAATCTTTCTAGAGTGTAAAGTAATTATAGAATATTATATTTTGATTATACAAAATTTATGAGGTTAATTAGTTTGTAAGTCACTTTAGTATATAAGGTTATGCTGGTGTCGCGAACAGATAACTACGTTTATTAAGTACCTGGGCTTCACCATAGATGCAAGACTTAAATTCAAGCAGCATCTTAAAGCGGTGAGCGATAAAGCAGCTAAGGTTGGCACTGCCTTATCTCGATTGATGCCAAATGTAGGAAGCCCAACCCAGAGCAGACGGTTACGGAAGAAGTGCACTAAGGGTAGCATCCACTTACCGAACGGTATCGGACGAGGTGGTTTACATTATAGCAGGCATGCCGCCTATTGACCTGTTAGCAATCGAGAAGAAGGACGTATTCGAGGTGAAGAGATGAATTAATGACAACACACAGACGGAAACCTGGGATCCCGCAAGGGAACACGCCATGGCTGAGTGGCAAAAAAGATGGGACGATAGCGGCAGGGGGCGACGGACACATCGCCTCATACCAAAAATAGAGGATTGGATGCCAAGAGGGCATGGGGAAGTTAACTACTAACTCACACAGTTTCTGACGGGGCACGGATGCTTTCAGACGTACCTACACACTTCTGTGACTGTTCGCGATTCCAGAGAGAGCGAGAAGAACTCGAGTGTTTCCTCCAGATTAGAGTGACACTTGAGTCTATGATGACAGCTATGTTGACGACTGAGGATGGTTGAAAAGAAGGTCCTAAAGAAGGTTAGAAATGACGAAGAGAATAGAAGTGAGAGACAAGGCGAAACAGCCCATTAAAATGTTGCTAGACGAAGGCCTCAGAACCACAAGTGCGAAATGCTCCAGTGACTGATGCAGAGGAACGTAGGTAACTGAGTCGAGCCCAGACTCCCTTGCCCGATGCAGAGGAACGTAGGTATCGGGGTCGAGGCTGTCCAGAGGATGACCGGACGATGCTGCACGAAGTAGACGACCGGAGGATGCTGAAAGAAGACGACGACCTACAAACTAGAAGCGTAAAGCCGAGAACGTAAAGCCTGACGCCCCCCACCCCCCGCGAAGTATTGCTTAACGGTGGTACCGCAGGGACCAGGGGCACAGAAGACCGAGCTAGGCACCTTTATCAAGGCTCGATAAAGGCAAAGAGGGCATTTCTTGCGACGGTTAGGTGTTTTGTCACCTGGCCGTAACAAGAATGGGTTTAGCGGTGTGAATCCGACATACGACTGACATTGGGTACGGGGCTGTCGCGACGACCCCATAAACAAAGTCATGCTATGGTCTTTGTAAGATTTTCCCTAATACCTCTTTATCCAAGAGAGGAAAAAAACACACATATATACACACACGCACACACACAGTGGAGATGAAAAATCAACCTATCATGGGACTACAGTCCAACCTTCATTGCGGTGATTGGACGATGAGCTGGCACTTACAGATGGTGGTGGTAAAAGAGAGTATTATTGTTTGTGTATCGCCACCATTACTTAGATGGTTGGAGAATAGCTATCCTAACCTGACTGAACGTTTTCGGTAATGATGACATCATCATTTTTAGAATGGTGGAGGTGATGGTGGTGGTGGTCGTCGCAGTAGAGGTGGAAAGATCTGGGAGGTGTATATAAGATGCCGTTCTAGTTTGACGAGTATAGTAAGTTCTACTGGGAACAGACGAAGTACTACCACCATTTTGTTATTTCTCTATCTCTCTCCGTAAAAAATATGTATGTTTATCATTATTTTTATTATTATTAAAGAATTCTTTAAATTTATATATTAAATTATATGATGATCTTTTTTCAAATGGACTTAATGGCTCTGAATAAGATTGCTCGTGAAGGATACCTTTCTACGAAGAAGGTTACTGAATTAGAGCTTGACTGCCACTACATGGTGACAGCCCTCAAACCGGTCAAGACCCGCTATGGTGAGAAAATAGTGGTGATCTTAGATAAGGAATTTTAAATTTGTTTACTTTTTCGGATATCAAGTATTCTAAATAAGGAACATCATTGTTTGATAAATTGACTGAGCAGACTAACAAGCTACAATTATTCATTAATTATAAGGGGAATAACGGCATTGAATTTACTACGGCTTAAGAGAACAAAACAACTATTGTGATAAAAATTCAGTATGCAAAAGCATGTACGCTTTAACGTAAAAAGTTTAAAGACAATTTTTTTTTTATTTATTTACCAGAGTTACATAAACTTATATATTATAATAATACAAAATACAAAATTCATGCACATTGACACACTCCACATGTGTCAATTATGTAAAATAATTCACTGTGAAGATGCCAATCCTGCAGAGGGAAATAAAATTCCCTGTTCGCAGGTCTGGATTACTAAAACTACCTTAACTAATTAACAGCCATTCAAAACACAATAGGTTAGCACAGTCCTCTGTCGGACTTCCATACAGCGATCTGCACCATCCATCCCTTTCATTCTCTCATTCACACTATCTAAATTATTAGTACAATTTTCTCTTAATTCAAATTTAAACACTTTTCTAAACTTTGTATAATAAAATATAACATAACAATTATAACAAAAATTGGATTATATTTATTTCTTAATTACTTGATGTTAATTAATTAACCATTCTGTTCCTTGATTCTGCTAGTGTATAATTTTGTTACAGCCATTTTCCTATTTTGCTTAAGCATTTGCTTAAGCACTACATAATCAAATAATAAATAATTTGTATAGCCTAGCATTTTACTCAAGCCTATTCTAGTGTAATCATTTAGTGCTGTTATTCCTGTTTGTAGTAAATTTAAAACTATTTTCATATTTCTTGGAGCTTTTGACATATTTTCTAGATAACTCATTGATAATAATCATGTTTTAAGTTTATCACAATCTATATAATTGTGTTATTTATTTCAGCCATTTCTTCTTACCCAATCTTTTAATTTTGAAATATTCGAGACTTTTGTAACGTCCAGTACCTTTAGTTCATTTGGTAAATAATTGAAAGTATTGATTGCCCTTAAATAGCTGCTTTTAGTACTGATAGTTTTGGAGTATTTTGGTATTACTAATGATTTCTTTCTCGTTTTACTCGTAGAGTTGATATAATGATCTTTTAAAGTGTTGTAATGGTATGTTATACTATTATATATGAAAGATTTCTGTATGCTAAGTGGAATAATTTCTTGAAACATATCTTTATTTATTATTTTTAAAATTCTAGTCTGTACTGATTGTAGTAATTTTAGCCTATTTTGGTACGCTCGACCCCACGCAATGATACCATAATTTATTATACTATGGAAAAGTGCATAGTAAACCATGTTTATAGTGTTAATATCCATAAATTGAGTTATTTTACTGAATACAAATATTAGGTATTTGGTCTTTTTTATTAGATACTCTATATGTTCGCTCCATCTCATGTTCGAATCGAAAATAATACCTAAGTACTTTGTTTCCGTAACTCTTTTAAGGCGCTCGTTATTAATTTTTATATCTATGACGCCCGGGACACTATTTATATAATTCCCAAAAGTAATATATACTGTTTTTTTGTACGTTTAGTGTTAACTTATTTAGTCTAAGCCATACATATACTTCTTCTAAGTGTTTATTCATGATTTTTTCTACTTCGCTCCAGTTTCTTCCTTTGGCCATGATAGCTGTGTCATCAGCGTAGGATAATATTGAGTTTTCCAGCATTCTATTTAGCAAGTCATTCACGTATAGTATGAAAAGTAGCGGTCCAAGAATTGTCCCTTGAGGGACCCCAGTGCTTATTACTTTATAGTCGCTTTCTTCTTGTTTCTAATTTTACTTTTTGCTGGCGGTTATTCATGTAGCTTGAGATTAGTTTATGGCCCACTCCTCTAACACCATACGAGTAGAGTTTGTCCAACAATATCGTGTGATAAACAGTATCAAATGCTTTAGCTAAGTCAAGGAAGGTAACTGCAATTGGAATGCTTTGGTCTAGACTTTCATATATTATTTTGGAAATAGCACTTAATGCATCTTTTGTACCTATGTTCTTGATAAATCCATATTGTCTTTTGCTCAGTATTTTGTTCTTATTTATAAAATCTAATAGTCTCTTATGTATAATCTTCTCAAATATTTTGGCAATATTAGATATCAATGATATAGGTCTATAGTTGCCCATATCATTCTTCTTTCCAGATTTGAATATTAGAACTACTTCAGCTGTTTTTAATACATCCGGCCATATAGATTTTTCTATACACTGGTTAAAATAAATAAAATAAAAATAAATGCCAGCGGTTTCGAAATTAGTGTATCCGTTGTTTTTAGTGTCTTTGCGTGAATCTTGTCTACGCCTCCATTTTTCAATTTCAAATCTTTTATTATTTTGCTTATTTCATTCTCATTTGTAGGTTTTAATTCTATATTTCTGTTAGAAGGTGTAGAAATGTTATTACTCAGTTTGTTCCCTAGGTTACAGTAGTATTCATTTAGCTTATTAGCTATTTTATTTTTATTTTCTGTTATTACACCATTTTCCATTTTCAGTTGTTTAATGTTATTGCCAGTTTTATTACTATTTCTCCCAATTTTGCTGTTAACGTATGCCCATAGCTTCTTCGGGTCATTTTTGTTCTCTTCGATGCATCTCGTACTGAATTTTATTTTTGCTTCTTTAAAACTTTGTCTAATGTTTTAACAAAATTTTTGTATTGGCCCTTGAGAATCTCATTGTTTGGATCCTTTTTAAGTCTATTATACATTACACCTTTCGTATTGCACGATTTAATTATTGCTTTCGTTATCCAATCTTTTATTGGGGTATTATTATGTTTTTGTTTGTTATGTATACTATATTTTGCTTTTTCCATACAGAGATTTAAATCTTTAATCAAACCATTAATCGCTTCATTTGGATCCTTATCAGTATAATATTTACCCCAGTCTATCCGTGTGGCCGCACGGTATAGTTTGTGTAATTATAGTAATATTCCTTTCGGTTTCTATCCAAATTATTGTTCTGTATTTTTCCGTTTTTGATTTCCAGGAACAGTGGGTAATGATCCGTTATAGGTATTTTCAGAGTTATTGCACGTGTATTCAGGAAATCTGATGTCCAACAAAAATTAGATTTTTGTTCTCTTAGATGTTTATAAATCTCTGGAGCTACCTCCATAAACACTGTGCACGTTTAATTCCTTTTATTGTTATACATGTGCAACACTTTTTCTCCATTATTAAATTGGCTAAAGTTTCTGCTGTTGATATCGTCTTCTATGTCTTGTTCACTCATATTTGTATCGTTTGTGATGCCCACTGTTATTACTTTTGTGTTATATTGTTGTTCAACTTCAACCTCACAGCTTTGTACCTTTCCTGGTAGTACTGCTTCCAAAGTTTCAATACTCTCCGCGCTCATACAGCTGATCGCTATTTCGTTTTCATTTTTTTTTCCTTATGTATTTTGTTTTAACATTCTTTTCTTTTACTAAATACTTTGTAACTACTTCCAGAATATTTTTTGATCTTCATCTTTGTTCGTGATTTTAATTTTTGGTACACGTTTTGGTTTAGGTTTTAATTCATATGTCGCTTGAGCATATGTTTTCTTGCTAATGGGTTGTTTGCTACAGGATTGTTTTTGTGAAATTCAATTAATTCTTTTTGTATTTGATTCTTGTACTGTAGGTCTTTTACATACTGCTTTAAGAGTGTGTTTTCAGTTACTAAAGCATCTATATCAAAATCACCTTCTTTATACGTATCATTTAACTTTTCTTTCGTTTTATTGTGTAGGTCTTGTGATATTTCTTCTCTAATTTCCTCAGATAATTTTAGTTTAATTTGCGCTATCACGCTTTTTGCCACATCATTATGCATATGCTCATCACTTGTTTTGGAGGTTATTTTTGCAGTCTATGTTAGGGACAAATTACTAGGTGTTTCCCAACGTACACTGTCTTGTTTAATTTTTCAAAACCACTCTTATAGTAGGCACTTTCACAAATTACACAAATCACAGATTTTAACAAGGTTTTTGGGCGGCCTTTATAATAATATAAATCAGGCCTATCGGGCGGCTCCTCGTGGCCCGACGCCATCTTACTTTTTTCTAATTCATCTAATACATACGTGGATGTATGCATACAAAATAGCTCGTCGTGGAGAATGAGAGGAAACAGGTCGCGATCAAGAACGGTTTAGATTGAGAATCGAAAGAACTGGTAAAATGATTACGTCAGTAATTGTAAAAAATTAGAAGAATTGTCTATGTAAATTAAATTTTTTTTTAATAAAAACTATATATTTCATTTATATTAAGACTTTTTGTAATTTCTTGAATTCTACTCCTGCCCCTCCTCTCCTTGATCACACCAAATCTCCTATTCATATAGTTACTCAATTCTTTTATCAATAATTATTTTATATTTGAAAAAATTAATTTTACCCGTAAAACATAGATGGCGTTAAATCATGTCTAAACTGATTCGTCAATCATTATGTAATTTCTCTCTTACCTGATCGGCTGTGTCAACGTATCAGTCGCAGTTATGGATACACGATGGAAGCATCCATTTATTTCCGTGCTGTGTGGTCCCAAAGGCTGCGGTAAAACGGTATTTGTAAAAAAAGTTTCTCGATAATCTCGACTGCATGTGTGATACTCTAATTGAACGCATTATCGTCTATTATGCAGAGTGGCAAGCAGGCTATAAGGAATTCCAAGGCAAGAAGGTGGAATTTCGCGAGGGTCTACCACAGACTAGCGACTGGGCTGCTGATCCCAGACCTAAACTTGTAATCATCGATGATTTGATGCGTGAATCGCCGTCGTCCAGTAGTGGTGGTATGGAGGAGGAGGGAGGGAGGGAGGGAGGGAGGGAGGGAGGGAGGGAGAGAGGGAGGGAGGGAGAGAGAGTTAAACCATCACTGATGGCTGTTCTCTTCCAGAGGTGTGATACTGCTACACTTTCTTAGCCCTGAACACGTGCGATCCCACGCTACAAGCACATCTTGCTCATTCTCTTTTTGCTGATGTCTCAAAATTCACAAACAATATCTTTGACCAACTCCCAAAAAATGTGCACGTTTATTAAAGTCTGTATCGTCCAGCTGCATTTTCTTACTCATGCTTTGTTTGCTATTACAGCGCAGCTGCATTATCGTATTCATACTTTTTTGCTGATTATCAAATACAGAGAAAAATAAATTCGGTAATGAAACTGCTTGAGATCCAGGATAAAATTGACCAAAATTCACGATTTTTTACATCTGATTTTAGTAGGATATCAAGTGTCGTCGATAAGCTCGAGCATCGTGAAGACCGAGCTCGAGCATTGTACAGGAAGTCTCTTTCTTTCTTTCTTATCGCTTCTTTTCAATTTACAATTTTAAAATTTCATAAATAGTTACGAAAAATTAATTTTACCCCTGGCTATGGGGTAAGCACCCCTACAACCAATTCTCGTAAGAGAATGAAAATTTCGTTATTTTTTCGATATCTCCAATATTCACGGAGATATCGCAATCTTTTAGCTTTTACCTGTTTAGCAAAAATTTAGTTTTCAACCTAGCGCAATGATTTTTGGACTGTAGGTGTATCTTAATGCACTCTATCAATTGCTATTGAAAAAAAAATAAATTTACCAAAATTCGCGATTTTTTTCATCCGAATTTAGCAGGATATCAAGTGTCGTCGATAAGCTGGAGCACCGTGAACGACGATCTCAAGTATTTTTTATAGCGCTCTCTGTTTCTTATATCAATTTACAATTTAAAAATTTCTTCAATACGGATAATTGCGAATAGTGCTTAAATATCGATGTGAAGAGAAAAAAAACAAGAACGTACAAGTGCATGTTTGCATCTGCGCTGTGTATCAGATTGCAGTCAGTTGTTAACAAAGTCATCACTACTCGTTATTCCGCGAAATTATTGCTTTCAGTTTTTTTCATGTCAGCTCTCTCATCATGTGTGTTGCAAATGTCATTCTAAGAAGTCTATAACCAGCGAATACCAGAAATTATATGCACACGTGCACATGTATAGCCAGTATGATACCCTCGAGATGTATTGTCTTTTATTAGCAGTATCAGCAAAAAAAAAAGCGTTGCGGTTTATACTGCATTCCCACCGTGTAGACAGAGACAATATTTAAGGAGCTACACTTGCACGTTTCGGCAGTTCCACTTTGGATAGTCAAAGCATCTCTGTCAGAATGATTAGGGCAAGTGTAGCACATTTAGCCAAAGTTATCGGTCAGGCATTGAGTATCGCGAAAGATCAAGACTCACATATTCACACAATGTGTGGCAGCGTGTGGGCCTCAGACTTACAGAACCAATCAGCAGAGGTTTTATGCAGAAAGCTGCATTTTCTCTTGCTGCATTCTAGAATAACCACGGTATATTACATATTTACCGTCGGTCTATTCCGTAATCCAGACGTTCTGTCGATTGCTCTCCAAACAATACGACAGCGCAACGATCATGGGCACCCGCTAGCTCGTGCAATGTTTCACTGTCAATGTAAGTATTAATTACTTTTTTTCACATCTAAACTCTTAGAATATTATTATTTATTTCAATATTTTTTCATCAACATTATTTCAGTGATTAACCAGATGATGAGAGACACCGAGGGTGATTCTTTCATTATGGTGTGTGATGAGTCGATAGGAAACGAGAATAATTGTAAGTATTGAGCCAATTAAAATACAAATATTAATTTTTCATTTTAATTAAATTAGTTTAATTCTCTCAATACTTAGTTTCAGAGCCACGTGCACGTATGACGGATCAACAAGAAGCTGCACAGTTAGTTACAGCCAATTGTAAGTGGTGAATATGTTATAATTAAAATTTTTGTAATTATTATTCAATTAAATGAACATTCTCCATTTTAGTTATAGAAGCTGGACCATCAACATCTGGAAATTACCACCCACAGTCATCGGATCGAATTTATTGTTTTTTCTGCAATATAAAGGCACACTCTAATACTTAAGCTTCAGAGAGGTCAAGTAATCCGCAAGTATCAAGATTTCTTCGCTACTAGCGGTACGGTAATCGTTGTTTATAATTTTTCATCGTTCACTCGTGGAAATCCACCAATCTATGACGACACACGATATGTCAGTGAAAATCATGGTCACCAACATCACCGGACAAATCATTATCAACCAATATTAAATCTTGTTGGAGCAAGCGGTAGCAAGGGCTACTGTATACCATGCAATATAAGTTATTGGCGAGCCGAGGAACATAGATGTTCAAACAAGTGCTATAAGTGCATGTCCGTGCCACCGTGTAATACAGCGGGAAATCTAAAAAAATGTAATGCTTGTTTAAGATTTTTTTTTGGCAATGGTTGTTTGCAAAATCATCTTAAAATAGGATCATATAATAAAAGCAGTAATGTATGCAGTAAAATAAGACTCTGTCAAATTTGTTTTAAAATAGTTCAAGTAAACAAAAGTCAGCCGCATGAGTGTAATGTATCTTTTTGTAAAACGTGTAAATCAAGATTACCTATTAGACACCTGTGTTACGTACAACCGATCAAATAGACACAGCGTGTAAGACCAGTCTTATTTTTGTTTTACGACTTTGAAACCCAACAATCTCTTCGGGTGCTGGGCGACGATGAGAAAAAAGTGCACGTTCCAAATTTGTGTGTTGTACAGCAAGTATGTATCAATTGCATAGAGATTGAAGATATTTCAATTAGATGCGAGATGTGCGGTATTCGGGAATACATGTTTAATCGCGACCCGGTAAAGCAGCTTGTTGATGTGGCATTGGCACCAAGAAGACAATTTCAGCAGGTTATATGCATAGCACACAATGCCCAAGGTTACGATGCACAGTTCATATTTAAGTACGTTGTGGAAAAATTCAATCAAGATCGAGTTGTGCCATCGGTAGTAATGAATGGTTCAAAAATAATTTTAATAGAGGTTCTACATGCAAAGTTTATTGATAGCTTAAATTACTTTCACATGCCTTTGAGTAGTTTACCAAAAGCGTATGGATTATCCGAAATGGAGAAAGGTGCTTTTCCACTTATTCAATACAATGGAAAATCAGACTTACGAAGGTCCTCTACCACCTCTTGATTCATATGCACCAGACTTGATGGCCATCAAGGAGCGAGAGAAATTTTTGAAATGGTACGACGAACAAGTACAAAATGGCTACGTATTCAATTTTCAACGAAAAATTGTAAAATAATGTAAGCAAGACGTGACAATTTTGAGATTAGCATGTTTAGCATTCTGCAAAACATTCATGAAATTTGGTGTGGACCCTTTCGTCGAAGCTACAACTATTGCATCATCTTGTATGCGGGTGTTTAGAAAAAAATTCTAAAAAAGTCGGAAATCGGTATTATACCACCTCGTGGTTACGGCATGGTAGACAATCTGTGTGAAATTGCCCTACACTGGTTCTCTTGGATGGAACAACGAGTTCTTCATCGCCAGATCGAGCAAGCAGCACGAGGTCAGGAAAAAAGACTACTAGAGAATATCTTGGTCGATGGTTACAGTGTACCACAAGATGGTGAGAACCATAACGGTATTGTGCTTCAGTTTCAAGGCTGTTTTTGGCACGGGTGCCCCCGATGTTACAGGATAAACAGAGATATAGATTTGAAGAGAGGTGAATCAATGGATGCCAGATACGAAAGAACATTGGCCATTAGCTATAGGCTAAAGATGGCAAATTACCAGTTGATTGAAAAATGGGAGTGTCAGTTTAAGAACGAGATCTCACAAAATGAAGAACTTTGTCATTTTGTTCGAGAAAATGTGGTGAATGTAGAAAGAAAAGTACTTGATCCACATGATGTATTTTTCGGTGGACGCACAGGTAACACAGTCAAAGTGTTTGATTGTCAAGGCGAAGAGAAGATCAGGTATGTTGACGTGTGCTCACTGTATCCGCTCATTTGTAAACGTGGCAGGTATCCCATTGGTCACCCGAAAATTTATATCGGTCAAGAAGAGTGTGGACAGCTGATAGGGTTGAGTAACGACATTCAACAAGTGAACGGGTTGATCGCGTGCGATATACTACCACCACAAAATCTATATCACCCATTATTGCCAGTAAAAATGCATGGTAAATTGATATTTCCTCTATGTCGGACATGCTGCAAGCAATTAATTCAAGAAGACTGCCCTCATGAAGATCCTGAAGAGCGTATACTGCGAGGAACTTGGGTTTCAGAGGAGGTGAAGGCTGCTGTCACGTTGGGATAGATTGTCAAGGCTGTCTATGAAATTTAGCAGTACGAAATGACGCAGTACAGCCAAGAAGAGCGGAAAGGTGACGTATTTGCGGGATACATCAACGAATTTTTTGCTCAAAAGGTCGCGGCGTCGGGATACCCACCACATTGTATCACAGACAAGGATAAGGATCGCTACGTGCGAGAGTTGGAATACGAGACAAGGGTATAAAATTGAACAAGGATGATATACGTTTCAATGCTGGATTACGATCTGTGGCTAAACTGTGTCTAAATTCTCTATTGGGAAAGTTTGGTCAACGCGAGAATTCAACAAAAACAATCGTGGTAAAGAATTCAGAGAATCTTATGAATTTACTTACCAGTGCAGAGGTTGAAGTTAACGGTATTCTACCAGTGAATGACGATACACTCTACGTCAATTGGTGCTACAGAGACGAGGCTCTGTCATCTTCAGTATCGTCATCAATGACAAACGTGGTCCTCGCTGCTTTTACAACAGCATATGCACGTCTAAAACTGTTCCAATATCTGCATGCCTTGGGTCCACGAGTTCTCTACTACGACACTGATTCGGTATTTTACGTTAGCAGAGGTGAAATCGGTGAATACGAGTTGCCAATCGATTCGTCGCTGGGTAGTCTGACAAATGAACTAGCCGACAAGGTCCCTGGTGTACATATAACAACCTATTTGTCAGGTGGTCCGAAAATTTACGCGTATAAATGAAAAAAATCGGATGGTGAAGAGGAGTGTATATGCAAGGTTAAAGGGATTCAGTTGAACTATACGAACAGTGAACAATTCAATTTTGATTCGAGTCGAGAGATGATCGTTTCTCCACACCTGGATATAGTATTGACGAATTCCGCTATACGTAGAACGGCATTTCACGACGTGATATCTCAGAATGCGACAAAGACATGCAAACCTATATATAGCAAACGAAGATTTACAGAGTTAGACAAAAGTTACCCGTATGGCTATAAGATATCGGTACCTGACGGCCTGTAGTTACATGTGGCGAAAACTTGTGTATAGACGACACTACAAAAGAAAAAACTATTTATTGGCTGAGAATTGTGCTGACATCGTGCTGATTGGCCACGACACACCACCATCAACCTGATTGGACAAGGTACGTTGCCGTCGAGCTGATTGGCTGTTTGTACTGATGTAGCTGGTGGTGGTGGTGGTGGTAGTGGGAGGTCACAATGATAGAGCTAGTCGTGGGGGGGGGGGGGTCTATATTTAAGTCAACGTGTTCACACCGCATATTACCAGTATTTGACTAGCTACACGGTATAGCTTTAAAGAGGAAATACACGATTTTTTTTTCATCTATTTTAAAAGAAAAAGTATGTATATCAATTATAATTATTATTATTATTTAAATAATATAATAATAAAATGATGTACATTATATGATTAGATGGATCTAGAAGGTCTAAACAAGATTGCTAGTGGAGGTTACCATCCAACGAAGAAGGTATCTGGAGGTTGATCGTCATCACATGGTGACGGCACTAAGAGAAGTCAAGACACGTTTTGGCTCGAAGATTGTAGCAGTTCTCGATAAAGAATTCCAAATTTTTCTTCCTTCTCAGGTATCTCCTGCACTGACGAAGGATACTAACTTGTTCGATAAGCTGAGTGCCCAAGCCAACAAATTACAACTTTTCTTAGATTATAAGGGTAACAACGCTATTGAGTTTACCGCGGTGTAACTCTTTTGTGAATAAAAACTATAAATATGGAAAAACGGTTATTATTTCAAGAGAAATCAGTGGTTCATTCAATGTGTGTATGGGAACAAATAGCCCGTGATCGAGAGCATTTTGGAATGAGAGTTTTAAGAACTAATAGCGTTATTACTGCTGTACTTTTAAAAAAACACATAAAACTGTCTATTAAATAACAAATTGTTTGCACTTATAATTTTTTTCGAAATAAATGTATTTTTTACTTTTATTGTTTCTTCAAATTTCTTAATCCCTTATGCCATACTTAATTCTTATGCATGTGGATGAAAAAAATAATTCTATTGTGTAAGTATATACGGCACTATCTTACGTGAAAGGTGATTGGTCGGTCATCACTCCATCGCTAACCTGATTAGGTGGTTGGTTGCCTTATATGTGAAGGTTAAAGTGAAGTGTTGGTTAAATGATTGTCTCAGTAGCAGTTATGGATATGCGAGGGAAACATCCGTTTCCCTCCATGCTGTGTGGTCCTACAGGATGTGGTAAAACGGTATTTGTGAAGAAGTTCCTAAAGGATCTTGATCATCTGTGCGATACCCAAATTGAACGTGTCATTATCTATTACGCAGAGTGGCAGCAGAGCTACAAGGATCTTCAAAGCAAGAAAGTGGAATTTCGCGAGAGTTTACCGCAGACTCGTGACTGGGCCAGTGGTTCCAGACCGAAACTCGTTATCATTGACGACTTGATGCGAGAATCGTCGTCGAACGTCAGTATAGTCGACATTTTCTCGAAGGCCTCCCACCATCACTCGCTCTCGGTGATATTAATCACACAGAACGTCTTTCATCAGGGTAGAGGACAGGGTGACATATCTTTAAACGCACAATACATTGTCGTGTTTAGAAATTTACGAGATAGATCTCAGATACAACATCCGTCGCATCAACTCTGTCCCGAGGATCCACGATTTTTACAAGAGGCTTAGTGGGACGCCACATCGAGACTATACGGATACCTTCTGCTGGATTTAAAACAGACTACACCGGACAACTGCCGATTTCGCACCTGTATCTTTCTGGACGACGAAGTGCACTACGTCTACGTGCCACGGAATAAGAAGATCAATAGTGGCGACACATTGAATCTGGTACCAATCGTCTCCTTGTGATGGGTGTGTCTAAGAGACGACATCCCTTTGCGCGTAAGGAAGCTGTCATTTCAAAAGCGCTGTTCCATTTGAACGATAAACAGCGAAAGGCTCTCTTGCAGACGGCTGATTCGAAATTGGTGCGTCATATTTGTGAGTGTGCTTTGAATGTGTTGATCGGTAACGTGCCGCTGGAGAAGTCTCACAAATCACGCTTACGCAGGCATGCAAAAATACTGCGGAAGTTAGTCGAACCTTGTGTGAGCCTGTCGAAAAAGAAAAAAATCATTGTACAACGCGGTGGTTTCTTACCAGCATTATTAGCTCCTATTATTGGTACACTGTTGGCTAGTATCATTAGTAAGTAGACGAAATGGAACACGCTAAAAAGATGGTGATTGTGCCGTATGAGAATGTTGAACGTCTCCAGAGTGTGCTAGCAAATAGCGGGTGCAATAATGCTGCTAATATATTAAAGACTGTTCAAACACCCGGAACCGTGATGACTAGACTAGATGCTGAAATGAACAACATACTGAATTCATCTACTTGCAAAAGTGAGCGGGAAAAATGGACACGATATCATTCTGTGCTGCAGCGTTATCTCCAACTCAAGGATGTCGATAACTATGATAAGATTAGAAAAAAGGAGGAAAGAGATAACAAAGATTGGTGTCAAATGCAAAACAACAACCATGATGATGGTGATGAAAACGACGACAATTATAATGACGAGGCACAGCAGCTCGAGGAAGAGGATCGGATTGATGCGAGCATCATCGAGAGCGTGCCTACAAAGTTCAGGCGACAGGCTGGACAAGTATTGCGTAAATTACGTGTTAGTGGGAATATTGCCTGGGATGCAAATGGTACCGTGACAATAGGTGGTGTGCGTATACACGGAGCCAACATGATTGACCTGGTAAATGATGCTATGAGAAATAGAAAAGGTTCTCCGCCACCTGGGTATACGCAATTTGCCGTTGCTCTTCGAGAATCATTTATACAACGCGAATACATCGGCAATAATCGTGTTTGGAATACCATAGTAGCCAGTACACCAGATCGGGCTATCCCGTCTGAAAATATACCATTACCACCAAATGGTGCCACTGGTGCCGCTCTACGCCAGAAATTATCACCAAGTAGCGTTGGTCGTCTAATTCAAACGCCACGCCAGGCTGCTGCCAAGACCAGTAGCTCTGACACCGACGAAGGAGACGAAAGCAACGGAGGCATAGCAGCGCGAGTACATAAATGGAAAAAAGCAGCAGCAGTAGCAGCAGCAACTGGTCAGGGAAGTGCAAAACAGTCGAGGAAAAAAGTTGTTGCTGGTAGTTCTGAAATTACATCATGGCGGCGATTGAGCGGGAGGTTCGACCAGGACAGAAGATTGAAATCACCGACCAAGAAGAAAAAGAAGAGCAAGAACGAGTGAACGTGAAAAATAGAGCACTGGATGAATTGATCGATTTGCTACCGTATGAAATGCACGTACCCGGATATAGATTTTGCGGTCCAGGTACAAAACTAGCGGAACGTATTGAACGTGGTGAAGTCGGTATCAATCCATTGAATGAGACGTATCGTCAGCATGATCTAGTCCACGGTGACAAACAAGGCAACCGGCACAAGGCTGATCGAGTTTTAGCTGAATACGCATTTTCACAAATGCTCGCGGATGAAAAAGATGGAGACGAGCAAACACTGGCTATGATGACAGCCTGCTGCATGGTGAGCAAGATAATCTTTGAAAAGTTTTTTTCAAGAATTAAGAAAGTACTGAAGAGGAATAAGAAAAAAGTACAAAAGAAATCCAAAGATAGTAGTAGTAGTAGTAGCAGCAAAGTTGATGAATCTGTGAAAACGAGGATTAGCAAACAACAAAAAGAACGCAAGGGGTCGAAAATAAAAAATAAAAAAGTGAATAAACACTGATGAGAAAGAAGAAGATTCGAGAACATTTATTACGCGCCTCCACATCCGGCAGCATACGCTGGTATTGATCAACTTTTTCAAGCTACGCGTGAGAGAGGTAAAAACAGTAATAAAAATGAAAAAGTTAATCATGAGGGTGTTGTTGATCTCATGGATTTGAGATCCTTGAAAACTTACAACGAGGACTACAGTTATATTTTGACTGTCATCGATGTTGTCAGCAAATATAGCTGGTTGGAAGCGATCAAGCAAAAAACCTCCAGAAATGTCGCTGAGGCTTTCCTGCGTGTACTGTCGAGAAGCAATGGACCTAAACCAAAGTGTCTCCAGACAGACAAGGGTAAAGAATTCCTTGGTCGTGAGACGCAGCAAGTTTTGCGCGACAATGACATCAATCACAGAGTGGTACGCAGTCCGGATACAAAGGCTGCCATCGCGGAGAGATTTATACGAACTATTAAGGAGCGAATTTGGCGATATTTCAGGGATGAGAATCCCTTGTGATCGTCTTTATCTCTTCATATAATTTAACAACGATTAATACCTTGATTAAAATCTATTGTCAGTGATCCTTAAAGTTATTGGGTTATTGGGTTATGATTATCATAAAATGATTGTAGATAGTTCAGTTAAACTAAAGCATGTATATATGGAGTTAAATATTTTGTATACAAAATACAAAAAATTGTGCAAAAAATCAAAATAACAGAAAAATGAATAGCGGCTATTATTGGCCAAAAAATGGCCAAATTTGACATTCTGTAGCTCAAAGAATGCTGATAAAAAATATGAAAAAATTAAGGGGTCTCTTTGGAACCTAGAATATATTCCAGGAGTTTCAGTTTTATTCATTTTTTTAGTACACCCGTTCACAGAGAAATACCCATATATATATATATATATATATATATATATATATATATATATATATATATATATATATATATATATATATATATATAGTTGTTTTGGCGAAACACCCGCCATCACTCCCCACTATCCCAGGCGCATTAATGTTCTACCTGCATTTCATAAATTAAATTTATACTCACGAATGATTTGATCTAGTTTCTTCACCTAGTTTTTCAAACAAAGCTCGAGCATTATTAAATCTGGCAACATGACTTTCTGTCCTGACAACTGTCACTTGTGTTGCAGGATCTTTGGATCCTACGCTGGCATCATTCATCTCACTGTCATATCCTGTGCTTGATTTATTATAATTTTCTGCAGTAGATTTTAATTGAAATTTATGTGCAATAGCCGAGACTTTTGTCCCACTAAGTCGTTTATTTTCTTCCATGGATGACAGTATTAATATCGTGTAGTAAAATCCAAGACATCCTGAAAGAAATATTACAAAATGATCTTTTCTTGAACAAATCTTTATAATGAATTAATCTTTTAGGATAAGAAGATACGAGTAAAATTGTTGAATAAAAGGGTGACCGAAACCCAATTTTTACCGCTAAATCGACTAAGTGCTCCGTAAACGATTACTTAAAACTACAAAAAATACAATGCATTATGAAAAACCAATACATATTTGTCTTGCGCCTTGTTAAATTCAGAAGCTCCAGCATGCAAAACCTGATTTTATTGAAAAGCATCATTATATGCGTTGACAGATCGTCTTAATACTTTGCATAAAGTCAGTGTGAACAGATAATTTATGTCCCACATATTATGTGTTCAACAAACAATACCTTACATTAACGAATATAAACCTCATATCGAATAACACTCACAAGGAAGGTACCCCAACCCAAACTCACCGATTTTGATAATTCTTTTTATCGGCGGAAAACATATTTAAGGGGTGAAAACCACCCTCAAAGTTTACCCCCAAAACTTTTTTTTTCAAATAACTTTTCTTCCAGTCAATATTTTTTAGTAAAACCAAGTGGGTACTAATCCTTATAAAAAGTAAATTAAACTTTGGTGTATTTGACTTTTGAGGGTTTCAATCTTTATTTTTAATACATGAAAAATTGAAAAATTGACATCATTTTCTACAGTAAAAACTTTTAAAATAGTGTAATTATAACCAAATTTTTATATTTATAAAGAAAGTAGAAAAAATAAGTTTATATTTTCCAGCATTTTTAATAAAAAATATTTTTTAATTTTTACTGATTTATAGATATGATTATAATAAAAATATTCTGAAAACTATGACGGTAACTTTTGTTTTGTTTTTTGCTGCAGTCATAACCAGCGCCAGAAGGACCCTGTTTATATTATTATTATTATTAATATCGGACGTGTAGAGGGCACGGCTCGATCGACTGAGAAATGGTCGTGTAATTCGTACGAGCCCGCAGAGGCAGCAGGGTCTGGGATTATCAATAAGAAGATATTGTATTAGATAAAAATCAATTATATTCTTTATTAAGGTACAGAGATGTGCAAGCGCCGCACACTTGCACGAGCGAGAAAGATAAATGAGAGAGAGAGAGATATCCGGTAAACGCGAGAGCGGAACTGGTACTTACGCACGGACGTGGTTCTATTGTGCTAGTCGGGATGCTCGGACGTTGTCCTGGTGTCCTCTCGTCTCGTCGCGTCTTCCTGGTTTCGTAATCAGTAGTAGGTGCTACGGGGCTAGCGGCTCACACGAGACTGACTACAGTCTCTCGCGCGCGAAAAAGACCCCTATCCCATTGGCACATCGTTGTCATATTTCGGCAATGATGTGAGGTCAGGTGGAAACAGCGCTGTCTCTCTCTCTCTCTCTCTCTTACCTCAACTTTCGTGGTACTGATGGCCGAGTTGCTTACCTGATAATGTTTTTCCTGGAGTCGTGCAATTTTGGAGGTTAACTTTCGTCGATGGAGTCTCTACCTTCGCGTCAGCGATGTCTTTGGCTCAGACGACTATTGGTGGATTAATCAGCCAATCAGATCCAGCTGCCGCATCGCTGGACAAGTCTGCGATTCCAACCGATCCTTCGATAGTCGGGAGTCAGGCCGAAAATCAACAGTGCGATGTCAACAATATCAGAGAGAGAGAGAGAGAGAGAGAGAGAGAGAGAGAGAGAGAGAGAGAGAGAGAGAGAGAGAGTCTCATACACAAACACAGACAAGTCGTAAGGGAGCGCGCTGTGAGTTCAGTGAACTCTTCACACTTGCCGATGTAATCAAACAAAATTCGCTTCTATGTTCGCATCGTGACGAGCTCTTGTTTTGGCTCGGGAATGAGAAAAACTCGGATATGAAAACATGTGTTCGGAAAGCGATTGATGATATTTGTTTTGCGTTTACTAGTCTAAGCAACGCGTATTGCGCAGTTCTTGCGGATAACAACGTTCTAAAACGGGCACAGCCTTCTGCGAACACAACGGCGAACAATGTACCCGTTTCAAGGACTACCTCGGGGTCCTCTTATGCAGCTGTAATATCTCGCAACGCTTATTCGTCGACAGACAAGATCGCGTCACAGGTGACTCTCGATCGGGGAAAGCCTTTCACGATCATTCGCGTCGACCGGATTATCATTGCCCCTAGCGAGTCGTCAAAGGAGCGTTTCCCGGATGCTAAATCTACCAAGGCCGCGTTGCAGAAATGTGTGAATCCGGTGCAGCTTAAAATGAACATTGACCGGGTTAGTCTAGGCCCTAAAAGCTCGGTTTTTCTCGAGGGCAGTGTGCTTGATCCCGCGTCCTTAAACGGCTGTACTGTTTTGTCTAAGCAAGGATTGGTGGCTAAGCCGGAGTCTAAACGTAATCCACGTTTAGTCATCCACGATATTCCCGTTGATCTATCACAGGAAGATATTATTACTAGCCATGTCCAGCAAAATTTACCCGATGCATCTCTTGATGCCGTTACACCCGTATTTTTGTATCCAGCCCGGAATAAAAAGTTTCGTTCCTGAATCATCGAAACCACTCCGGATAATAGAATTAAATTGCTAAGCTCGAAAAAAATTACGATTAAGTGGGTATCTTGCCGAATCGACGATCACGTTTCCATATTGCAATGTTTCCGCTGCCATGGATTTAGACATCTCGCTAATAATTGCTCGGTAAACGCAGAATCCTGCGGGAAATGTACCAGCGACCATCCGACTAGACAGTGCGATGCTTCGCGACCTCATAAATGTGTCAACTGTGCCTCGGAAAAACGATTGAACTTGGCGCATTCAGCGTACGACAAGGAAAGCTGCCCGATACTAAGAAATAAGATAGTGAGGCGAATTAGTTTTATCAACTATGGCTAATCGCTTTAACTCGACGCCGCAAAGCAATCCTATTTTTCGACACATAAACGCGCAGTCTATTCTACGACACAAGCACGATGTTGAGTCGCTGATTTTTTCTATCAGCCCGCTTGTCATGGGTATCAGCGCATCTTTCCTTAAGCCGGACAAACTGGATCAATTAGCAAGTATAGCGGGGTACAACTTACTAAGACAGGACCGTCCGTAGTAATCCCCCCACAGTGGCGAGTCAACACAAACCAGCCGCCGCCGCCGCAGGTTGTGCTGACGCACCACTGTGGGGGGGGGCCTTCAGCGGGAGAGAGAGATGGGGGAGAGAGAGGGAGAGGGGGGGGGGGGGAGAGGGGAGAGAGAGAGAGAGCACGATAATTACCCGGAGAGAGTTAAACCATCATTGATGGCTGCTCTCTTCCAAAGGTGTGATACTGCGACACTTTTTTAGCCCTGAACACGTGCGATCCCACGCTACAAGCACATCTTGCTCATTCTCTTTTTGCTGATGTATCTAAATTCACAAACAATATCTTTGACCAACTACCAAAACATTTGCACGTGTATTAGAGCCTGTACCGTGCAGCTGCATTTTCTTACTCATGCTTTGTTTGCTATAACAGCGCAGCTGCATTATCTTATTCATACTTTTTCGCTGATTATCAAATACAGAGAAAAAAAAATTCGGTAATGAAACACCGCGCGGGAGGAGAGACTGCTCCGGCGGCGGGGAGGGGGTAACAGCCCCCTTCCCCTTCTTCCACTTTTTATATTATTTTTTTCATTCTGTCTTTTTTTATTCTATTCGTTCTTTCTTTTTTAACGCTTAAATTTGAATAAAAGATTGTATGAAATGTATACAGAATGCACCATGGAAATGGATAAATGGTAAGGATATAAATAAAAAGAAGGTAAGTATTTTTATATTCACTAATAATCAATTATTTATTCAATTATCGATATTTCTACAAATTCATTGCGATATACGGTATTAAGATATATATATATATATAGGGTGTCCCATTTTAATTTACCACCCCCTAAAACTGGTTAATAATTTGCTCTGAGAAAAAAATGTTTCAAATAAAATTTGTTGGGTTCAAAGGGGGGCATCTTTTGACTATTTTAGCTGCGACCTTGAACATGACCTTCCAGGTCATTTGAAAGTCAAGACCAAATTTTCATATGAAATGTGCATATTTTTATGGCGGATTCGGATTCTACTAAAAAAGAGAAACACTTTTTGTTCGAATCATTTTTTGAAAAAATGCCAAATTTTTGTTGTAAACAGCTTTCAAAAAGTTGAAAAAATCACTAGATATCTCTTATTGCCCCACCCTTTAAAAGAAGTTAAAAATTTTACATTTTATCCGAGGAATTAGAAACGTACACAATTTTACAAATTTAAGTTCAAGTATGACCTTAGCCATGAACTTGTCCTTAACCAACAAGGTCATTCGAAGGTCAGTCAATTTATTTAACGGTAATCCTCGATTTTTATTCCGGCAATTGAAGCTTGGCTATGACCTTGACCTCGAACCTTAAATTCATTTTAAGAAAGAACCATCAGTTTAATGGAAAATACTCTCTTTTTCAAAGAAATGAAATTACCAAAAAATTTATCAACAGAACCAAAGTTCATCAGAACGCTAATCTGATTCATTTTTTATCACATGGGGGAAGTTTGCAATCTTCGGGGTATGTTTGACATTCTCTGGGGCAAGTTTTACGTCATCTGCGGAAAATTTGACATCATGTGGGGCAAGTTTACGGTCACAACTGGGACAAGTTTGACATCATCTGGGGCAAGTTTGAGCAGTAAGGGGCATGTTTTCAACTGAGAATCAAAATCAAGCCTAGTTTTTTTAATGAAAATTGTACATATTTTAAATCATATTCAGATTCTCTGATAAAGTACGCATCTTTTTAAGAAATATTTTTCTCGTAAATGCTTTATTTCTCGCTAAAAGACATTTTTTTGCTTCGTTATCGTTCTATTGGTAAAGCTTGTAAATTCTTACAGCTCCTCAAAGCTTCTCATCATTAGGTTTTCATTGACTTTCTGAATTTCAGAGCAGAAAAATACTTATAATAAATTATTTCTAGTAAGATTAAATATTCCCTAAAAAATCTACCTACAACAGATAATGGCTGACTACACGCCAGTAGAGATAGTCAACATGATCAAGATTCTGGGAGAATGTCACGACAATTACAAGGCTGCAGCGAGGCTGTACGCTGAAAGGTATCCGGACGCTCGTCATCCTAGTAGGAGGAATATTAAACTTCTAACGATAAGAGCTCAAGGAGGTAACTTAAGAAGGAAGAGGCGACGGACGGGCCCAAGAGAGCATATTGCGCTTGGGGTTCGTGCTGTAATTGCCGAGGATCCTCATATTTCGACACGACAAATTCAGCGAATGCATGGAGTACCCAGATCAACAGTTTCCCGTGTATTGCGTCATTTTAGATTTCATCCATATCACTTGCACCTTACACATGCCATTGAGCCTGGTGATCCTGCCAGGCGACTTAGATTATGTCAATGGGCGGAAACACGAATGCGCATAGATCCATTTTTCTTTGATCGGACTCTCTTTACAGACGAGGCAAAGTTCGACAATATGGGAGGAGTTAATCTTCATAACGCGCATTATTATGCAGAAGAAAATCCACATTGGCAGCGAGATCACCGTACACAAAGACGGTGGTCAATTAATGTTTGGGCGGGCATAGTTGGGGAATACGTTGTGGGTCCAATTATTTATGACCGTAATTTAAATGGCGAGCTTTATTTAGATATTCTCGAGAACCAAATTCCACCTCTTCTAGAAAACATTCCGCTAGAAATAAGGCGAGACTTGTGGTTCCAGCAAGATGGTGCTCCCGCTCATCGTAGACTACTTGTCAGGAGATTTCCGAACGCGACATACCCAAATAGTTGGATTGGAATTGGTAGTCCAATCTGTGAATTCCCTGCGCGATCGCCAGATTTGACCCCATTGGACTTCTTTCTGTGAGGGGCCGTGAAGCAGAGAGTTTACGCGGAAGCCCCGACGACGGCACAAAATATGATGGAGAGAATTGTTGCAGCATTCCGGGCGTTCACCCCACAAACATTAATAGATGTCGAAAGAAGTTTTCGGCAGAGAATACAAATGTGCATTCAACAAAATGGGCAATTGATAGAGCACTTGAGACGTTGAAATTTCAGTGACTAGCTGAAAGAAGGGGTCTTGCCTTGGCTGGACGTGAAGGTCTTGCCTTAAGTGGCTGGATAGGGACTTGCCTTAAGTGGTTGGACGGGGTCTTGTCTTAAGTGGCTGGACGTGAAGGTCTTGCCTTAAGTGGCTGGATAGGGTCTTGCCTTAAGTGATTGGACGGGGTCTTGCCTTAAGTGGCTGGACGGGGTCTTGCCTTAAGTGGCTGGACGTGAAGGTCTTGCTTCAAGTGATCCAAAGGATACCTCTGTCTTTGTTTGAAGCTAGTAACATTCATCTAAAACAGCTTATTTCTAGGACAAATTCTCTTTTCAGTTAAAGGGAGAGCTACCTATTGATGATCAAAAAATAGTTAAGACAAAAAGTGTTACTTTTTTAGTAGAACCCGAATCTGTGATAAATCTTATTCAAATGACCTTGAAGGTCATGTTCAAGGTCACAGCTGGAATAGCCAAAAGATGCCCCCCTTCTAACCCAACAAATTTTATTTGAAACATTTTTTTCTCAGAGCAAATTTTTAACTTCTTTTAAAGGGTGGGGCAATAAGAGATATTAGTAATTTTTTCAACATTTTTAAAGCTGTTTAGAACAAAAATTTGGGATTTTTTCAAAAAATGATTCGAACAAAAAGTGTTTCTCTTTTTTAGTAGAATCCGAATCCGCCATAAAAATATGCACATTTCATATGAAAATTTGGTCTTGACTTTCAAATGACCTTGAAGGCCATGTTCAAGGTCGCAGCTAAAATAGCCAAAAGATGCCCCCCTTCGAACCCAACAAATTTTATTTGAAACATTTTTTTCTCAGAGCAAATTATTAACCAGTTTTAGGGGGTGGTAAATTAAAATGGGACACCCTGTATAATTGGTTATATCAAAAGTTTAAAAAACAAAAAAACATTATTTCACTCGTTCTGACTGTTTCGTAAGTCGACAATTACATCGAGGTGCTGTGACGCAAACTGATAAAATACATCGACAATATCATTTCGACTAAACGGAATTTGGTCTTTCAATTTTCTCGCCCGCGTTTGCACACTGGCTGTAATAATATCGAACCATTTATCATCAATCAGATTAATAATTTGTTTGACAAAAGTCGTTGTATACACACTAGTATTCATGAGTGGTATATTGTCTAGATCAACACTCTTAATGTATTCTACAGTCTCTCTGGCAACACAACTTACACTGCCCGCTACAAGCTTAAGATATTCTAGGCGTGCATCAATACATTTCACAATATACTCATTCAAACGAAGAAACTTAAATTTATTCATAATAATAGTTGCACAATAGCGTTTGCTGAGAACTCCAAGTGTCCTAGGAGGAGTATTATCCTCAATTTCGATACCCCTGTCTTTCCCACTGTGTGTGAATTTTGCTATCCATCCTGTACCGCAAATCTGTTGACCCGTCATATCTTCGCTGCTGTGTCCACAAAGATACTGGAAAAATTCGTTGAAGCAGTCTCTGAATTGCAGCCATCCATCGTAGGTAAAAACGATTCCATTGGAGTCGTCGCCCAATAGGCATACCACAGGCTCGTAGTACTCGTCTCTGAAGCTGGTGTATTCCAGGCCGACAATGATCTCCGTTGCGTACGACTTGTCTAAAGTGTATAGAGTATTCAGCAGCTGAAACCGGTCTTCCTTTTGGTGTGCCATGTCGTTGCTGTCACCTCTACCACCACTTTGAAACGACTAAACTACTCCGAGCGCTTGGTATTTAGTATAGGCAATGGTGGAGAAGGTGGCTGTGGAGGTGGTAACCGCCACGTATGCGACACTCATCGGAGGGGGAACAAAGAGAGTGCATTAACACTGATTGAGCAGCAAACATTCGAAGAAAAAAAAACGCTGTCTCTCACAGTATCATCTTGCGCTACAACAATGACATCTTAGAACTGCAGCTTTGCAAGCATCTGACAATGCAACCACCGCTTCCGAAAAATTTTTGTCAGCGTTTTTTCTTTCTTTACAGTCTACATACTGCCGGACTACATCATCGTTTTTTCGCAGATTATCAGAGAAACTCTCGAGAATTTTATTGTAACCCAGACCCGCGCTCATATAATGCAGAAACATAACACAATACTGACCGCATTATTAACCACTAGCCATTTATCATTACCCCTAACGTATATTTTCCGCACACTTTTCGAAAGTTCTTTTAAAATTTTTTTCACCGCCTTTAAAGACACCTCACCGTCAAAGTAGTCGAGCCCGTGATGGTACTGGGTGAGCCAATCGTTCTGACTCCGTATATCTTCATTCAGATGACCAAGCGCTATTGCCGGTGTTACCAGCCACTGACTACTAAAATTACTGTTCACAGCCACTACGGCTACTTCTTTTGGTAGATTTCGATGCCTGGTGCCTTTGAAGAACTGAATGTCAATGATCACGTCCATGCTTGGATAAAGTGTATAAGAACAGTGTTAGAGAGAGACTGAATTTGCAAAGTAACCCGCTACATGTATATATGTACAGTTGTAGAGAGTAGCGACATCTTTGAGGTGAAAGTTTTAACTGCTAAAATCGACAATGACTTGACGTGAGGCATCAATTTCCAAAATATTATCATACTCTGCGTATATAATACAATTGACTGTTTCTGTTAGAGCCGCACTGAAACGTACTTCTAATCTAACGCTAGCGTGTTTGATCAAATTCCAATGACTGTAGTCATTTGCCGATAAATCTGGAGTCAAATCAAAGGCAAATAGACAGTATCCGTGGGGGTATGATTCGCGCGCTATTTGGTTGCCCCCGTGGAGAAAGTGTATGCCTGTACCAAAAGTTATCGCGAGATTTCACTAAGCGTACTCTCACTTCAACTCCATTGATCAGCAGCTTCTCCTGATTAAACACATCAGCGTGAAGGTGGCCAATAAGATCAACCGATTTATCCGCAGTAAGCAATTTTCGTCTCTCAACTAATCCCTGGTTCTGATTTTCTGTGTCGTTCATTTTTCCAGCCGTATCCTCACACCACAAGACAGTCGACAAGTGGGAGGATTTTGCGGCAGGTTCGTAATTCAGCAATGTTTCGATGTAGAATCTGTAGGCATAGGCGTTGGTAGGTGGTGACACGGGCTTCTGATTGAAAGACACATCTACTTGATTGAACAGTGAATGCATCAAATTATTGATTGGTCCTACTCGGGCTTGTAAAAGACTAAAAGCTGGTCGATTTGCCTCAGATATATCTTCGTCGGATGTGGTAGATCTCAAATTTACACGAAGACTGAGCATTGTATGAGCCAGATCGAGGTATTCATCACTAATGCCAGGGATCACAAATTCTATAGGTGAGTCATCGGTCAACGATGATATCGGTTTGTATCGAACCCAATGCGATCCCTCGATTGTGGTTTGGGTTGGTGGAATGTCGAACAATAGCAGCTCGGACTTCAAACACTCGCACGAATGAGTGTGTAGGAATGCCATTTTTTTTTTGTTTTATTTATTTTTTTGTTTAACTGTCAAAAATATCTCTAGCCGTTCTGCTTCTTTTGACCCTCCTCTTGGAGCTCTTCTTTCGAGCTGTCTGCTTCTTCTTCTTTTTCGTCTTTTTCACACCACTTGCGTTTTATACTACTGTCAGTTTTACGTTTTTTCCTACCGACACCCCTCTTTCTCTTGCGCACTGTGACGGGTTCACCGAGCAACTGCAACTGAGCTGGATTCCCGTAGCGTGCCATTTTATATCCCGACCCCTTCATTAGTCTGTCCAATTTTTCTTCCGCCTTTCTTTTCAGAACTTCACCAGATTCTCTCACACGGTTGCGAAAGGACTCCTTAACTGGTGTGTTGCGTGCCGTAACGTCGGACACAATGTTGAAACCCGTACGTACACCCTCTTTACCCACAGCTTTGGCCCCCCGACTAATAAGCGGGAGAACTCGACGAAATATACCGGCTAGGAAGGAGCCGATACCACCGTGACCTTTTTGGTATGGAGAACCGATGTAAATATGGCCAATTCCTCCGGTGAACGGATTCCTACCACCTCCTCCTAGCCCACGGTAGCCATTGCCAACTTGGCAACTGAAGTAATCTTCGTAGCGATTCATCTAGTCGACTTTCTTGAAATGAAGGTTCACGGTCACTATCCCATAATCGAATGGTATCGATTGTCCGCATTCGTCTTTTATATCTATTTCAATGGTCTGAAATGAGCTGAATAACAATGGTGCGTACATTGGCGGAGAGAAACTTTTGATTCTGGTAGTACCGTATTCGTAATTATCGGTATTTATCGATACAGCGCGTAACAATATTGACTGAACATCACCTGTCATATACGGTTCATAGATGTCGCTGTAGATCATAAACATGGCTGGTAGACCATTGGAAGCTCGAGCAGGTCTATCAGCCTCTATGTTGTATTGATCGTCAACAAAGACAATCTGCCTATCCTTCTCGAATCCGAGAATTTTTCGCATTTTCTCCGATAAGCAAACTATGACGACTGACACGTGTTGGAACGTTAGCGGAATTTGAACTCCTGTGAGCGCGACCAGCCATGAACCTTGTAATCGGATCTGTTGTGGCAACTGTGTAACATAATGCGTTGTAGTGTTTTCCGCGAAATAATTCATACTGCTGTTGCTAGGCAGAATAATGTAAAATTGATCCCTCATATTTGCGAAAGTTGATTAGCCTTGACCCAGGAGTTGAACTTTTCTGGATAGCCTTTCCAGCTGACGAAATACTCCTTTGAGCGACCCTTACCTCTACTGCGTAAAATTTTTTCTATTTCGAATGATTCCGTGACCAGATCTTTTCGAACTCTGCTCAATTCCGCCGCGTAGAAACCACCATCTATGTCCTCACCTGAGAGATCTTGCAAATGGTAGACAGGTGGTGGACGTGTCAGAGAAATTCGCACAATTTTAAATAACTCTAGTGTCCAGGCGCTTTCGTATCCTTTGTCAAAGACGGATCGGGCACGACTGACGCGAACCAACTCACCGACTTTGAACTTGGGTAAATTACAACCATTGTTATTATTATAGCGACGCTGTAAATTTTCCCGTACTTTTCCAACGTTGTACAAGGTCACAGATGCAGGTGTCATCTATATCGCTGAATGTATACTGTGATTGTATGCCTCTATAATATTCTGCAACACATCGATGTACCTCCGTGTATTTTTGTGAGTGAAATATCGCCAAATTCGCTCCTCAATAGTTCGTATAAGTCTCTCCGCGATGGCAGCCTTTGTATCCGGACTGCGTGCCACTCTGTGATTGATGTCATTGTCGCGCAAAACTTGCTGCGCCTCACGACCAAGGAATTCTTTACCATTGTCTGTCTGGAGACACTTTGGTTTACGTCCATTGCTTCTCGACAGTACACGCAAGAAAGCCTAAGCGACATTTCTGGAGGTTTTTTGCTTGATCGCTTCCAACCAGCTATATTTGCTGACAACATCGATGACAGTCGAAATATAACTGTAGCCCTCGTTGTAAGTTTTCAAGGATCTCAAATCCATGAGATCAACCTCCCACACATCATCCAAATTTCGCACATTGTAACTACGTCGCGGAAATCGATGTCTGATCGGTCGATGTAGATTATACACATCTTGACTGTCGAGCCACTCTACAACACCCTCACGATTAACTTTTTCTTTTTTATTACTGTTTTTACCTCTCTCACGCGTAGCTTGAAAAAGTTTATCAATACCAGCGTACGCTGCCGGCTGTGGAGGCGCGTAATAAATGTTCTCGAATCTTCTTCTGTCTCTACTCATCATGCATCAGTTGTTTATTCACTTTTTTATTTTTTATTTTCGACCCCTTGCGTTCTTTTTGTTGTTTGCTCATCCTCGTTTTCACAGATTCATCAACTTTGCTGCTACTACTACTACTACTACTATCTTTGGATTTCTTTTGTACTTTTTTCTTATTCCTCTTCAGTACTTTCTTAATTCTTGAAAAAAACTTTTCAAAGGTTATCTTGCTCACCATGCAGCAGGCTGTCATCATAGCTAGTGTTCGCTCGTCTCCATCTGTTTCATCCGCGAGCATTCGTGAAAATGCGTATTCAGCTAATACTCGATCAGCCTTGTGCCGGTTGCCTTGTTTGTCACCCTAGACTAGATCATGCTGACGACACGCCTCATCCAATGGATTCATACCGACTTCACCACGTTCAATACGTTCCGCTAGTTTTGTACCTGGGCCGCAAAATCTATATCCGGGTACACGCATTTCAAACGGTAGCAAATCGATCAATTCATCCAGTGCGCTATTTTTCACGTTCACTCGTTCTTGCTCTTCTTTTTCTTCTTGGTCGGTGATTTCAATCTTCTGTCCTGGCCGAACCTCCCGCTCAATCGTCGCCATGATGTAATTTCAGAACTGCCAGCAACAACTTTTTTCCTCGACTGTTTTGCACTTCCCTGACCAGTTGCTGCTGCTACTGCTGTTGCTTTTTTCCGTTTATGTACTCGCGCTGCTATGCCTCCGTTGCTTTCGTCTCCTTCGTCGGTGTCAGAGCTACTGGTCTTGGCAGCAGCCTGGCGTGGCGTTTGAAATAGACGACCAACGCTACTTGGTGATAATTTCTGGCGTGGAGCGGCACCAGTGGCAACATCTGGTGGTAGTGGTATATTTTCAGACGGGATAGCCCGACCTGGTGTACTGGCTACTATGGCATTCCAAACACGATTATTACCGATGTATTCGCGTGGTATAAATGATTCTCGAAGAGCAACGGCAAATTGCGTATACCCAGGAGGCGGAGAACCTTTTCTATTTCTCATAGCATCATTTACCAGGTCAATCATGTTGGCTCCGTGTATACGCACACCACCTATTGTCACGGTACCATTTGCATCCCAGGCAATATTCCCACTAACACGTAATTTACGCAATACTTGTCCAGCCTGTCGCCTGTACTTTGTAGGCACGCACTCGATGATGCTCGCATCAATCCGATCCTCTTTCTCGAGCTGCTGTGCCTCGTCATTATAATTGTCGTCGTTTTCATCATAATCATCATGGTTGTTGTTTTGCATTTGACACCAATCTTTGTTATCTCTTTCCTCCTTTTTTCTAATCTTATCATAGGTATCGACATCCTTGAGTTGGAGATAACGCTGCAACACAGAACGATATTGTGTCCATTTTTCCCGCTCACTTTTGCAAGTAGATGAATTCAGTATGTTGTTCATTTCAGCATCTAGTCTAGTCATCACGGTTCCGGGTGTTTGAACAGTCTTTAATATATTAGCAGCATTATTGCACCCGCTATTTGCTAGCACACTCTGGAGACGTTCAACATTCTCATGCGGCACAGGCACCATCTTTTTAGCGTGTTCCATGTCGTCTACTTACTAATGATACTAGCCAACAGTGTACCAATAATAGGAGCTAATAATGCTGGTAAGAAACCACCGCGTTGTACAATGAGTTTTTTCTTTTTCGACAGGCTCACACAAGGTTCGGCTGACTTCCGCAGTGTTTTTGCATGCCTGCGTAAGCGTGATTTGTGAGACTTCTCCAGCGGCACGTTACCGATCAACACATTCAAAGCACACTCACAAATATGACGCACTAATTTCGAATCAGCCGTCTGCAAGAGAGCCTTCCGCTGTTTATCGTTCAAATGGAACAGCGCTTTTAAAATTACAGCGTCCTGACGCGCAAAGGGATGTCGTCTCTTAGACACACCCATCCCAAGGAGACGATTGGTACCAGATTCAATGTGTCGCCACTATTCATCTTCTTATTCCGTGACACGTAGACGTAGTGCACTTCGTCGTCCGGAAAGATACAGATGCGAAATCGGCAGTTGTCCGGTATAGTCTGTTTTAAATCCAGCAGAAGGTATCCGTATGGTCTCGATGTGGCGTCCCAGTAAGCCTCTTGCAAAAATCGTGGATCCTCGGGACAGAGTTGACGCGACAGATGCTGTATCTGAGATCTATCTCGCAAATTTCTAAACGCGACTGTGTATTGTGCGTTTAGAGATATGTCACGCTGTCCTCTACCCTGATGAAAGACGTTCTGTGTGATGAATATCACCGAGAGCGAGTGATGGTGGGAGGCCTTCGAGAAAATGTCGACTATACTGCCGTTCGACGACGATTCTCGCATCAAGTCGTCAATGATAACGAGTTTCGGTCTGGAACCACTGGCCCAGTCACGAGTCTGCGGTTAACTCTCGCGAAATTCCACTTTCTTGCTTTGAAGATCCTTGTAGCTCTGCTGCCACTCTGCGTAATAGATAATGACACGTTCAATTTGGGTATCGCATAGATGATCAAGATCCTTTAGGAACTTCTTCACAAATACCGTTTTACCACATTCTGTAGGACCACACAGCATGGAGGGAAACGGATGTTTCCATCGCATATCCATAACTGCTACTGAGACAATCATTAACCAACACTTCACTTTAACCTTCACATATAAGGCAACCAACCAACCAATCAGGTTAGCGATGGAGTGATGACCGACCAATCACCTTTCACGTAACATAGTGCCGTATATACTTACACAATAGAATTATTTTTTTCATCCACATGCATAAGAATTAAGTATGGTATAAGGGATTAAGAAATTTGAAGAAACAATAAAAGTAAAAAATACATTTATTTCGAAAAAAATTATAAGTGCAAACAATTTGTTATTTAATAGACAGTTTTATGAGTTTTTTTAAAAGTACAGCAGTAATAACGCTATTAGTTCTTAAAACTCTCATTCAAAAATGCTCTCGATCACGGGCTATTTGTTCCCATACACACATTGAATGAACCACTGATTTCTCTTGAAATAATAACCGTTTTTCCATATTTATAATTTTTATTCACAAAAGAGTTACACCGCGGTAAACTCAATAGCGTTGTTACCCTTATAATCTAAGAAAAGTTGTAATTTGTTGGCTTGGGCACTCAGCTTATCGAACAAGTTAGTATCCTTCGTCAGTGCAGGAGATACCTGAGAAGGAAGAAAAATTTGGAATTCTTCATCGAGAACTGCCACAATCTTCGAGCCAAAACGTGTCTTGACTTCTATTAGTACCGTCACCATGTGATGACGATCAACCTCCAGCTCAGATACCTTCTTCGTTGGAAGGTAACCTCCACTAGCCATCTTGTTTAGACCTTCTAAATCCATCTAAACATATAATGTACATCATTTTATTATTATATTATTTAAATAATAATAATAATAATTATAATTGATATACATACTTTTTCTTTTAAAATAGATGAAAAAAAATCGTGTAGTTCCTCTTTAAAGCTATACCGTGTAGCTAGCCAAATACTGGTAATTTGCAGTGTGAACACGTTGACTTAAATATAGACCCCCCCACGACTAGCGCTATCATTGTGACCGCCCACCACCACCACCACCAGCTACATCAGTACAAACAGTCAATCAGCTCGAAGGCAACGTACCTTGTCCAATCAGGTTGATGGTGGTGTGTCGTGGCCAATCAGCACGATGTCAGCACAATTCTCAGCCAATAAATAGTTTTTTCTTTTGTATTGTCGTCTATACACAAGTTTTCGCCATATGTAACTACAGGTGGTCAGTTACCGATATCTTATAGCCATACGGGTAACTTTTGTCTAACTCTGTAAACTTTGTCTAACTCTGTAACTTTGTTTGCTATATATAGGTTTGCATGTCTTTGTCTCATTCTGAGATATCACGTCGTGAAATACCGTTCTACGTATAGCAGAATTCGTCAATACTATAACCAGGTGTGGAGAAACGATCATCTCTCGAATCGAATCAAAATTGACTTGTTCACTGTTCGTATAGTTTGTAACATGGCAGTCTACTGCCAGTTACAAGCGGCCGCGCGGAGCACGGCAACACCGCGGCACGAGTCGGCGAGCGCGCGTTCGGCCGTATTCGTGGAGCCTCGGCCGGCATCGGCTAGGCCCGAGCGCACGAGAGCGAGCGTAGGTAGGCGAGCGACCCAACCTAACGTCGACGGCGAGAGGGGTCGACGCGAGCGCTAATGATGATCTCTTCCCTTTTTGCGTCTGACTGCCGTTGCGACCGGTTGACCTGTTAAGAGCCATCATCGAGCACGACCGAGATCTGAACCACGTGGCGACGTTCCGAAAGAATAAAGGCATTGTGCTACGGACTGCTGCTGACTGTGAGTAGATTAAGAATTAATATAATAGTGTTCTCGCGATCCAGTGTGCCGATTGCGGAGTAACGCGAACTCGCATTTCTTTTATCGCCACGTGGCCAACATGGCGGCGGGAGCGCGGCGGAGCATGAGTGCGGTTTTAGCATGCTTCGTCGGCTTAACAGCGCGGAGCCGTTCGGCGGATTTCGCGTACAACTCGACTGTTTCACCGTAACTAAAGACTAATTACTGTATATATGACTGACTGACGACCATGACTATGTTAATGCTACAGTTATACTCGACTGACGAATATTATCCTGACGCTACCGTGTTGTGCTGTTACGACTAGTATTGTACTGACGTTACCGCTTACATTACCTATGATTATGATACTGACAATATTGTTACACGACGACTACAACTACTTGACTGACGTTATTGTTATATGAATTACCGCGGCGAGACTGACGCTATCGTTTACATATCGACTACGACTATTGCATTGACGATATCCCGAGACTTAATATTACTATTACACCGAGACTGACAATTATAACCCGACTGTCGTAGCATACTGACTGTTTTACGAAGCGAAACAAAGACCGTTATTTCACTGACATGCTATTACTCCCGTGTTGTATGCGACGCGACCTTGACTACACGACGACACAAGGTCACGACATTTAGCTAGTTTTAGTTCGCGCGTTAAACGCACATAGGTATAAGTTTTAATATTAAGTAGAATTAATAATTGAGCGTAAAATAAGTGAGCGTTAGTTGGGGCAGCGGCCCCGCTAAGTTAGTCATTATCGTATGGAGTGTGTGAGTATTCGCGTCGAGGTTCGGACGACGTCACCGGCGCGGCAAAGGCGGGTACGCCTCGGACTCGCGTACGTCGGGAGAGATTGGCTATTGTCGGGACGCGAAGTCATAGCCTCGTGAGGGCAGCCTGCGACGGACGCTACGGTCGCCGGCACCGGTAGGCGACCGGAAGGGCGAGGCAGCTGCACCGTCCGCGTCGGGTGAACCGTCCGGCGGCGCGTTGACGAACACGCCGCGGCTAGGAGGTCACGCCGACGGGCACGAGCGAGTTCGGCGTCGGAGCGTGGATTAGGAAATCGAGATGACCGGATACGCACCCAGGGCGTGCGCCGGTACTTACTCGTCCGAGCATCGGCGCGGTGGTATGCGAGCCACAGAGTGTGCATGTGTGTAATGCGACGGGGATGTCGTAGTTGTAAGCGCGCGGTCGGAGACCGCCTATTGTACATGAATTAAGTAGAATAACGAACGAGTAAAATACAGAACGAATTTAAGTCAACATGTGCATTCATTTCGTACTGAAACCCACGGCCTTGTGTTATTGTCTCATTCCCTCTATGTGTAATTTCGTATACTAGCTAGCCGAGCAGGTGCATGAAGAAGATGTTTCGACACGAGGCGGCGTTTCAAAGTAAGGGGATCGCGGGATCCCTGGCACTCCGGTGCCTGGCGCCCAGGGCCGAGGCGGCCCGCCGTCTTGTATGCATCGAAGCAATAGTACGAGACAGAGAACTCATTTGGTAACGACTAGAATAAAACCCAGCGTTACCGTACGCTGGGTCTACCGTTACAAGTTCAACCGAATCCCTTTAACCTTGCATATACACTCCTCTTCACCATCAGATTTTTTACATTTATACGCGTAAAACTTTGGACCACCTGACAAAAAGGTCGTTATATATGCACCAGGGCCCTTGTCGGCTAGTTCATCTGTCAGACTATCCAGCGACAAACCGATTGGCAACTCGTATTCACCGATTTCACCTCTGCTAACGTAAAATACCGAATCAGTGTCGTAGTAGAGAACTCGTGGACCCAAGGCATGCAGATATTGGAACAGTTTTAGACGTGCATATGCTGTTGTAAAAGCAACGAGGACCACGTTTGTCATTGATGACGATACTGAGGATAACAGAGCCTCGTCTCTGTAGCACCAATTGACGTAGAGAGTATCGTCATTCACTGGTAGAATACCGTTAACTTCACCCTCTGCACTGATAAGTAAATTCATAAGATTCTCTGGATTCTTCACCACGATTGTTTTTGTTAAATTCTCGCATTGACCAAACTTTCCCCATAGAGAATTTAGACACAGTTTAGCCACAGATCGTAATCCAGCATTGAAACGTATATCATCCTTGTTCAATTTTATACCCTCGTCGTGTTCCAACTCTCTCAAATAGCGATCCTTATCCTCGTCTGTGATACAGTGTGGTGGGTATCCCGACGCCGCGACCTTTTGAGCAAAAAATTCGTTGATGTATCCCGCAAATACGCCACCTTTCCGCTCTTCTTGGCTGTACTGCGTCATTTCGTACTGCCAAATTTCATAGACAGCCTTGACAATGTATCCCAACGTGACAGCAGCCTTCACCTCCTCTGAAACCCAAGTTGCTCGGAGTATACGCTCTTCAGGATCTTCATGAGGGCAGTCTTCTTGAATTAATTGCTCGCAGCATGTCCGACATAGAGGAAATATCAATTTACCATGCATTTTTACTGGTAATAATGGGTGATATAGATTTTGTGGTGGTAGTATATCGCACGCGATCAACCCGTTCACTTGTGAAATGTCTTTACTCAGCCCTATCAGCTGTCCACACTCTTCTTAACCGATATAAATTTTCGGGTGGGATATAAATTTCAATGGGATACTTGCCACGTTTACAAATGAACGGATACAGTGAGCACACGTCAACATACCTGATCTTCTCTTCGCCTTAAGAATCAAACACTTTGACTGTGTTACCTGTGCGTCCACCGAAAAATGCATCACGTGGATCAAGTACTTTTCTTTTTACATTCACCACATTTTCTCGAACAAAATGACAAAGTTCTTTATTTTGTGAGATCTCGTTCTTAAACTGACACTCCCATTTTTCAATCAACTGGTAATTTGCCATCTTTAGCCTATAGCTAATGGCCAATGTTCTTTCGTATCTGGCATCCATCGATTCACCACTTTTCAAATCTATATCTCTGTTTATCCTGTAACATCGGGGGCACCCGTGCCAAAAACAGCCTGGAAACTGAAGCACAATACCGTTGTGGTTCTCACCGTCTTGGGGTACACTGTAACCATCGACCAAGATATTCTCTAGTAGTCTTTTTTCCTGACCTCGTCCTGCATGCTCGATCTGGCGATGAAGAACTCGTTGTTCCATCCAAGAGAGCCAGTGTAGGGAAATTTCAGACTGATTATCTACCATTCTGTAACCATCGAGGTGGTATAATACCGATTTGCGACTTTTTTAGAAATTTTTTTCTAAACACCCGCATACAAAATGATGCAATAGTTATAGCTTCGACGAAACGGTCCATACCAAATTTCATGAATGTTTTGCGGAATGCTAAACATGCTAATCTCAAAATTGTCACGTCTTGCTTACAGTATTTTACAATTTCTCGTTGAAAATTGAATACGTAGCCATTTTGTACTTGTTCGTCGTACCATTTCAAATTTTCTCTCGCTCCTTGATGGCCATCAAGTCTGGTGCATATGAATCAAGAGGTGGTAGAGGACCTTCGTAAGTCTGATTTTCCATCGTATTGAATAAGTGCGGAAAAGCACCTTTCTTCATTTCGGATAATCCATACGCTTTTGGTAAACTACTCAAAGGCATGTGAAAGTATTTTAAGCTATCAATAAACTTTGTATGTAGAACCTCCATTAAAATTATTTTTGAACCATTCATCACTGCCGATGGCACAACTCGATCTTGATTGAATTTTTCCACAACGTACTTAAATATGAACTGTGCATCGAATCCTTGGGCATTGTGTGCTATGCATATAACCTGCTGAAATTGTCTTCTTGGTGCCAATGCCAGATCAACAAGCTGCTTTACCGGGTCGCGATTAAACATGTATTCCCGAATACCGCACATCTCGCATCTAATTGAAATATCTTCAATCTCTATGCAATTGATACATACTTGCTGTACAACACACAAATTTGGAACGTGCACTTTTTTCTCATCGTCGCCCAGCACCCGAAGAGGTTGTTGGGTTTCAAAGTCGTAAAACAAAAATAAGACTGGTCTTACACGCTGTGTCTGTTTGATCGGTTGTACGTAACACAGGTGTCTAATAGGTAATCTTGATTTATACGTTTTACAAAAAGATACATTACACTCATGCGGCTGACTTTTATTTACTTGAACTATTTTAAAACAAATTTGACAGAGTCTTATTTTACTGCATACATTACTGCTTTTATTATATGATCCTATTTTAAGATGATTTTGCAAACAATTATTGCCAAAAAATAATCTTAAACAAGCATTACATTTTTTCAGATTTCCCGCTGTATTACACGGTGGCACGGACATGCACTTATAGCACTTGTTTGAACATCTATGTTCCTCGGCTCGCCAATAACTTATATTGCATGGTATACAGTAGCCGTTGCTACCGCTTGCTCCAACAAGATTTAATATTGGTTGATAATGATTTGTCCGGTCGTAATACATTATGCGTAATACGTGTATAACATCACCTTGATTTTCACTGACATATCGTGTGCCGTCATAGATTGGTGGATTTCCACGAGCGAACGATGAAAAATTATAAACAACGATTGCCGTACTGCTAGTAGCGAAGAAATCTTGAAACTTACGGATTTCTGCTAGTCCACAACCTTCCACTGGCACTTGAACGTTTGCCAAATTCATAAGATCTGTGGCAGCAGTTTTTTGAATTCTTCCTTGTGATTGACGAATCTGGTTCCAATATTTGTGAAGCAGTCCTGAGCGCACCTGACCTCTGACGGCATAGGCATAAGCAGCCGCTAAACTTCGCGGTAGACAAAGATTGTCATCGTTATTGATGTTGAATATAGATTGTTTTTTCACTGTCTCCTCGGTTAAACGAACTCGTCCACGACCGGCCACACCTCTGACAACACCACAATTAACGGATAACCGTTCATTTACATTGAACTCGTTCGCACTTTGCATAGCACTGTGTAATATTTCCCAAAGATCTTCGAATTGAAAATCCTGTATAAGCCTGAATGTTAGTCAAAGGGGGCCATGATTGAACTGGTCCGAATTGATGGTTACACCAACAAAATCCATTGGTCCACCTCTATCACAAAGCTGCCGATGAAGGTCCTGCATGCAACCCTTTAACTAGTTGTAAACATGGGCATTGGCTGGTGGCTGCGGTATGATTCCACGGATCTCTCTACCCTCATATCCAGAATATCGATAAAAACACGTTGCCTCATTCTGAATCGCAAATCTAGGTCGCTCTCCTCCTTCACCGGTCTGCAAATGAGCATCTATAAGATCAGCCGATTTATACATGTACTTTATTAAATTAAACAAATTTAAATAAGAGTTTTACCTTCTTTGTCAGCTGTATCAGTGCTGCTACTGCTATTAGCATTGCTGGTATTGGTACTGCTACTACTACTGCTACTGCTGCTGCTGCTGTCACTCTCGCTGCTACTGCTACTGCTGCGGGTAAGCCTTTTGCGTTTGCGTTCCCTATCACTACAACTATTTTCGGATACGTCGTCAATGTTTCCATTTCGATTACGTTGATGCCTCTCTCTTGACCTCCCTGAAGCTTAAGTATTAGAACGTGCCTTTATATTGCGAAAAAAACAATAAATGAAAATTATATACAGACAGACTTAATACTTACGATTATTTATGTTTGATGATAATGAGTCTCCTCGATGGTCCGATGACTGTGGGTGGTAATTTCCAGATGTTGATGGTCCAGCGTCTATAACTAAAATGGAGAATGTGCATTTAATTGAATAATAATTACAAACATTTTAATTATAACATATTCACCACTTACAATTGGCTGTAACTAAGTGTGCAGCTTCTTGTTGATCCGTCATACGTGCACGTGGCTCTGAAACTAAGTATTGAGAGAATTAAAATAATTTAATTAAAATAAAAAATTAATATTTGTATTTTAATTGGCTCAATACTTACAATTATTCTCGTTTCCTATCGACTCATCACACACCATAATGAAAGAATCACCCTCGGTGTCTCTCATCATCTGGTTAATCACTGAAATAATGTTGATGAAAAAATATTGAAATAAATAAATAATATTCTAAGAGTTTAGATGTGAAAAAAAGTAATTGATCCGCTGTCGTATTTTTTAGAGAGCAATCGATAGAACGTCTGGATTACGGAATAGACCGACGGTAAACATGTAATATACCGTGGTTATTCTACAATGCAGCAAGAGAAAATGCAGCTTTCTGCGTAAAACCTCTGCTGATTGGTTCTGTAAGTCTAAGGCCCACACGCTGCCACACATTGTGTGAATATGTGAGTCTCGATCTTTCGCGATACTCAATGCCTGACCGATAACTTTGGCTAAATGTGCCACACTTGCCCTAATCATTCTGACAGAGATGCTTTGACTATCCAAAGTGGAACTGCCGAAACGTGCAAGTGTAGCTCCTTAAATATTGTCTCTGTCTACACGGTGGGAATGCAGCATAAAACGCAACCCTTTTTTTTGCTGATACTGCTAATAAAAAACAATACATCTCGGGGGGATCATACTGGCTATACATGTGCACGTGTGCATATATTTTCTGGTATTCGCTGTTTATAGACTTCTTAGAATGACATTTGCAACAATGTCGAGTAGAAGATATATTTACAGCACACATGGTGAGAGAGCTGACATGAAAAAAAACTGAAAGCAATAATTTCGCGGAATAACGAGTAGTGATGACTTTGTTAACAACTGACTGCAATCTGATACACAGCGCAGATGCAAACATGCACTAGTACGTTCTTGTTTTTTTTCTCTTCACATCGATATTTAAGCACTATTCGCAATTATCCGTATTGAAGAAATTTTTAAATTGTAAATTGATATAAGCGGTAAAAAACAGAGAGCGCTATAAAAAATACTTGAGATCGTCGTTCACGGTGCTCGAGCTTATCGACGACACTTGATATCCTGCGAAATTCAGACATAAAATAATCGTGAATTTTGGTCAATTTTGTCCTGGGTCTCAAGCAGTTTCATTACCGAATTTCTTCTTCTCTATATGTGATAATCAGCGAAAAAGTATGAATAAGATAATGCAGCTGCGCTGTTATAGCAAACAAAGCATGAGTAAGAAAATGGAGCTGCAAAGTACAGGCTCTAATACACGTGCAAATGTTTTGGGAGGTGTATGTATTACACCTCTGGAAGAGAACAGCCATCAGTGATGGTTTAACTCTCTCCGGGTGATTATTGTGCTCTCTCTCTCTCTCTCTCTCCCCCGCTGAAGCCCCCCCCCCTTCCCCCCACAGTGGTGCGTCAGCACAACCAACGGCGGCGGCGGCTGGTTTGTTTGGACTCGCTACTGTGGGGGGATTACTACTACCGTCATTTTAAGGGCGGAGAAGATGTTGCTATGTATGTACGCGACACGGTCCGGGCTAGGATTGTTGGGGCTTTGGAGCGACCGGTTGTTTATAGCAAGCGGCCGGAATTCATCCTTGTGGAGATCTGCTGGGAGAGAACCAAGCTCCTGTGTGTCCTTGTTTATAACCCCACCAAAGCGGGCTATTGGGCGGATGTCGAAGACGCTATATTCAACCGCAGGGTTAAGTACGATCACCTCATTCTTATGGGTGATCTAAATATAGAATGGCACCGTCCATCTACTAATCGAGCCATATTAGATCAATCGCTGCGCACACTTGGTCTATCGCCTATGTCCTTTCAGCCAACGCACCATCACAGATTTGGCAGTTCGACGATTGATTACATCTGCATTAACAGCGCTGTCACACCGGTTGACGTCAAACAACTTAGCCATCCGTGGATCTCGGAGCACGATGCAATTTTTGTCATTCTAGAACTCACTGTGCCATGTTTTAGACCGAAAACGATTATGAGGAGAACTTTTAGAAACATTGACGAGGGCCGTTTACTACAAGACCTTGCAAATATGGATTGGTCCTCAACCGCATTGTTACCGACGATCAACGAAAAAGTCAGCTATTTTACGGCGACTATTCTCGCCTTATATGATAAGCACGCTCCCATACGCGCGTTTCTTGTGAAAAAGCTGGCCTCTCCATGACTCACTGCCTCATTAAAGGCGCTAATTACAGCTCGCAACAAAGCATGGAGCGTTTATCGCCGGGCCAAAACGTGCGATAATCGGAAAACCTACAACAGGTAGGTTGTCCGAACACCTACAACACCCTTTTCGATGCGTCTTTTCAAGCAGGATTTTTCCCGCAGTCGTGGAAGCGAGCCATTATTAGACAACTGCTAGAGGACTTCCGGCCGATCAGCATCTTATATGACAGGGGTTCCATTACGTTGCTCGTTTCCATCGATTAGTCTTATGCTTTCGATCTGGTCAATGTCACACTGCTCTCAGAAAAACTCAGTGCCTTTGGCTTTTCCGACTCTGCTCAGGCGTGGGTTACGTCATTTTTAACCGATCGTTCACAAACCGTCGTCGCCTTCACAGGCCCTGGCGCGCCACAGGGCTCCCTCTCGTGATCCTTGCTATTTTCGCTTTTTATCGACGATATTTCTACGGTCTGCCTAGGGCACAAATACCATCTATACGCCGATGATTTTTCTTTTTACATTAGTGGCCCCCTCTCGACAGCGAATACAATGATGGCCGAGGCTAACAGGGTCCTCGACCACTTGACCCATTGGGCAGAGGGGAACAGCCTTAAAATCAATGCTAGGAAAACCAAAGCAATCTGGCTGGGCTCGCGAAACTAGATTACCCGGTTGGGTAGTACTACTCTGCCTGACCTCATCCTCTCGGGTCAAGTGATCGCACCCAGCCAGTCTCTCAAACTACTGGGAGTCACTTTGGATACCTGCTTAACCTGGCGAGAACACTGCACTACGATTGCGAACAAGAGTTTGGCGGTATTATGAAGGCTACGAAGGGCAAGTTATTTTCTCCCGTAAACTGTAAAAATTACCCTAGTCAAGTCTCTCATTCTACCACACTTTGATTATTGCGGCGCTTCGTCACTGGACTAAGTAAATCGGCGCATATTACTCCGTTATATAATCAATTCGACATTCTTTCGCTTAGGGGAAGAATGAATTATCTTACGCTGTCATTACTTAGCTGCGTTCTTCGCACAGGCCGGCCAGCCTACCTTAGGGAGAAATTCTCTTTTAAAAACCGCGATGTGATAGGTAACAAGAGGGCCAGCGCATTTGATCTAGTCATACCGAGCTATCGTACCGATTGTCAGGCCAATTCTTTTGCCATCGGGGCTGCTAAACGATGGAACGAGCTTCCGCATAAACTGCGTGCCTTATTTGAATACCCGTATTTCAAACACAAGTTATTAAGATATTTAAAATCCGTCGACGATCGCTTACAGTAAACGGCTATGAACTGTCGTACTCGATGTATACGAACAAGTATTTATGTACCTATCTTTTGTATTTGTAATCTTTGTATTTGTGCGACATGTACTTTATGCGATTGTCCTGTATTGTCCTGTAATGGGATCAGCGTTCGCTAGTTTAGCTCGATTTTTATATGATACGAATACGAATTCTTATACGAATTACTGCTTTACTCTACTGGACTGCGTTTGGCACTATTTTTATATTTTATATTTTATATTTTATTTTTATATTTATATTCACCACATAAATCTAAATAATTTTAAGCATAGTGTAAAGGGTCGACGAACCCTCAATAGCTCCGAAGCGGACATCATCGTGTTTTTTGTTTACACCGCTTCTGACTATCATGTGACGTCTAGTCCGTAGTCAGTGAATAAACACTCACTCTCTCTCTCTCTCTCTCTCTCTCTCTCTCTCTCTCTCTCTCTCTCTCGCACTCTCTACCACAAGTCGGCAAGATACCAAGCGGAGCACACCGATATGTACGCACACATTACGACTATGCGACAGGGGAATGAGCAGACAAAATCGAGCCGCTAAAAAAAAAAAAACAAGAAGCCTACTGTACATTATGGACCGCGCATACCCGAAAGTGATGCTCGAGCAAGGAAGGAGAAGCTGCGGAGAGCGTAACGCTATCGGCAAGTGACACATAAGTCATGCGCGCTGGGAGCTCGAAGAGCCGCCAAAGAGGACACCGTGTAAATCGGCTAAAATACATAGAGGAATCTTCTATGAGACTACAGATAAGAAACAGTAAATCAGGGGCGAGTTGACAGGAGAAGAGCAGAAGGGGACTCGATGTACTAGACGAGAAGATTTTTGCTCTAGTTTTCTGATTGGCCCTCCATGCAAAGTCACACGCATAAAAAGTTCCAAATAAGGAGAGAAGCTGCATCTAGGCTTTCTAATTGGCCAAACACCCACCCCGCCGGGGAGACAAAATTCGGAGATCACCTCTCCTACGAGGTATAAAAGAACCCAGCAACAGGTCACCAGGCTCTCACTACTCAGCTCTCACTTCTCAGTTCTCATATCTCATTCTTAGTTCTCAGTTCGCTTCAAAAAATCGTCGCTATGCGAAAGCTCTGCCTGAGCTCGGTCCGGTATAACATTTTAGGATTTAGAATCTTTTCGACGATTTTAACACTTAGAATATTTTGATATTTTTTGGAGTTAGTACATTGACGTTGTCGTTCGACGTTCTACGTATTAGCAAAAGATTATTTTCAATTCACTAGTTAGTTGCGGGCGAGTGTTATATTAAATTTGTGGAAAAGTGAATAAATCTTATAAAATTTTAAATTGCGAGTGAATCATTTAATTGAAAGTTCCTGATCCCTGGCGTCCATTTTCGATCCGAACCATCCACTTTGGAGAGCAGGTCAGAAGCAGAACAAAACATAAGATAAGTAATATACACGCATAGGCCATGCACCTCATTAAATATGCTATTTCTTTCTTCCCTTTTCACAATTCGTTGCATGGAAACTCAATCGCATCTTCCAAAAGTCTAACATAATACTAGTCCGTGATACAATCGTAACGATAGGAGGGATGCCCTATTCAACTGACTATTAAGGGAAGATTAATTTGTATTATAAATCTCAGTGCTGAATTTAGACTAAAAATGCATAAATATAAATGGCGATTTTAAAATACTTTCCGGCGGCTACTGGAGGCTGGAGACCGATGGCGCTAAATTGCGTTTTAATCTTTGTCGTCATCCGTGCTTATAAAGTAAATCAACCCGTAGAGTTACTGTCCGGTGACAACTCTCATAAGTTTAGAACATAACAGTACTCATAAGTGTGCCTGTAAGTGTAGTGCGAGTAATGCTTACGAATTGGTGTAATTACCTTGTTTTAGACTGTCTCAAATCTGGTCTGATGATTCGCTCAATATATCTCGTTGAATAATTAACTGTTTTTGTTATCAGCTTTTCTCTTTTTTTTTAATTTTAATTTCACAAAACAATAATTGTACAGAAGTATGTAATTATTTGTACTACTATTTGCTCAATTTGCTTATGTTTGTACTTGTGTATTTTGAATGTGTGAGTGGATGTGAGTACTACCTTTATTGTCATAATCGGATAGAGAAACTGATGTTGAGTGTGATATTTTTATTGTTTTGATTATCGACTTACTTGTTGTTATTACATGTCCCCATGGTCTATGGTCCATTTATAATATAAGATCTGGGTTTTTGTCATGTTGGGTTAATCAATCTAATACTATTTCTTATGCTTATGACTATTATTAGTATTTTAATGTTCGCATGTGTAAAGTAAAGTGTATTAATTAGTGATAATTATATTATTCTATAACTGCGTATAGTACTATATATTTTCATTGTGTTAATATTATATTCAATGATTACGTATATATTAATTTGATTATATTGAGGGCCCAGAATAAATAAAAGGTGTCCATTTTGTATAAAAGTATAAAGTCATTATAAAAAAAGAAAAACATTTGCATCTGGTTTCATGTCGAAACTTAAATTATCGTAATTTGATTACAGCTTTGTTATTGACAAGCCAAGATAATTTAACTAATGATTTTAGAAACTAATGTCAAGTATTTCGCTGAAGTCTAATCATTTTATTTGTTGTCTAATGTTGTCTGCTTTTGTGGTTTCGTCGCGTACTTGTTCCGTTATCGTCGTGGTGTCCTGTGGACATGCCGCTGCCTTTACCTGTGCCTGTTCATCCCCTGTTGATCTACAGTGGTGCCCTGCGTTTGTGTTGACAGTTTCGTCTTGAGTGATTTTGTTGTACAAGTCTGTATATGATCATTGAAGTGGTTTCTGTCCACTTGGTCTCCATACTGTGTATTTTTATGTCATTCGTCTTTAACATCCTCCTCCACCTTATTTCGTACGTAACGTTACTATTCAGTAGGGCATTTAATACGTCAATCTTTCTTTCGTACGTCACATAGCCTATGTTGCGAGTGTGGTGCTCTTCCTTTCGGTTTGTTAAGTCTGTCTCTACTATCGTTCCAAATTGTATGTAATGTCGTAGAAATTGTGCCTCGTTCACAGTTAGGGCAACTTTTATGAACAGTTTTGCGTCGTTTTAAGGATCAATATTTGGCTTCTGTTTCAGTTTCTGTAACTGTCTTTGTTCAGTCCTATCTTCTTTAAACGATTATATACATTCTGTTTTTTATCTAGTCTGTCAATATTCCGCGCCTTTCTCGGTCTGTATTCTTTGTTACATTGTTTCATGGCTTCTGTGATGTCTTTTGGATTATAGTACTGTACGAATGCCATGCAGTAGCCTTTACCTAATGCTGGTTTAATACATCTCATTTCCCTAACTAATCCGTATATTGCGAATTCGTCTTGTAGATCTGTGTTTTTTTGTCAATAGTCGCTTGTAAGCACAGTGCCTCTTTGTCATAGTTTTCATTTTTTGCTGTTCCTGGTGTCGTTTGGTCCTGGTATAATATAGAAATATTATTGTGCGATGATACTACCGCTGTATTTAACTCTGCCGTGTCTAGTTTAATTTGTTCTACATTGTCCAATGGTTCGTATCGTACGCTGTATTTCTTATATGTAGTCATTGTGTAGTCATTATCTGAGTAATCACCTGATAAACTGTCGTTTGTTATACTGTTATTTGATGATGTTTTATTGCCTGCTTCGTCAGTGATGTTTTCGTTTTCTTGGTCAGTTTGTCTAACTAGTCTTTCATACGCTGTTGTCATGGCCTCGGCGATTTCTTTCGTTTTGTAGTTTATAGTTAGAATGTCTATATTAGGATGCGTCTCGCGGTGGATTACTTCAAACCTGGTGGTACTGTTGGCCCAAAAACCATTTATGTACTCCATGACATTTTCCAATTGGTTTACTAGACCAACATACACTTTTACCACGGGCGGCTCCTGTCCCTAGATCATTTCGATAGGAGGTGACAATAGGTTATTCTTATTTTTTGTAGGAAACTGTGAATCTAAGTAACAGAGTGACTGGTACTCTCTTGCGAGAGCACCGTGTGGGGGTCGACGGCGACGGCAGCCACGCCTACCCACTAAATACATTTCTCCCTATACGCCCGACACCAGCCCGATACGGTTTATCACATGACTTCAGACTGAGCCGCTATCTTTGGCGCTTCCTTACGCAGTCATTCCTTTGTTCCATTTATTCAATACTACTGCAGTACTCTTTCTCTATCTCTCACTCAGTTTTCGAGGCGTCCATCCAATTTCTTACTTCGCAGAATATTACGAACGTATGATGCGATGTCTGTCCAAGCGTCTATTGGAGTTGCAATTTTCTCTCTTGAAAGCACTGCACTAGCGCGAACCTCAGAGAGTGACCAATAGATTAAGGGTGGTTCTTGGGAAAGGAGTATAAAAAGGGGCAAATAACAGGTGCAATTCATCATTTCGTCTCCAGCTTTCTTGGAAGCATGAAGTCGTCAACTGGAACTCAGACAGAACCCTTTAGACGCTGCGATACCAGTACACAAGTAGACGAAAAATTAATAAATCTAGACATGATTTATTCGAAATTGTACAAAAAAAAACTAACAACGAAGAAATTCTTGGAAGGTTCTGCTTCAGGTTGGATTTCTGGGACCAAGCTATACAATAAAGGCTTTTATTATTACATCAGGCCTTCAACGAGGAACATAGGCACCCAGACTGTCAAAGATCTGGGAAACATCCGCCAAATATCAAGACCATCAAAGAAGAAAAGTTTAGCAAATATAAAAAAGAAGAGGGTAGCGAAGAAACTTAAGAGAGTACAAGCAAATATTAAAAAATTAATAAATGAAATCAGCGCCCTCGAAATTGGAGCCACACAACTACCACCTACACCAGCTCAGGAAGAAGAACTAGATTTCAATGAAGTGTTCGAAGAATTAGAGGCAGCTGGGGCTGGAGTTACTTCAAACAGGGAGGATATTGCAAGTGATTACCTCGGCAATTTCGAGATTTAGCTGAACAGGCTAAATTAACTTATTTGTTTCTTTTTCTTTGTAAAATTTGTATATAATATGTAAATAATATGTTAATAATGGAGAGTTAACTAAAAATTTACAATTCAAAAATTTTCACTGGAATAACTTTGGATTTTTTAAATATAGTTTTCAATTTTTACTTAGGGACTATGTAACGTCCACGACCTTCATGCGACGTGAAAAAAAAGAAATATCAGCGAGAATCAAGAAAGTTCTCTAAAGCGAATTTTAAGAGTATGTCTTAACGGGACACACCAGCTTTAAAACTCGAAAAATTAATTATTTTTAATTTTAATTAGATAAATTGGATTGATTTGAAATTTTGTATACATACGTAACACAACTTTATCTTTATTTGAGAATTTATTTGGCTTTTTTAGTCCTAATGTACCCTAGTGAAAAATCAAACACCGAAAAGCACTGTCCACACGATTCCAGGACAATGTACCGCCCGATCGGGCAAAACATTTTTTTACGTACTCTTAAAAGCACTAGTTTTGGTATGAATGGAGGAAATTTAATGTAAATGAATAGAAAACTTTTTAAAAATAAAACAAGTAAAAAATTTAGTTGTTTTAGCTTATTTTTCATTATTTTTGGCTTGTTTTATTTGAATCTTTACCGCGTAGCCATATCAATAAATGATCAAGGCTTTTTAGACTGGACAATTCAAGCCTTCAAGAGCCAAGAAAAGAAAAGAGTCAAATTGCATTCGAGAAGGCTTGTTCTTGACAAGTCCTTTTTAAAAGAGCTTGCGCTCCTTCGTCCTTAACCCCGCCCTTGACTTGTCTTTTGGTACGAGTTTGGCCTTGGGTGTGATAGCTGCTAGGTGTTCGCAGACTCAGACGCTCGACACTCCGTTAGGAGCGAACAGGGGCACCTTTTGCTACCCTTTTTACGCTTTCGAATAACCCGTCTCTATTAGCCAACCAGTCCCAACGCCATTCGATATGAAGGTCTCCTGGCCCGGGGAGTTGTGGACATCTTCTACTGCGAGGAAGTTAGAGAGCTTGGTGCTTGTTTAAGACTCCGGAGCACGCCTGCCCAAGGGCATTTGGGTGAATCTTGGCCATTAAATTTACAATAGATTGTCAAGATGGACAATGCAATTTTAGTTTGTGCTCTCCGGATCGGGTAATTTTATTTTTGTACACGCCAATTCCGCAATATATTTATTTTTTTTTTTATACTTCCGGAAAAATTTTTCATATACGTGCAATTCTAAAGAAATTTTTTTATTATTTTTCTTTTATTTTATTTTTTTGCACAGGAGCATAATTTTGCAGAAAGTTTTTTTTAGCATATGCTTAATTTTTAAAAATTTTTCTTGATCGCTAGGGCTTAGAGAGTGCTTAGCACATGTAAGAGTGTATATACCTATAGCACAAATAGTGCAGAGTGTTTGAGCACTAAAATGTAGAGTTTGCGCGCTTCAAGATCAACGATTGGCTCCTCTGACACAATTCCTTCGTTTATAAAGATTCTGCAAGAAGTAACGAATCTCACGACACGTATCGTTTTTTTTTATTTTCAATCTTCGAAATAATTTACGCACTACAACTACACGTCGCATAACAGAGTGGAAGCGTGTGTGTAGACATCTTATCTTACATTAAATTAAAGTTGATCCCCTAAAATTTCTCCGTTCCTCCGTTCCCCCTTTTTCGGGTACTCTATTTTATACTACACAATTTTTTATAATTAGGGTGCCTATTTGTAGTTTTTTACATCTGGTGCACTACTCCGTAGATGGTGTCCCGTCGACCTGAGGGTAATGCTGGCACCTAGACATCCGTAGACATCATCTACAGAGACAATCCGCGTTTTCACGATAGATCGATGCTACACCTGGTGATTATCATCGTAGATGGTGTCCCATCGACCCTGCACAATTTTAGCCCTCCAGTTACAATAGACTTCAAATGAGAGCCAGGTCTTTCACTTTCACTCTGCGATACGATACTTTTTCTGATTTTTCTTGGCTCTAATTTAAAGTCTATTTCGTCTAGAGTGCTGAAATTTTGCATGGTGATTTATTTTAACGCAATAAATAAACTTTTTTTATCTCAAGTGATATAATTTTCATTTTCATATGATAAACCTACATGAAAATTTAACCGGCTAAACAATAAAGATCATCGTCGGAGTATGAATCAAGTCAATCAGATAAAAACTCATATTAGTGCCTGTTTCTACAGAATTATACACATTTCAGTACAAAAAATGAGATGTCTCGCCACAATACAGTGCTTATAATACTACATAATTATATGTGGCCTGGAATCAGATCACACTTATTCTTGGTAAAAATCAGACGATAATATAATGGCTGCAACTAACTTATCGCCATATTTCGTCGCTACGAGGTAGCGATATGATACCGATATGATCAGGGTAAAATGCCAAATATTGAACTCGATCATTATCTCTTAATTATTGTATTGAAACTTTTTCTACCAGGGATTATGTTCAAATTTATTGTCTTTCCTTTATTTTTAAACAGTTTCAAAGTGTTTTGGTTAATTATTATAAGTAATTATCAGTTTTGCATAATTTACTATTTTGTTTCAGTATCTAATACAACTGAATATAGGAAATTTGCTTACTCCAAGAGAAAGCAATAATAATTTTTAATTTTTTGTACAAACTCGTTAGAAATGTGTTTTGATATATTTCGAGACGAAATAGATTATTTTTGTAGAATATTTTTGCGAATATATATGCGTTCCTAATAACGAAAACACCTTGAATAATCAAACAATGTTTAAAATAATAATGAAATTCAAAATTTATTTGCCATTGTTTCAAATTATATATAAAAGTTGAATAAACATTGTTTAAACACATGCTATTAATAACGTTCAACTAAAATTTTTTTCATCGCACTTACTTGACAAGGGAAATCCGATAAAACCTTCGTTCTTGATCTCCGACGAAGAGTATACAGGGGTCGTATTTTACTTAGAACAAAACGCAGAACGTTCCTCATGAAAATAAGCTAATGTTTATAATTATCAAAATATAGCGTTTTAAAAGATAAAAATAGAGAGAATTTTATTTAAACATGTTAAGAAAGTATGGACTTGGGAATAATCAAATGTAAAATATTGTAATAATCATAATTCATTATATTAGCATAATATTAAACATGAAAAACGTAAATTGTAAGTCTCTCACACACAGACAACTTCATACACATATAAATAAACACAGTCATAAATAGAGAAGTCCCAAAAAACACGTATACAAGATAAGTAGTTGTAAAAGACATTTTAAATTAAATGTAATATTAAAAATGAATAAAATTATTTATTTTCTTACATTAATACACAAACTTATACAAAAAATCGGATATATTAACATATACGACTCTCTCTCATCCAATAACACACCTGTATACCCATACACACCATTATTAACTTCGTTACAAATATACAACAAATTAACACACATACAATACTTATCTGAATTAAAAATTTAAATGAACATCTTTGAAAAAACCATAATTATTTAAAGATGTTCTTTTAAATATAATAATAAAAACATATCAAACAAATTACAATAAAAAAATACTGATTTATAATGTTTCTTTAAACAATGTAGCAAAGAAATACATACGAGTGAGCGTTAGCGAGCGAGGGTATTGTTGCTAGTGTTATAATTATGTAGCTTGTGTTGTAGGAACAGAAGTATAAGCGTGTTGCGAGCTGCCACGTCGTTTGTTAAGTTTATTTCGTGCGGAATAAACGACGCGAGGAAAAAGAACGCGCAACCATGGCACAAAATATTGAAAAGGCCGTGACGAATTGGTGCTGTGTAATAGATGATGAAGAGCTAGCAGAAGCGCTAGACAACCTGCAGCTCAGTGATGAGGGCAGACGCCCCCAAAGAGTAGCGAGGTTACAAAGATGGCTTTTTAGAGAATACTCCATGGCAGACTTCTTGCAAAGCTAGGAGGCGTCTGAGGTCCAAGTGCGTATACAAAGAGAGAAAATGCGCATGATCTACATCGACATGTCGTCAGAGCAAGTCTCGTCGAGGTCCCTGTATACAGGTGACTATGACGCCTCATCCTGCCAAGCTACTACGCCAGGAGATAAAGGCTAGAAGAGTGGTAATTACTCCACCAATTGCAACACCAAGCATATAAGATGCGCCACAAGTACCAGCGCTAGCGTCGGGGGCGATGGCACTGCCAACGACGTCGAAAGAGGCAGTTGCAGAGGGGTTGGTCGCAACCCACCCGAGCACAAATTAGATTGCTGCAGTGTCGTAAGCTAATGCAGCAGCATAACTGATAACGCTCACAGTGATCGATGTCTGTCCAATAATTAAAATCATTTCATCAGAATCTACATTTGAAACCTCGATCTTTGGCATCTGCTTTAAATATCGGTGACTTTATCTTAGGAGATTTTGTGGCTAATGTTATTGTACTATCACCCATACCAATTGGCAAAGTGACGTCGCGAGAAGATGTGCGAATTCTTTCTATATTTTTCGTAAGTTTTTTTATTTCATCTTTAAGATTTTTCTTTTGTGTAACTATACTCTGTTCAACTGTAATGAACACTTTGTCTGCATCTAACAAAGCATCTTGAAATTTAATATGATAAATCTCTAGTTTTTTAATTTTCTTTTGATTCTCTGTTATAAGACCTACTAAATTTTCTTTTATATTAGTTAAAGAAGATATTTTTTCATATGAAGAATTCTTAATTGATTCAATTTCATTTCCTAATCTTACGGTTTCTTTTGCGACTAAATTTCCGATCGTTGGAGTCAACTGATTCATAAGATCATTACAGGTACTCTTAATAACACTGAGTACCGATTGATTAACAGAAATTTAAACATCTGGTGTTAGAACACCTATTTTTTCATTGATTCAATTTGTTCTCAAGTAATTTTAAGTCCCCTTTATTGTAATGGAATCCTCAATTACATTACGCATGAACTAAATATAAAAATATTATACATATACACACGCACATACATACACATACATAGCTACATCAAAAATGCCGCCATCGCAGCTGTCGCCCGCCGAGAAAAAGAAGCAGTACTATTTTAAAATAGACAACAAGTCATAGTCAGTGCGTATCTGCGCCAATTTCCGAAAGAATAGTAACTCCTAGGAAACGACACCGACATTAGAACGGAAATAGCCAATCAATAAAACAAATCACATAAAAATCACGACACTTGTCAACGACGACAGTTAATAAAAATGAAATACGCCGCTACGCACTAAAAGAGAAGATTAATGATTATGGATTCACGCGCAAATGACCGAACGAGAGCAAAGCGATGATAGAAATACACCGGCTATGCGACCTTTCTAAATTAAAACAAATCTGGAAAATATCACGCGCACACTCTCAACAAGAAGGCAGACAAAGAAGAACATCGGGAGAGCTAGTTACGAGTTCAATATTGTACACTTCTTATAAGCGGATTATGACAATACATACTCCGTTACAAGACTACTGAAAGAAATAGGAGCCATTGATTTAATGAAGATAAAGAACAAGAAGCCGAAAACAGGACAAGTTTTAGTCACTCCATTCAAGAAGCACCAAATATTCAGCGTAAGAGTGAAAGACAAGTACTTCAATACGATCAAAATAGAGAGTGTACACAAAAGACTCAAGAACCTAAAAGAAATACTAATTAACAGAAATATCAAAAGCTTCAGAGTAGCACGAAAAGAAGAAATTCTGGACCAAATGGGCCTACCAACCATCATAGAAATACTTTATGAACATTTTTACAAAAGTGAAATAAGAGTAACAATGTGTTACGGAAAATCAGAACTACACGCTGAAAAACACAGAAAGGAAATAAATGGACACCTTCATGACAGCCTGATAGGAGGATGTAAAGGAATCAAACAGACGTATCAGAAACTAAGGGAATGATACTACTGGCCAGGAATGAGAAAGAAACGACGTTCAAAACTACGTCAGACGATGTGCAAACTGACAAGAACAGAAAATAGAACGGTTCAAAACGAGAGAACCAATGATCATCACAGATACACCGATAGAAGCTTTTGATAAAGTGTCAATTGACACAGTAGGAAAATTGAGGATGACACCAAGAGGAAGCTGCCATCTCTTAACGATGCAGTGTAACTTAACCAAATATCTAATAGCAATACCCATTAAAAACCTCAATGCAACGACGATAGCTGATGCACTGGCAGAGTACCTCATCTGCCAATTTGGAGCCCCGAGAGCCATACTCTCAGACCGAGGGACCAGTTTCTTGTCAAGCATAGTTGAATCACTATTGAAACTATTCAAGATAAACCATTTGACAACCTCAGGCTATAGACTTCAAACAAATGGGTCATTGGAAAGAACTCATGCTCCACTCATAGAGTTCATCCGAATATACTCTGAGAGATATGACGATTGGGACCACTCAACACCCTTTGCAACCTTTACATATAATATCAGTGTACACGCGGCCACAAACTTTACAACCTTTGAATTGGTTTATGGTAAAATAGCGCGGTTCCCTTCGAGAATCCCTTCCGATGAGAAATTAAAAATGTATAGCGTTTACATGCGGGACCTAGTACTAACCCCAGAAGAAATGAAGCTTCTAGCAGAGGAAACGCAAATAACCAACAAAATTAGGAGCAAAGAAAGGTATGACAAAAAGATCAGAACTTCCAAAGGAAAAGTCGGCGGATATGTCAGATGAATTAAGGAACCTTGCTTCCATAAATTCGACTCATATAGGAATAAACCATTAAAAATCATAAAATTCCTAGGTCGAAAAAATGTAATTCTAGAATATCCCAACGGAAAGAGAGTCATAAAGTACTTTGACAAATTATAGGATGTCAAGGTGGATTCTGACTCGAATTCTGATTAAATCACAAGAATAAAAAAAATAATCAAAGGAACAATATCATTTATGCATGTAAACTAATCAATATATCTTTACAGGATGAGATATCCGAACATAAACATTCTAATAATTTTAAGCATAAATATGATATACCCAAGGAGTACATCAGTACCAATTGGATCCTCAAAACCCGAACACTAGCATATATTTCGAGAAATTGGACCCCATAAAAATTAAGAAAGCCGACTGGAAAATCCAAATCTATATCAGTGTCGACGATTCCATGCAGATACACAAACCATTGGACTCCTATCAAGCCGTTTACAATAATTTCATAACAAGAATAGCTTTTTGGGTTTAGTCACAACAGATGACGTGGATGATATCAACAAGAATATAGACAATCTATTTCAAGACGAAACCAAAATGGTACGAATTATAGATAAGAATGCGCACATAGTGTCAGCACAATTTGAAGAGTTACGCAACATTACCCAAAACCATCAGAAAGTACTGCCAAAGTTTGAAGCAGTCCTAACCAAATCAGTAAACAATGTGGTCAAACAAGAAGAGGAACCGGAACATTATCTAGTAGAAATGACAGTATACGTAAGACGTCTAGAATCAACACTGGATCACTTAGTAAGGAGTATTGAAAAAGTGCTAAAGGTACTGAGATGCTTAAAGGAAGGAAAAATACATCCTGAACTTTTGACGACAACCATGATACACCAAAAAATGACGGACGTGAAAAGGACAAGCGGTAGTTTAGATTTCGCAATACCAACGGAACATCTAAGGATAGAAGAAATCACAAAAGTATCAGAAATCGATGCCATTCACGAAGATGGTAGGACCATAGCTGTATCTCTAAATCCTGAAAACTCGGACCTTGACAATGATCTACCACTAACCATCGAAATACTTGGACCCAAACCAAGGTTTAACCAAGCAGAACCTTTGGTATAAATGATCAGTGAATTAAACTAGTGACTTCCCAACTAGTGGTCATAATAATAATAGTAATAATAGGGATGAAACGTGGAATAATGATACCAAAGTCAAAATCAAAGTCAAAAAGCAACATTTATCTGGTAGAGCACTCAGCTGGGAATGGCAATAAAGTCCCAACAAACGCGGAAACAGAAACAATTCTCATAGATAATCCTAAACCCTCGACACCGAAAATACCCCGGAGCAATTTTCAAAGCCGTGCAGAAGGCGACCATTGAGCAAATTGCCGCACAGATACTCGAACTCTTATACGCGATAGAATCTCTGGCTTAGAATCCTATAAAAATAACGTTTATTTACAGACTAGAATACCATGAACACTTGAATCAACACGTCAATGTTCTGTGACATCACTATACCTCTATGGACCATAGTCAAAGACTTTGAATACATAGGCATACCATATGCCGTATATGTAGAAGACCATCGGACGGACCCAAAGAGCAAGAAAGTCACACTATGCTTCGGTACTGAAAAACAGACAACAAAAGACAACGAACTAAAGGTAACATTAATGAAGCAAAACAAACTCAGACGACGCACAAAGTTAATGGCTGGACCATCAAGAGAAAATATACCAGCTTCAACGGAAAGAGCACCCATCGTGAAGTCAGAAGTGCATGTCGTAACCAACACGCAGTACAATAATGAATTCAGCAAAGACAGTCTATTCTGTTTACTACCCTGGGAAGGCAAAGAAAAGGACGAAGCATTCTTCAGATTTTTTTTCTCAATTCGGACCAATGGTGTACTGCGAAACTGTACGAGATAAAAAAGGACGTATATCCTACGGATATGTGCAATACTTTAAGGACCGAAACGCTGAAGAAGCAAGAAAGAAAAGCAACCCTATCTACAAAGCAACCTTTGCAGAACCAAAAAAGCAAGTGCGAAGCAAAACCGAGATGGAGACCAAATTCCATCCATTTTGCAAAAAAGGGATAGATCTAAATCTCTATAATTTACATGAAATAACTTGTAAAAAACAAACCACTACAAAGCAATCGAATGCCAACTCTGGACGAACTGAAGAAGACGCTGGCGTACTTAGAAAGCCTAGAAGAAAGAAAGGTCAACCGACCAATGGAGCCTCAAATCCTATCCGTACCAACAATTAAAAAAAAGAGTGAACAGATGAATGTGGACGAATGAAAACCTGGATCCTGGAATAAACTACAATCAAAACACACCCTACCTTATCTTCAATGGCCTTACCCCATCCAGAATCTTTTTATTAAGAATTTGCTTATTATTTTTCAGAGATGGAAATCCAACCAGCAGAGCTGCTGAAGCAAATAAGAATCCTTAAAGTGGAGAGGCGGGGACCAAAGCAGGTCATGTTGAGACCCAAACAAAGTGATGGAGCTGCTGGGAATTTTCGGAGTGTATGTAACGGACCTTAAATATCATAAGTTAACCAATACCCACACCATTAAGGACCGTTACAACGAAGAGGAAGACGCAGTAGCTGCTGCACTTATGTTCAGCTCGGAGGAAAGACCAGCAAGCACCCAAGATAACGCCAAAGCACAAGTCTCAGATCTCAGACCCAGCCAGAGACCAATTCCGGTACCAGCAGTGATAACAGGGGAGTTAGACGACACCCAAGGGCTGCGCTTCTGTGTACTGGTCCCTTTGGGATATTCCACTGAAGAATTCCTGAAGGAATTCGTAAAATTTGGTCCAATGGACCACATATATGAAGTAATCATAAAAGACCAAGACAATAATCCTGATATCAAAAGGAAGATGGGATTCATCCAGTTCTTCATGCACTAAGACACAATAAGAGCAATGGACCAATGTAACCAGGCCTATAAGCCTAGGTGGGCGAGACCTTCCCAAAGGTCTGCACGTTTACTGAAAAAACCATAAAGTCTGATCAAGGATTGGACCAAACACATGCTAGAATGCAGAACAGCCGAAGCTTGTGGCCCAGCAACATAAGTATCAACAGACAATCAAAGAGATCAGGAAGGCCAGCCGGACCTCATGTCCTTTGATCCGTTGGACCAACTCCTAATAGAGTTAGGAGAATCAACCACAGAAGAAGGATGAATGAAAACCCTGCTTGATCAAAGCATGGCAGGAAAGTGGACCATCAATCTTAATTCCAACAGAAAAAATAAAAAAAAAAGGACCACAATTTCTTATAGTTAACCAAACAATGGACCAAAAGCACTGCATTCAATATGTAATTTTTTTTTCTTATTATTAATGTATAATAAATTATATTTTATATTTTCTTAACATACCCGGAGCATCTAATTTAGAACCCCACCAACTACATCACAATCATAATCAAAAAAAATATTCTCAAATTGTAAGCTAAGATATAACATGCCTAGAAGTAAGTACTAACAAATGAAAATACTTAAAGATTTCAATGTATATGCGATTTACAATAAAAAACAAGACAAATGATATATTAAGTAAAGAAAACTAACAATACTAACAAAATAGGAACTAAGATAGATTGTAAAGGACCCTGGACCACGGACCAGATAATTCGATAACAAGTAAGTAGCGACTGCCAAAATCGATTTCAATGATTTTTTCCTTATTTTCTTCTTATTCAATACTAAAAAAACAGCTCCAATCAAAGACATGAAAGAGACGACCCAATAAACCCATCCCATTGTAATGTAATCACCGATTCCATTACGCATCCAAAACACTACGATTGCTATACATATTATATCTACACACACACACACACGCACACACTTACTCACTAGCACGTCATCGCAGCACTCAAGAAGTGGAGCTGACAAAAAAAAACCAGGAGAGAGAGAGAGAGAGAGAGAGAGAGAGAGAGAGAGAGAGAGAGAGATTCACTTATAAGTGCAAGCGGCACATAAGAAGTGGATCTGAAAAACCAGGAGAGAGAAAAATTTACTCATACGTACAAGCGGCACCCAAGGAGAAAAAAACGGGAGAGAGAGAGATTCGCTCATACATGCGAGCGGCACCTTCACGAAAATAGGCTATATTCTAACGAACCACGCAATAAATTCAAAATGTCATAAAAACGCTAAGGGATATTTTAGATTCAATGATAGCTTCATAAGAACCGCGTATTCGTATTTTTAAACGGAGAGCTATGAACTACGAAGCACGAGAACGGGGGGGCTGTTTCCACGCAATGCGACGACAAACCACCGCGGAAAAATGAGCACAACTATGAGAAAAAAACTAGCGAGGAGAGAAAGAAACCGAGGCGCAATATTCGACGATCTGGAAATCTATTGAAAACACGTGTGCAATCTCCAGTAAAAAAAAAGACCGCGGGAGAGTTCTAAAAGAGACAAATTCTTAAGTGGTAGTCATAAACTATGATGTTTATGACTTGACCTGCTACGATTCCCTTAAAATTGAGAGAGGAAAATACAAAATAGTGAGGTGACCCAATATGGAAATCGCTAACCCGAGAAAAACAAGGGGATATGCGAGTATATAAAGCCCGGGAGCAAAGGGCAAGCGTCAGTCAGTAATATCCGAACTCTCTCGCAGAACGTTACTCTGCTCGTCGCCAGACCATTCATAAAAAAAACAAGCATCACACATTATACGCTACTTGTACGTTTAGAAGTAGAGAGCATACCGGACTTAGTCGCTTAGTCGAGCAAGTACATCCATCGGCATTTTTCCGAATATCACCCCCTGCTGAAAAGAAGAATAATGTTTATTTTAAGTGACTTCGTATCCGGCTCCCTTCCCCGGTAGGCGATGACCGCGTCCGCGGTAGCCAAAAGGGATTTCCTATCATTCACTCTTTCAATCATTTAAATTATTATAACCTTCACGTATCGTGAAGTTCGATTATCAATTCAGGTAGGAATTCATGTAATTGTATTAATGTGTTAGATTTTGTAATTTAAATTTGTAATCTGGACGTAACACCATAGTGCAAACAAGAGAATGACATTCATTCGAAAGGACACATGCCGCGCACATGATAAACATCACATAGATCATGTGCGGGACACACCGTGCCAACTCGAGCGAGGGACAAATGAACGTAAAGCACATGTATAAACATAAAAAAAAGGAAAAACGCATAAACTGCCAAGATAAACATATAGGTCTTGTGTAGGGTATGACGGCATATCCCGCAAACTAAATTTAACGATTGGTTGAATCATCACGCTTACGTGTCATAAAAATAAACTTGCTCCATACTTACGAAACTAAAATGCACAATAACAAACCACCCCTTTAACATGTTTGCCCTTGTACTTGATTTGAGGCTTTAAATTTTCTTTTCATTAAGTGATATATTCACATCATTGAACCTTACTTGTTATGGATCACCAACTGGACCATGCCACCCGCAGGACCCGCGAAATTTGTCGGGGACGACAAACGTTTTCAAGGGGAGGAGGACTTTATGTGACAACTTTCCTGTAATTATATTCGAAGAATTACTTCGTATATAAAATCAGGAAAGTTCTACAAATAAAAGGTACAGCGAGACTCAAGGCCACAACAGTATCAGGTAGCCCAGAATCTCGCTGACCTAAACAATTTCCCCTCCACTGCGCTATACCGCACGTGCAAAGCCATGCTGCAGTTTAAACACTTGCACCGTTGCCAGGTCCCGGAAGGCGTAATGAGTGCGACAAGTGTAGACGCAGTGACGTCAGCGTGGGGAAGTAGAGTTTGGAGACGCGTGGGAGGTCGGAAAATACTTTCGAGCGTCTCTAAGCGACGCTACCTCACGGCACTCCGACTCGAGCCAAGTTGCCGAGGAACATACATTTTTAATTCAATGTTGTTAATTTGATTAGCTGTTTTTATTTCACTTGTTAATTTATCAATTATAAATTCTAGTTTAGATTTATCATATTTAATTGAAACATCAATAAACGAGTTCTCAAGTTAGAATATTTAAGTGCCTTTAAAATTGATTTGAATTTTAAAGTCCAGAGTCCCAAACAAGTCCAAAAGAGGATCCTGACCAGACGATAAGAGAAGTATTTGCAAAGCAACAGACGTGACCTTCGTTTTATCTGCCACCAAGACAAGGTAAGGGAGATCTTTATTTTATTGTTTTTAAAAAGAAGAGAGAGAAAAATAAAACGCCGCGACAATCAGGAGCAATTTAATAAGTTTAGTTCCTCCCACTGCTGTATAGTTATGCGCGTGCGAAGAACTTACAAACTTATTTTATATAAGTGACCAAACGTCACTTAACAGTCTCCTTGTATTTAAGATTGATGCATGCATAATACCAAAAATACCTATATTTATCATTTCGAGGGTAGTTTTCACCCCTTTCATTTGAGCTTTGGCATAAATAAAAAAATACGTGTCCAATATTTTTCGCTACTCTATCTATTAGCAAAGTTTCATTAAAATCGGCGACGGACACCAACCTGCCCCCCCCCCCCCCTTGTGAGTACTTTCGCTCAGCCGGAGAAAATGTAGCAAACTCTAATAGTCTTTCTTTGCCGTCTATAATTTGCACTAATACGGCTCCTAGGCCAGTATCGCTTGCATCAGTTTGCACGACGAACTGTGCGTCGAATTCTGGTCGATGAAAAACTCGTACTTCCTTCCCTTCTTGGTCAACGCAAACAGAGGTACGGCGAAGCTCGCAAAGTCTTTTAAAAACATGTGATACCATAACGGTATTCCTAAGAATCGCCTTAGCTGTTTCAAGTATTTAGGTGCCGGAGAGTCCAGTACTGGGGCTATCTTCTCTGGATCAGGCCGAAACCCGTCATGATTGGCTAGGATGCCTAGATACTTGACTTCACCGTGGATAAGACGCTTTTCTCTGGATTGATGACCAGACCTGCATCTCTCACCTTTGTCAAGACCTTCTCTAGATGTTCCTCAAACGTCTCTGTGACAATAATTATGTCATCGAGGTAAGAATAAGCGTATGGTTGAAGTTCTGGACCGATTACTTCATCGATTAGCCTCTGGAACGATGATCCGCATAGGCTAAACAAACGGCATATCTCGTTTACTTCTTGAGCGGTATCTGATTATACGCATTACTGAGATCCAGTGTCGAAATATACTTCGCTTTCTGTAGTTTACGCAGTATATCGTTTATGTTCGGCAAAGGATAAGCATCAGCTTTTGATAGCGCACTAACTTTTCGAAAGTCAACGCAAAAACGATATTTCGCGTTCGCTTTGCGCACTATAACCACGGGGCTCGACCAACCGCTTGAGAGTTCGATGACGCCCGCCTCGAGCATCTCATATACTTGACTCTCATACACTATCCAGCTTCACAACATCTGGCATTATTGCTACAGTCACTTCCCTCTGGACTCCCTCGAATTCAAACGGTAAGTTTACTATACCTACGATTGTTGAACTCTGTCCATTGGCGCATTGTGCTTGTCGACCTTGACACGGGCGTATCTTGCGCTCGCACGCGCTGGCTATATGTAATCCTAGCGTGCCCATTACCGTCAACGCCGGTTCCGAGTCATAGAGCGCTCGCACTTGGAATTCTTCAATTCCAACTTTTACCCAATTCCGTGACTCATCGCCATTCAGATTGGGTTGCGCCTCGTTGCTAGTCTTAGCAAGTATTTCGATCATCCGATCGAAATCATCAGGCGAATCCTAGCGCGCCGAACTTGCTCCAGTCCCATGCTGCGCCCTCCTCAGAGATATAGGGGCCTCACCTACGCCTCCTTCTTGGCGTTTCCCGACTTCCCAGCGATGGGACCTTTCTAGCCGCAGTTAAAGCACTCCACGTCGCAATAAATGTTCGTTCTTTTCTCGCTGGGACTTTTTGACTTATCCCCAGCCTTGCGACTTTCCTTTCGTCGCGGGCTAGTCTCGTTATCCTTTTTCTTGGGACTTCTCTTTCGCCCTCGGCTGGTCCTGCGGTAAGCCTTTCGCCGCTGTGGCTACCTCGTCGGGGACTTGTTTTGAAGAACCTTTTTTATTCGCTAATCGAACAGGCGATTTATAGCCGCTATGTTCAACGATTCTTCTTGCGTCGACTCTATTCCAATGGCCGATGCCTTGGTCTTGGAGCTAGAGGGACGGGGACCTAGCTTGTACGGCAACTCCAGCAACAGTGAGGCCGCTGGAGGTAGAGAGTGTAGTGATGGGCGATTCCTTAAAAAAAATCGATTCTGAAAAATCGATCCCTTAAATTCATCGATTCTTAAGAATCGCCGATTCTAAAAAAAGAATGGAAGAATCGAATAAGAATCGACTGTTTAAATTAATATTTTTGAATGTTTATTTTAAAGGTGTTTAATAAATGCTAATAAATTTGGTGTCAACTTTTATATTTTTAATTTATAAAATATGTATAATTTTACAATTTTATTACAAATATTTTTTGCATTTCGGCATGTACTTACAAATTATAAAATATTTGGTTATTCTTCCTATATTTTGTTTCAAATTAATACTTTTTTATTGCTCAATCTGGTACATGATGCAGAAATTCTTCTGTGATTTGATGAGTCTGTAAAAGAAGATATATTTTGTGTATATTTTCAATTAAATGCATACAATTACAAATTTACACACTTGTTTAGTTTAGGTAATTATGACACAGGTAAATTTAAAAAAAGTATTGGTTATTGGATTAAGGATTTTATTGGAATTGTAAAAATTTGTAATGATCTACAACTCTATCTATACAAGTCAAAAATAAATAACTTAATGTAATGACTATGAGCATCTCTTGGTATTTACAAGAATACAAAAATAAAAAGCTCATAAACTAATGAACCGCAAACCACTCTTCATCTGTACAATAGCTTAGAAATAACAAGATGTTAAGTCTTTTACCCATAAGATGATTCCTCATATCTCGTTTAGTATTCCCGGCTTTGGAAAAAGTCGTTCCCATGAGACACTTGTAGCGAGAATCGATACTTGACGTAAAGCAAAATTTCTTAATACTGGGAAACTTGCTTTAACGCTTTGCCAATAAGCAAATACATTTTTTGTTCTATGAATAATCGGTCATTTTAAGTATTGATCAAGTTCAACACTTTTGTCGATCAAAGATTTCAATTGTTCTGTAGATTGCGCAATAATAGAGTCATGCATGTCCCAAATACTACTTTCACTTTGACTGTCTCTTCTTTCCTTTACATCTGGCGTTTTTATTGTTCTCACGAAAATAGTTTTATCCAACTCTTTTCTGATACGGATAATGAAGACGAAACAGCATATGGGTCTTTGAAGTGTATCTTCTTGTATCTTGCATCTAATACTGTTGGCATGGTTAGAGTCGAACAATGTTCGATAGTCTTGAATCGGTTTCCTATAGAAATTTTAAGTTTGTTCTTGAATGTTGCCTCTACGTCTGTTACTGGAATTATAGAATCTAATTTCATTTCCATGCAGTGAATAATGGGTATGATCAAGCTGGCTGTGGGATCAGAGTCACCACTTATTTCAGTTATTACTGATTTGATTAGATTCATTAAAGGCAATACATCGTTTAACACGTTCCATTCGTGCCTTGTAAATAAGTCAACGGGATTTTCGCATTTGATTATACAGTGATAAAGGTAGGGATCGAGAATGACATAGCTTTCAGTCATATAGATTTTCATAGTCCATCGCGTAGGGACGTCAAGTATTAATTTGAGAACAGTTCCCTCGCTTTTTCCATCCTTGATCTGTGGTTTCTTGAGTGCATCTGATGCTGGGATACTTCTCTTTACTTCTTTGACAACAGCCTTTACTTTGTCAAGTATTGTTGTTAATTCCTTAAAATCACTGAGTACATCTGGTAACAGATGGGCAACAACGTGAGCAATACAAACAAGATGTTTGTCTTTACCTACTAAGTCAATACAAGATTTTTTGATGTTTGGTGCACCATCTGTAACCATAGCTGTGATTTGCTTTGCTTATCTTTGCTTATTTTGCTTATCATTTCTGACGATTCATTTACATAATGTATGGTTATACCAACATAACTTTGATTCGAGCAGTCGGTCCAGTTATCCGCTGTCAAGCAATAATAAAGCAAAGCCTCTATTTATTTAACAAAAGCTCTTTTCAAAATATTGTACCTAACTTTAAGTTTTCGCGTGATTGTTTTCTTTGATGGAACCTTATATAAAGGTGCTAAAAGTTTAAGTAATTTTTTAAATCCTTCATACTCCACTATGGCTATGGGTAGCAAATCTTTGCAGATCATATAGAGAATCGTGTTAGAAATCGTATCAGCAATGGTACCTCCATCTACAATATAAATAAATATTTGTAAATATTTTACAAAAAATTAAAAGAACTTATACGTGCAAACGCATCTCGTATTCCTAAAAGCTTTGATAACACCTAGAAATATACCAATTTTATATAAAATTATAAAATAATGCAAAATGTAACTATGTCCCTTACAGTCTATTTTTTACAGCAGTGTCTTTGATAGATTTACTCGGTTTTAACGCATTAGCGTCATCTAACGATCTTTTTACGCCCTTTCTTTTTTGTTCGTGGTATTACCACATGCTTTGTACTGCTTTTCACAGTAATTACAAACATAAAAATTCTTGTCCTTTGTTTTTGTAACATGATTCCAAATTATGCTACCTTGACTTTTCTTTCTACAAATTTGATAAAATAAAAAGATGTAAAAAATGAACAGTATTATTAAGTGAACAAGACTTACGCGTATTCTAACTTTTTTTCGTTTATTTGAGATTCTGATGGTTCAACTTGTGCATTTTTTGCTGGCACTTGCTTACTAAGCTTTTCTGATTTTTCATTTTTATTTTTTAAGTTCATCTTGCACTTGAGTTACCAGTTCTGCTTGTTGTGTCGTTTTCACGACGTGATCTGAAGCAGGATTTGTAGTCAGAGAGCTATATTTCGTAAATACGCATACCTTGTGTACTGATCAGGCTCATTCTTATCAGGAACAAACTCGTTTTCATTGTCAAATCTATCCGCACAGTAATCAACATGGTCAGAATAGTAATTTTCGTGCACGTTTCGTAGTACGTGGTACCATTCCCTGGGAAAATTTAAAATTATAAAATAAATTAAAGACATGGCCCTCGTCGTCCATCCGGAGAAATGCACGTATTTGTATCTATATAACTACCTAAAAATGCATGCATTGGTATACATCGCTTTATCATCGGGGATGTTGGCGAAGGTACGCGCGTCTGCTAGGAAAGCACGCAGTATTATCGCAGCTGATAATACGCGAGTTGCAATCTTGACGTTAAGCATAGCCGGCTACATAACGACGTCACATGAGATTTTTCCGAAACTAACGACAACGACCATCCATATGAACGGATGACTCAAGACGGGCCTTGTAATAAATAATTACTTAAATATATTTAATACGTAAAAATCTTACTGTCTTGAGCATAAAAAATGTGATCGTCCGTAATGGTGAGAGATGGAAATGCTCTGACACATTTATGATTCTTGATTTCTGTAAACATCATTTTCTCCTTACAATATCCGCACGTATGTTCACAATTAGCCTAAAGGAAAACGTAATAATTTTGTTAACTCTCTAACGGATTTTTTAGTATACTCACCACATCTATTTTTCATTTATGGGCAAAAGCCAAAGCAGAAAAAGCACCAACTTACAAGTTGTAAGTTACAACTGGCTCTGCTTATTCGACATCGACGCCCAACTGTTTTTCTTTTGAAGCCATTAGGTTAGGTTAAGACTACTACTACTCTCTCTCTCTCTCTTTCTTAAATGTAGCAAACTGCTAGAAACCACATATGCACTTGCAGTTGGTATGAGCGTGGGCCGAGCGCAACGGTGTCGTCGATTCCCTCGGATGGATAATGGACAAAATAATCGATTCTTGAAAAAAAAGAATTGATCGATTCTCAAAGAATCGAGTAGAATCGCCCATCACTCTGAGTGTCTATACACTGATTTGCTCTCGATGGTGGCTTCTATCTCAGCAGCTTCTTCTAAAATCTGTTCCACTGTGCTGTAGACTTTTCGCTGTAAAGCCCTCTTTATAGAAGTCAGCATATTGTCGTAGATTACATGTGATATGTTAGGCTTCGGCAGCATCCTTCGCATAATTCCTTGCAGGCTCATTATGTACACACGTATCGGTTCATCTAGTCCTTGTGTGCCTCCGCTTGAAGCCTCTGCTGGTATAAAATATATATATATTATTAATAAGAATGCAAATAAATATGATTCAATCAAATTACTGATCCTTCTTATTTCATAGTGTTCCGTGATTCTAAATGAAAGATACCTTGTGGCCTCGTCTCTCTCTCTCTCTCTCTCTCTCTCTCTCTCTCTCTCTCGCTCTCGCTCTCTCTCTCTCTCTCTGTTTCTCTTGTAAGTACTGGACGCCTTCACTAGACACTCCTCTTTAGAACTGCTATTTCTGCTGCTTTCTGCCTTCCGGCGTATTTTCTTACTACATCTGCACCTTCCAATCAGCACACGAGGCGACATCTCACGAGACGACGGAGAAGATCTACATCAATCGTCAACTACACAGGTCGGTGCGCTATTCTATCTCTCTTTCTTCTCCTCTTATACTCCTCAGACTGCCATCTGGTGCAGAGCTCAGCACTCATTGCTCGGTAACATACCAACTACGAACATCTACTCTTAAGATCAACATTATCGACTGCCAGTAAGTTATCGGGAATGAGTCTAAACGGAGAGATAGTCGCAGAGGCGTACCAAACCACCTGTGAAGTCTGTAACAAGACTATACAGACCAAGGACCCTAAACAGTGCGAAGTATGTCGCAACCTTTTCCACACACGTTGCATAACATTTCGTTCTGTGCTGATGAAAGGCGTCCCGTCGCTCACGTGTGCAACGTGTGCTGACCTGAACAGCAGGGCGAGACTACATGCCTCGCTCAATGCCAGCACGATGCCAAGAAATGCCAAGAAGACAAAACCATCTTCGTCTGCGACCTCATCGACTAGCAACTCGCGCAGCCAATCGCCGTCGCGTCCACTGATGTTCACTGCGAAGAAGGACGTCACCCTGCAGGACATCCTTATAGCAATAAAGGACGTCCGTGCGAGGCAAGACGAAGCGGCGGAGTCCCTGAGGGTCACATCAAGTAAAATGACGGGCTGGAGACGAGACTAGGCCTACTGGAGCACCGACTCATCGCCCTGGACGACCTGCCCTTGCTCTAAACTCGCATTAGAAATGCTGAGCAGACGATCATGGAGCTAAGGACACAAGTTGAAGATCTGTCGTCCAGGCCTCCTCCTGCGCAGCACCCTCACAACACCTCGCCCGACAACGTTTTCCCTGCCACCATCATCCCTTCGGAAATTGCTAATCTCGGAAGGGAGTTACTAAAGATCAAGCAGCAGCAGGGGAACACTAACAACAACGTTGTCGTACTAACGGGACTACGCTATTCGAGGGAAACATCCATCGACCTGCTGGCCTACTCGGTGGTTTCTACCGTCGACCCCACTGACTTCAAAAGAGACATAGCCGGAGCGAGGATCATGGGAAGATTGAACGCGGCCGATGACATCCAGACCGCTGACAGCAGACTTCCACTAATTGCTGTCACTCTCTCATCCCATGCCCTTGCATGCTCTACCATCAGAGCCAAGATTAGGAAGGGCAAAGGCTCCATACCACCGAGCTCGACGCGAACATTTTGGAGGAAGCTAGGGTCCCTCCCCAGGAGGGACTCATCAGCGTAAACGAGTTGCTGTCTCCAGAGGCACATAAGCTTCGCGTCGGGGCCAGGCAGGAAGCGAGGAGAAGGAATGGCTGCACGTCCTACGTCCAAGGCGGGACCATCTACATCAGGTCCGCAGAGGACCTAGAGAGGGCCACCATCATCAGCTCTGAGAAGGACCTTGACGATTTTTTAGCCCTGAGGCCACCAATCAACCGCAACATCAACAACAACAACGGCTGAAGAGGACGACAAATTGACGAGCCTTATTGACAAGCAGGATCGCTTTATTTACGAGCAGGATCGCCTGCTCGCGCATTCGAAGACTGACACTCCTTTCATAAACGGACATGACCTAATAACGGCCACTCTCGACGTACAGATGCCACTACACGTACCTCAAACTTACACCTACAGAAACTACAAAGGCATCTGCGCTGAGAACCTAAGGAACTTCCTCGGTGCGTGCGACTGGTCATTGCTCCACACTTCATCACTTAACGACTGCATAACCCTACTGAACACAAACTTAACAGACGCTATAAAACATCTCGCCCCATTACGCACAGTGATTCCTAGACCAAAGCGTCACCCGTGGTTCACCACGGCTCTTCATGACCTCTTGAAAGAACGAAACAGACTATACAGACGTTTCCGCAGATCACGTCTCCCTTTGGACCTGTATATTTACAGACTAGCCAGGGATGATGCTCATAGGCAGGCTAAGGATGCCAGGCTGAATTACTACCATTCACGCCTGACATCCTTAACTGCCGCTGCTGAGATCTGGAGAGAGCTCGAGAGACTCGGAATCACCACCTCCAAGGAAAAACCTCCTTCTCGCTCCTCCAATGAAGACCTCAACAAGCACTTCAAGGATATATCATCTGACCCACTGACCCCTGCTGTTGAGGAATATCTGCGTACGCTTGAAAGTCTGAACACCCCCGAACATTTCAACTTCAGGGAGATAACGGAATCGGACGTGATAGCCGCAATAATGCACTTTGACTCCCAGGTAAGAGGCAGTGACGGCATCCCACAGGTTGTCATTCACAAAGCATTGTCAGTACTCGCTCCTATTCTCTGTCGTATTTTCAACCTGTCTCTGAGTGAGTCATGCTTCCCCTCTGACTGGAAAAAGTCATTAGTGCATGCGCTAAACAAAGTCAGCTCTCCAACAGCACTAAATGACTATCGTCCGATCTCCCTCCTTTGCTTTCTGTCCAAGGCACTGGAATCGCTGGTCCATAAACAAATCTCTGAACATCTACAATCAAGGCTTTGCCTTGACGACCTCCAAACTGGCTATCGGTCCGGACACAGTACTCAATCGGGACTCGTTAAGCTGGCCGGCGACGTCAGGCTTGGCATTAATAAAAAAAAGTAACACTTCTCCTCCTTTTCGATTTTAGTAAGGCGTTTGACGTTGTGTATCACGTCAAATTACTCAGTAAACTAACGTCGTTCGGCTTTCTCAATTCCTGTTCCGCGAGGATGAGTGCTAACGCCGATAGGATTTCAGGCTGGGCTGCACAGAATTATCTCAAACTCAACGTTCGCAAAACACAGGCAATCGTCCTGAGTTCCCCCTATTACATAAATGCTTTACCGATGCTTGCTAATACCTATATCAACATAGGGGGAGCCCGAGTCGATTACCAATTACACGTGCGTAGTCTGGGGTTGGTGCTCGACTCTAAGCTTTTATGGACGGAACACGTTACACAACTGTGTAAGCGTGCCCCCTCGCTAATGTATCGACTTAACTTCTTTAGAAAGAGCACTGATCTGAAGCTGCGCAAATATCTCGTGCAAGCACTCCTGTTTCCTATCATAGACTACTGTTCACTTGTGTACTGCGGCTTGACTCAAGAACTAGACACTAAACTACAGAGACTGGTAAACATGGGAATTCGTTACATCTATGGTGTAAGAAGCGACGAGCACATCTCCCCTTACGTAAGAGGTATTTCATGGCCTGCTTTTTAAGAAAGCTCTTTAACACCGCCGCACCATCTTACATCTTGGCTTACTTTGATTTCCACGTCGCAATCAGGCCTGTGAGGGGGGAGGTGACCCCCTTAGACATACCCCCTTTCGCCACTGAGACACTGAGGAAATCATTCCATATCAGCGCCTCATATCTATGGAATTCTCTACCATCTCATCTAAGAAACACCACATCAGTCTCACAATTTAAATCACTAGCCAAGAAACATCTCCTGGCACAAGAAAATCCATAGCGCTAGCCTAATCTCTTACAATCCACCCACCATATACACACTCAACTCGCTCACATTCCATTACATTCCATCAAAGTCATTACATTCTATCTCATCTCACACTCATCAATTTCATCTCAAACCTATCACCAATTTATGTAAATAATGTAGAACATAATGTACAGAAAGTAGTAATCCCCCCACAGTGGCGAGTCAAAACAAACCAGCCGCCGCCGTCGCTGGTTGTGCTGACGCACCACTGTGGGGGGAAGGGGGGGCCTTCAGCGCGTGGAAGGAGAGACTGCTCCGGTGGCGGGGAGGGAGTAACAGCCCTCCTTCCCCTTCTCCCACCTTTTTTATTATTTTTTTCTTTCTGTCTTTCTTTATTCTTTTCTTTCTTCTTTTTTTTTACGCTTAAGTTTGAATAAAAGAGTATAAGAAATGTATACAGAATGCACCATGGAAATGGAGAAATGGTAAGGATATAAATAAAAAGAAGATAAGTATTTTTATATTCACTAATAATCAATTATTTATTCAATCATCGATATTTCTACAAATTCATTGCGATATATGGTATTAAGATATATATATATATATATAAAATAGGTTATAATATCAAAAATTTTAAAAACAAAAAAAAAACATTATTTCACTCGTTGTGACTGTTTAGTAAGTCGACAATTACATCGAGGTGCTGTGACGCAAGCTGATAAAATACATCGACAATATCGTTTCGACTAAACGGAATTTGGTCTTTCAATTTTCTCGCCCGCGTTAGCACAATGGCTGTAATAATATTGAACATTTTATCATCAATCAGATTAATAATTTGTTTGACAAAAGTCGTTGTATACACACTAGTATTCATGAGTGGTATATTGTCTAGATCAACACTCTTAATGTACTCTACAGTCTTTCTGGCAACACAACTTACACTGCCCGCTACAAGCTTAAGATATTCTAGGCGTGCATCAATACATTTCAAAATATACTCATTCAAAAGAAGAAACTTAACTTTATTCATAATAATAGTTGCACAATAGCGTTTGCTGAGAACACCAAGTGTCCTAGAAGGAGTATTATCCTTAATTTCGATACCCCTGTCTTTCCCACTGTGTGTGAATTTTGCTATCAATCCTGTACCGCAAATCTGTTGACCCGTCATATCTTCGCTGCTGTGTCCACAAAGATACTTGAAAAATTCGTTGAAGCAGTCTCTGAATTGCAGCCATCCATAGTAGGTAAAAGCGATTCCATTGGAGTCGTCGCCCAATAGGCGTACCACAGGCTCGTAGTACTCGTCTCTGAAGCTGGTGTATTCCAGGCCGACAATGATCTCCGTTGCGTACGACTTGTCTAAAGTGTATAGAGTATTCAGCAGCTGAAACCGGTCTTCCTTTTGGTGTGCCATGTCGTTGCTGTCACCTCTACCACCACTTTGAAACGACTAAACTACTCCGAGCGCTTGGTATGTAGTATAGGCAATGGTGGAGATGGTGGCTGTGGAGGTGGTAACCGCCACGTATGCGACACTCATCGGAGGGGGAACAAAGAGAGTGCATTAACACTGATTGAGCAGCAAACATTCGAAGAAAAAAAAACGCTGTCTCTCACAGTATCATCTTGCGCTACAACAATGACATCTTAGAACTGCAGCTTTGCAAGCATCTGACAATGCAACCACCGCTTCCGATAAAATTTTTGTCAGCGTTTTTTCTTTCTTTACAATCTACATACTGCCGGACTACATCATCGTTTTTTCGCAGATTATCAGAGAAACTCTCGAGAAATTTATTGTAACCCAGACCCGCGCTCATATAATGCAGAAACATAATACAATACTGACCGCACACTTTGGAAGAGTCGCTCTGTAGTCGAATAATATTCCAGCGAAATTGTTTACAATTTTTTCGCAACCGATTTATATGATCGGGTATGAATGGAGGGAGACCAAAACTATCAAAATAAAATGCGCTGCAAGATTTGTCAGCGTACAGGGCAACCCAATTCATACCCGATTTCGTATGATTATCCGTGTTTACAAAGAACGCTGTCGGTTTCGTCCACACCTTCGGTATACATACATATACACCGACAGTGTGCGAGCGGATTTTCGACAGGTTTTTCAATATTTGAAGACTGTTCATCATTAGAAATGTCTTCAAAAGCACTGCTCGAATTTTTAATCGTACCTGTGAGTAGCCACGATTTTAGCCTACAAGCCTAATTTAGTGCACAACGATAATTTTTGTAGCAAGGTTTGACAGCGTGATGCATGCAGTATACATCGGACGATAATTTATCGAAAGACGGGCAATCCTGATCGTACTCGAGATTACAAATTTGACAAGGTATTATTTTGTGTAACACTAGCCATTTATCATTACCCCTAACGTATATTTTTCGCACACTTTTCGAAAGTTCTTTTAAAATTTTTTTCACCGCCTTTAAAGACACCTCACCGTCAAAGTAGTCGAGCCCGTGATGGTACTGGGTGAGCCAATCGTTCTGACTCCGTATATCTTCATTCAGATAACCAAGCGCTATTGCCGGTGTTACCAGCCACTGACTACTAAAATTACTGTTCACAGCCACTGCGGCTACTTCTTTTGGTAGATTTCGATGCCTGGTGCCTTTGAAGAACTGAATGTCAATGATCACGTCCATGCTGGGATGAAGTGTATAGTCTTAGAGAGAGACTGAATTTGCAAAGTAACCCGCTAGATGTATATATGTACAGTAGTAGAGAGTAGCGACATCTTTGAGGTGAACGTTTTAACTGCTAAAATCGACAATGACTTGACGTGAGGCATCAATTTCCAAAATATTATCATACTCTGCGTATATGATACAATTGACTGTTTCTGTTAGAGCCGCACTGAAACGTACTTCTAATCTAATGCTACCGTGTTTGATCAAATTCCAATGACTGCAGTCATTTGCCGATAAATCTGGAGTCAAATCAAAGGCAAATAGACAGTATCCGTGGGGGTATGATTCGCGCGCTATTTGGTTGCCCCCGTTGAGAAAGTGTATGCCTGTACCGGAGAATAGTGTGTGATATGCGTCTACATATAGATTTCTCGCTCCAAAGCCTGGTTGCAGTGGTTTCGAAGGCACCTGTACCCCGTCAACGTACAAACATAGAAAGTTTCTATTAAAATGCTCGAAATTAAAGGGATTGAGCAGCCGATCGCCATTAAAAGCTTTATTATTGACAAAACCGAGGATAATTCTCTTCGGCAGCTGACCCAATATGATATTGTCCAATGTTTGACCGTGTATACCACTGTGCATAGTCATTGCTTTGACTTCCACCCTCGTCAAAGGGTATTTAGCCGTTGTTTTCGAGAGTGATTGAACGTATGCTAGCAATATGCCCAGATTAATTTTTACACGTCTGACTTAGAAGGTTCGCCTCCTCGATGTGTATGAAATAAGAGCCTGCCGGATCCATCAGGCAAAAGTTATCGCGAGATTTCATTAAGCGTACTCTCATTCAACTCCATTGATCAGCAGCTTCTCCTGATTAAACACGTGAGCGTGAAGGTGGCCAATAAGATCAACAGATTTATCCGCAATAAGCAATTTTCGTCTCTCAACTAATCCCTGGTTCTGATTTTCTGTATCGTTCATTTTTCCAGCCGTATCCTCACACCACAAGACAGTCGACAAGTGGGAGGATTTTGCGGCAGGTTCGTGATTCAGCAATGTTTCGATGTACAATCTGAAGGTATAGGCGTTGGTAGGTGGTGACACGGGCTTCTGATTGAAAGACACATTCACTTGATTGAACAGTGAAGGCATCAAATTATTGATTCGTCCTACTCGGGCTTGTAAAAGTCTAAAAGCTGGTCGATTTGTCTGAGATATATCTTCATCGGATGTGGTAGATCTCAAATTTACACGAAGACTGAGCATTGTATGAGCCAGATCGAGGTATTCATCACTATTGCCAGGGATCATAAATTCTATAGGTGAGTCATCGGTCAAAGATGATATCGGTTTGTATTGAACCCAATGTGATCCCTCGATTGTGGTTTGGGTTGGTGGAATGTCGAACAATAGCAGCTCGGACTTCAAACACTCGCACGAATGAGTGTGTAGGAATGCCATTTTTTTTGTTTTTTTTATTTTTTTTTTTTGTTTGACTGTCAAAAATATCTCTAGCCGTTCTGCTTCTTTTGACCCTCCTCTTGGAGCTCTTCTTTCGAGCTGTTTGCTCTTCTTCTTCTTTTTCGTCTTTTTCAAATCACCCCTCTTTCTCTTGCGCACTGTGACGGGTTCACCGAGCAACTGCAACTGAGCTGGATTCCCGTAGCGTGCCATTTTATATGCCGACCCCTCCATCAGTCTGTCCAATTATTCTTCCGCCTTTCTTTTCAGAACTTCACCAGATTCTTTCACACGGTTGCCAAAGGACTCCTTAACTGGGGTGTTGTGTGCCGTAACGTCGGACACAATGTTGAAACCCCGGTGACCTCTTTGGTATGGAGAACCGATGTAAATATGGCCAATTTCTCCGGTGTACGGATTCCTACCGACTCCTCCTACCCCACGGTAGCCATTGCCAACTTGGCAACTGAAGTAATCTTCGTAGCGATTCATCTAGTCGACTTTCTTGAAACGAAGTGTCACGGTCACTGTCCCATAATCGAATGGTATCGATTGTCCGCATTTGTCTCTGATATCTATTTAAATGGTCTGAAATGGGCTGAATAACAATGATGCGTACATTGGCGAAGAGAAACTTTTGATTCTGGTTGTACCGTATTCGTAATTATCGGTATTCATCGATACAGCGCGTAGCAACCTTGATTGAACATCACCTGTCATATACGGTTCACAGATGTCGCTGTAGATCATAAACATGGCTGGTAGACCATTGGAAACTCGAGCAGGTCTATCAGCCTCTATGGTGTATTGATCGTCAACAAAGAGAATCTGCCTATCCTTCTCAAATCCGAGAATTTTTCGCATTTTCTGCGATAAGCAAAGCTCGTGACTGAACTGAGAGCAGCTATCCTATCCGCAGATTCTGCTGACTGTCGCATAACCACCACGTTCAACTATAAGCCGCAAATGACCACTAATACATTCTAAGTTATTTATCTCTTCAACGAGAGTGTGAGTGTCTTTGTAATTTCCTGGGCGAATCAGCGATTCTGCGACTGTAAAATTTTCCAATCTTAGCTCATTCATCTCGAGTCTTGTGGGAGGAGTTCGTATCAGGGAAAATTTTCTTTCTTCTATGTCGACTGACACGTGTTGGAACGTTAGCGGAATTTGAACTTCTGTGAGCGCGACCAGCCATGAACCTTGTAATCGGATCCGTTCTGGCAACTGTGTAACATAATGCGTTGTAGTGTTTTCCGCGAAATAATTCATACTGCTGTTGCTAGGCAGAATACTGTAAAATTGATCCCTCATATTTGCAAAAGTTGATTAGCCTTGACCCAGGAGTTGAACTTTTCTGGATAGCCTTTCCAGCTGACGAAATACTCCTTTGAGCGACCCTTACCTCTACTGCGTAAAATTTTTTCTATTTTGAATGATTCCGTGACCAGATCTTTTCGAACTCTGCTCAATTCCGCCGCGTAGAAACCACGATCTATGTCTTCACCTGAGAGATCTTGCAAATGGTAGACAGGTGGTGGACGTGTCAGAGAAATTAGCACAATTTTAAATGACTCTAGTGTCCAGCCGCCCTCGTATCCTTTGTCAAAGACGGATCGGGCGCGACTGACGCGAACCAACTCACCGACTTGGAACTTGGGTAAATTACAACCATTGTTATTATTATAGCGACGCTGTAAATTTTCCCGTACTTTTCCAACGTTGTACAAGGTCACAGATGCAGGTGTCATCTTTATCGCTGAGAGTATACTGTGATTGTATGCCTCTATAATATTCTGCAACACATCGATGTACCTCCGTGTATTTTTGTGAGTGAAATATCTCCAAATTCGGTCCTTAATAGTTCGTATAAGTCTCTCCGCGATGGCAGCCTTTGTATCCGGACTGCGTGCCACCCTGTGATTGATGTCATTGTCGCGCCAAACTTGCTGCATCTCACGACCAAGGAATTCTGTACCCTTGTCTGTCTGGAGACACTTTGGTTTACGTCCATTGCGTCTCGACAGTACACGCAAGAAAGCCTCAGCGACATTTCTAGAGGTTTTTTGCTTGATCGCTTCCAACCAGCTATATTTGCTGACAACATCGATGACAGTCAAAATATAACTGTAGCCCTCGTTGTAAGTTTTCAAGGATCTCAAATCCATGAGATCAAACTCCCACACATCATCCAAATTTCGCACATTGTAACTACGTCGCGGAAATCGATGTCTGATCGGTCGATGTAGATTATACGCATCTTGACTGCGAGCCACTCTACAACACCCGCACGTTTAACTTTTTCTTTTTTATTACTGTTTTTACCTCTATCTACCATCACGCGTAGCTTGAAAAAGTTTCTTAATACCAACGTATGCTGCCGGATGTGGAGGCGCGTAATAAATGTTCTCGAATCTTCTTCTTTCTCTACTCATTATGCATCGGTTGTACATTCACTTTTTTATTTTTTATTTTTTACCCCATGCGTTCTTTTTGTTGTTTGCTAATCCTCTTTTTCACAGATACATCAACTTTGCTGCTACTACTACTACTATCTTTGGATTTCTTTTGTACTTTTTTCTTATTCCTCTTCAGTACGTTCTTAATTCATGAAAAAAACTTTTCAAAGGTTATCTTGCTCACCATGCAGCAGGCTGTCATCATAGCCAGTATTCGCTCGTCTCCGTCTGTTTCATCCGCGAGCATTCGTGAAAATGCGTATTCAGCTAAAACTCGATCAGCCTTGTGCCGGTTGCCTTGTTTATCACCGTAAACTAGATCATGCTGACGATACGCCTCATCCAATGGATTGATACCGACTTCACCACGTTCAATACGTTCCGCTAGTTTTGTACCTGGGCTGCAAAAGCTGTATCCGGGTACGTGCATTTCAAACGGTAGCAAATCGATCAATTCATCCAGTGCGCTCTTTTTCACGTTCACTCGTTCTTGCTCTTCTTTTTCTTCTTGGTCGGTGATTTCAATCTTCTGTCCTGGTCGAACCTCCCGCTCAATCGTCGCCATGATGTAATTTCAGAACTGCCAGCAACAACTTTTTTCCTCGACTGTTGTGCACTTCCCTGACCAGTTGCTGCTGCTACTGCTGTTGCTTTTTTCCGTTTATGTACTCGCGCTGCTATGCCTCCGTTGCTTTCGTCTCCTACGTCGGTGTCAGAGCTACTGGTCTCGGCAGCAGCCTGGCGTGGCGTTTGAAATAGACGACCAACGCTACTTGGTGATAATTTCTGGCGTGGAGCGGCACCAGTGGCACCATCTGGTGGTAGTGGTATATTTCCAGACGAGATAGCCCGACCTGGTGTACTGGCTACTATGGTATTCCAAACACGATTATTACCGATATATTCGCGTGGTATTAACGATTCTCGAAGAGCAACGGCAAATTACGTGTACCCAGGTGGCGGAGAACCTTTTTTATTTCTCATAGCATCATTTACCAGGTCAATCATGTTGGCTCCGTGTATACGCACACCACCTATTGTTACGGTACCATTTGCATGCCAGGCGATATTCCCACTAACACGTAATTTACGCAATACTTGTCCAGCCTGTCGCCTGTACTTTGTAGGCACGCTCTCGATGATGCTTGCATCAATCCGATCCTCTTCCTCGAGCTGCTGTGCCTCGTCATTATAATTGTCGTTGTTTTCATCATCATCATCATCATGGTTGTTGTTTTGGGTATCGCACAGATGATCAAGATCCTTTAGGAACTTCTTCACAAATACCGTTTTACCACATCCTGTAGGACCACACAGCATGGAGGTAAACGGATGTTTCTATCGCGTATCCATAACTGCTACTGAGACAATGATGTAACCAACACTTCACTTTAACCTTCACATATAAGGCAACCAACCAACCAATCAGGTTAGCGATGGAGTGATGACCGACCAATCACCTTTCACGTAACATAGTGCCATATATACTTACACAATAGAATTATTTTTTTCAACACGGGCGTGCGGAAAGTTCGATTTTCGAAGCGTGTAGGATGCTTTGAAAATAAACAATCCCGTTCGTGTTTTGAAATAAGATTCATTTCTGCACGCGATGTATTGAAAGTCGCCGGCAACACAATTATCTATATTATAGAATACGCCGTAGTAAAACGTGGTTTGTCAACAAAGTATTCTAAGAACGCGGCGGCATTATTTACTCGCGGCGTTACACCGATGTTTGTTTACATTTTCTATACTCGCAGTATTATATTTCAAAAATTCAAAACATCGTTATATGTGAATTTTCTAATTAGAAAATATAATTGTTCTGTTTGTTTGTGCATACACGAGTACTTCTTTTTGTTATCAAATGAATTAATAAATAATTGGGTGTACTCAAATTATTGTGTTTTATTATTTCTTATTATAATTACATAATGTTTTTTTTTAATATGCACAATCAGCGCCCGCCCCCGGCCATCAGTCACTCGCTACGCTCGTGCCTGCAAATGCCGGCGGGCGCTGATCACTCTTTTCTCTCTCGCTGTCTCTTTCTCTCCTATTCTCTCTTGCTCTCTTTATCTTTTTTTGTTGAACTTTCCGCAACTTGTGTTGAAAAGTAGTATACGATACTCGAGCGGAGTTGTGTTCCCACTCGTGCTCCTGCCGCCCTCGCTGCGCTCGGGCGGCAAACGTCGCACTCGTGGGAACACCTACTTTCCGCACTTGTATCGTAATGTACTATTTCATCCACATGCATAAGAATTAAGTATGGTATAAGGGATTAAGAAATTTGAAGAAACAATGAAAGTAAAAAATACATTTATTTAGAAAAAAAATATAAGTGCAAACAATTTGTTATTTAATAGACGGTTTTTTGAGCTTTTTTAAAAGTACAGCAGTGATAATGCTATTAGTTCTTAAAACTCTGATTCAAAAATGCTCTCGATCACGGGCTATTTGTTCCCACTCACCACGACGTGCTTTTTTATAAGCATACACCCATACACACATTGAATGAACCACTGATTTCTCTTGAAATCGTAACCGTTTTTCCATATTTATAGTTTTTATTCACAAAAGAGTTACACCGTGGTAAACTCAATAGCGTTGTTACCCGTAGAATCTTAGAAAAGTTGTAATTTGTTGGCTTGGGCACTCAGCTTATCGAACAAGTTAGTATTCTTCGTCAGTATAGAAGATACCTGAGAAGGAAGAAAAATTTGGAATTCTTCATCGAGAACTGCCACAATTTTCGAGCCAAAACGTGTCTTGACTTATCTTAGTACCGCCACCATGTGATGATGATCAACCGCCAGATCAGATACCTTCTTGTTCAGACCCTCTAAATCCATCTAAACATATAATGTACATCGTTTTATTATTATATTATTTAAATAATAATAATAATTATAATTGATATACATACTTTTTCTTTTAAAATAGATGAAAAAAAAATCGTGTAGTTCCTCTTTAAAGCTATACCGTGTAGCTAGTCAAATACTGGTAATTTGCAGTGTGAACACGTTGACTTAAATATAGACCCCCCCCCCACGACTAGCGCTATCATTGTAACCGCCAACCACCACCACCACCAGCTACATCAGTACAAACAGCCAATCAGCTCGACGGCAACGTACCTTGTCCAATCAGGTTTACGGTGGTGTGTCCTGGCCAATCAGCACGATGTCAGCACAATTCTCAGCCAATAAATAGTTTTTACTTTTGTAGTGTCGTCTATAAACAAGTTTTCGCCACATATAACTACAGGCAGTCAGTTACCGATATCTTATAGCCATACGGGTAAATTTTGTCTGACTCTGTAAATCTTCCTTTGCTATATATAGGTTTGCATGTCTTTGTCTCATTCTGAGATATTACGTCGTGAAATGCCGTTCTACGTATAGCGGAATCGAATCAAAATTGACTTGTTCACTGTTCGTATAGTTCAACCGAATCCCTTTAACCTTGCATATACACTCTTCACCATCCGATTTTTTACATTTATACGCGTAAAACTTTGGACCACCTGACAAGAAGGTCATTATATATACACCAGGGCCCTTGTCGGCTAGTTCATTTGTCAGACTGCCCAGCGACGAACCGATTGGCAACTCGTATTCACCGATTTAACCTCTGCTAACGTAAAATACCGAATCAATGTCGTAGTAGAGAACTCGTGGACCCAAGGCATGCAGATATTGGAACAGTTTTAGACGTGCATATGCTGTTGTAAAAGCAGCGAGGACCACGTTTGTCATTGATGACGATACTGAGGATGACAGAGCAACGTCTTTGTAGCACCAATTGACGTAGAGCGTATTGTCATTCAATGATAGAATACCGCTAACTTCAACCTCTGCACTGGTAAGTAAATTCATAAGATTCTCTGGATTCTTCACCACGATTGTTTTTGTTAAATTCTCGCGTTGACCAAACTTTCCCCATAGAGAATTTAGACACAGTTTAGCCACATATCGTAATCCAGCATTGAAACGTATATCATCCTTGTTCAATTTTATACCCTCGTCGTGTTCCAACTCTCTCACGTAGCGATCCTTATCCTCGTCTGTGATACAGTGTGGTGGGTGTCCCGACGCCGCGACCTTTTGAGCAAAAAATTCGTTGATGTATCCCGCAAATACGCCACCTTTCCGCTCTTCTTGACTGTACTGCGTCATTTCGTACTGCCAAATTTCATAGACAGCCTTCACAATGTATCCCAACGTGACAGCAGCCTTCACCTCCTCTGAAACCCAAGTTCCTCGCAGTATACGCTTTTCAGGATCTTCATGAGGGCAGTCTTCTTGAATTAATTGCTCGCAGCATGTCCGACATAGAGGAAATATCCATTTACCATGCATTTTTACTGGCAATAACGGGTGATATAGATTTTGTGGTGGTAATATATCGCACGCGATCAACCCGTCCACTTGTGAAATGTCGTTACTCAGCCCTATCAGCTGTCCACACTCTTCTTGACCGATATAAATTTTCGGGTGAACAATGGGATACTTGCCACGTTTACAAATGAATGGATACAGTGAGCACTCGTCAACATACCTGATCTTCTCTTCGCCTTGACAATCGAACACATTGAATGTGTTACCTGTGCGTCAACCAAAAAATGCATCACGTGGATCAAGTACTTTTCTTTTTACATTCACCACATTTTCTCGAACAAAATGACAAAGTTCTTTATTTTGTGAGATCTCGTTCTTAAACTGACACTCCCATTTTTCAATCAACTGGTAATTTGCCATCTTTAGCCTATAGCTAATGGCCAATGTTCTTTCGTATCTGGCATCCATCGATTCACCACTTTTCAAATCTATATCTCTGTTTATCCTGTAACATTGGGGGCACCCGTGCCAAAAACAGCCTTGAAACTGAAGCACAATACCGTTGTGGTTCTCACCGTCTTGGGGTGCACTGTAACCATCGACCAAGATATTCTCTAGTAGTCTTTTTTCCTGACCTCGTCCTGCATGCTCGATCTGACGATGAAGAACTCGTTGTTCCATCCAAGAGAGCCAGCGTAGGGCAATTTCAGACAGATTGTCTACCATTCTGTAACCACGAGGTGGTATAATACCTATTTGCGACTTTTTTAAAAAATTGTTTCTAAACACTCGCATACAAGATGATGCAATCGTTGTAGCTTCGACGAAAGGGTCCACACCAAATAGCATGAATGTTTTGCGGAATGCTAAACATGCTAATCTCAAAATTGTCACGTCTTGCTTACAGTACTTCACAATTTCTTGTTGAAAATTGAATACGTAGCCAATTTGTACTTGTTCGGCGTACCATTTCAAAAATTTCTCTCGCTCCTTGATGGCCATCGAGCCTGGTGAATATGAATCAAGAGGGGGTAGAGGACCTTCGTAAGTCTGATTTTCCATCGTATTGAATAAGTGCGGAAAAGCACCTTTCTCCATTTCGGATAATCCATACGCTTTTGGTAAACTACTCAAAGGCATGTGAAAGTAATTTAAACTATCAATAAACTTTGCATGTAGAACCTCCATTAAAATTATTTTTGAACCATTCAACACTACCGATGGCACAACTCGATCTTGATTGAATTTTTCCACAATGTACTTAAATATGAACTGTGCATCGAATCCTTGGGCATTGTGCACAATGCTTATAACCTGCTGAAGTTGTCTTCTTGGTGCCAATGCCAGATCAACAAGCTGCTTTACCGGGTCGCGATTAAACATGTATTCCCGAATACCGCACATCTCGCATCTAATTGAGATATCTTCAATCTCTATGCAATTGATACATACTTGCTGTACAGCACACAAATTTGGAACGTGCACTTCTTTCTCATCGTCGCCCAGCACCCAAAGAGATCGATTCAAAGTCGTAAAACAAAAATAAGACTGGTCTTACACGCTGTGTCTGTTTAATCGGTTGTACGTAACACAGGTGTCTAATAAGTAATCTTGATTTACACGTTTTACAAAAAGATACATTACACTCATGCAGCTGACTTTTATTTACTTGAACTATTTTAAAACAAATTTGACAGAGTCTTATTTTACTGCATGCATTACTGCTTTTATTATATGATCCTATTTTAAGATGATTTTGCAAACAACCATTGCCAAAAAATAATCTTGAACAAGCATTACATTTTTTTAGATTTTCCATTGTATTACACGGTGGCACGGACATGCATTTATAGCACTTGTTTGAATATCTATGTTCCTCGGCTTGCCAATAACTTATATTGCATGGTATACAGTGGCCCTTGCTACCGCTTGCTCCAACAAGATTTAATATTGGTTGATAATGATTTGTCCAGTCGTAATACATTATGCGTAATACGTGTGTAACATCACCGTGATTTTCACTGACATATCGTGTGCCGGCATAGATTGGTGGATTTCCACGAGCGAATGATGAAAAATTATAAACAACGATTGCCTTACCGCTAGTAGCATAGAAATCTTGAAACTTACGGGTTTCTGCTAGTCCACAATCTTCCACCGGCACTTGAACGTTTACCGAATTCATAAGATCTGTGGCAGCAGTTTTTTTAATTCTTCCTTATGATTGGCGAATCTGGTTCCAATACTTTGTGAAGCAGTCCTGAGCGCACCTGACCTCTGACAGCATGGGCATAAGCCGCAGCTAAACTTCGCGGTAGACAAAGATTGTCAACGTTATTGATGTTTAATATAGATTGTTTTTTCACTGTCTCCTCGCTTAAACGAACTCGTCCACGACCGGCTACACCTCTGACAACACCACAATTAACGGATAACCGATCATTTACATTGAACTGGTTCGCACTTTGCATAGCACTGTGTAATATTTCCCAAAGATCTTCGAATTGAAAATCCTGTATAAGTCTGAATGATAGCCAAAGGGGGCCATGATTGAACTGGTCCGAATTGATGGTTACACCAACAAAATCCATTGGTCCACCTCTCTCACAAAGCTGCCGATGAAGGTCCTGCATGCAACCCCTTAACCAGTTGTAAACATGGGCATTGGCTGGTGGCTGCGGTATGATTCCACGGATCTCTCTACCCTCATATCCAAAATATCGATAAAAACACGTTGCCTCATTCTGAATTACAAATCTAGGTCGCTCTCCTCCTTCACCGGTCTGCAAATGAGCATCTATAAGATCAGCCGATTTATACATATTCTTTATTAAATTAAACAAATTTAAATAAGAGGCTTACCTTCTTCGTCAGCTGTATCAGTGCTGCTACTGCTATTAGCATTGCTGGTATTGGTATTGCTACTACTACTGCTACTGCTGCTTGCTGGTAAGCCTTCTGCGTTTGCGTTCCCTATCACTACAGCTATTTTCGGATACGTCGTCAATGTTTCCATTTCGATTACATTGGTGCCTCTCTCTTGACCTCTCTGAAGCTTAAGTACTAGAGCGTGCCTTTATATTGCAGAAAAAACAATAAATGAAAATTATATACAGACAGACTTAATACTTACGATTATTTATGTTTGATGATGAGTCCCCTCGATGGTTTGATGATTGTGGATGGTAATTTCCAGATGTTGATGGTCCAGCGTCTATAACTAAAATGGAGAATGTGCATTTAATTGAATAATAATTACAAACATTTTAATTATAACATATTCACCACTTACAATTGGCAGTAACTAAGTGTGCAGCGTCTTGTTGATCCGTCATACGTGCATGTGGCTCTGAAACTAAGTATTGAGAGAATTAAAGTAATTAAATTAAAATTAAAAATTAATATTTGTATTTCAATTGGCTCAATACTTACAATTATTCTCGTTTCCTATCGACTCATCACACACCATAATGAAAGAATCACCCTCGGTGTCTCTCATCATCTGGTTAATCACTGAAATAATGTTGATGAAAAAAATCTTGAAATAAATAATAATATTCTAAGAGTTTATATGTATATAAATATAAACTTCTTAGAATGACATTTGCAACAATGTCGAGTAGAAGATATATTTACGGCACACATGGTGAGAGAGCTGACATGAAAAAAAAACTGAAAGCAATAATTTCGCGGAATAACGAGTAGTGATGACTTTGTTAACAACTGACTGCAATCTGATACCCAGCGCAGATGCAAACATGCACTAGTACGTTCTTGTTTTTTTTTCTCTTCACATCAATATTTAAGCACTATTCGCAATTATCCATATTGGAGAAATTTTTAAATTGTAAATTGATATAAGCGGTAAGAAAGAGAAAGCGCTATAAAAAATACTTGAGATCGTTCACGGTGCTCGAGCTTATCGACGACACTTGATATCCTACGAAATTCAGACATAAAAAAATCGCGAATTTTGGTAAATTTATTTTTTTTTCAATGGCAATTGACTGAGTGCGTTAAGATACACTTACAGTCCAAAAATCATCGCTCTAGGTTGAAAACTAAATTTTTGGAAACAGGTAAAAGCTAAAAGATTGCGATATCTCCGTAAATATTTAAATAAATAAACTTTTAAATACATGAACAGTTAAGTGTGTGTAAAAAACAAAAAATAATTTCGTGAATTTTTGGTGCATGTGCGCGGATAAAAACAATTATGCTCCCGGATGATGGTAAAAGTGATGCCTCTGCTCTCAAGACTGATTCACCTGCAGAACAGATCGAAGAGCATGTAGCAGTACCCAGTGCTATTGTAAGGCCGCTTCCCGATTTGCTTCGTCGGCGATTAATAGCTCGCGCGAGGCGATTATATGAGACTCCTATCACACTATTATGGAGTCTTAAGTTTCGTGTTATAGAAGTGTTGATGTGGCCTGAATATTATCGGCTGTATAGTCTGCAACAGATGCCAATAGAACAAGCAGAGAGCTTGTTTAAAGTGCCGGCAGATAAGTCTTTAATTTGGCGTACAAATTAATCGACGATGCCAAAGTTGAAGCCCGGACGTAGATCGAAGTACGTCGTGATATATTTAGGTGCATCAAGATGGACAATTCTGCAGTCGACGGATTTGCGAGCCAAGGAAAGTCAGTTGAAGTCTACCTTCACATATCGGGATTAAAGGTATATTTTCCAATCATATTATATAAATATGTATTATTATATAGATATATAATACCTCCAACTCTGTCTGTCTGTCTGTCTGTCTGTCTGTCTGTCTGTCTGTCTGTCTGTCTGTCTGTCTCTCTCTCTCTCTCTCTCTCTC
>CM052077.1:25786492-25805371 GCA_020010945.3 Muscidifurax raptorellus | reverse complement strand
CTCCCTCTCCCCCCTCTCTCTCCCTCTCCCTCTCCCTCTCTCCCTCTCTCTCCCTCTCCCCCCTCTCTCTCTCTCTCTCTCTTAGAAGAAAAGCTATAGAACTAACGCGTAGCATCGATTATTCGAGGTTTTTCAAATGGAGTTATATTCTGAAGGCACGAAATCAAGTTTTTTTTCACTAACAAAGTGTTTTCCAACCAGGCAATTTGCGCAGTTCTTCAGGATCGTGGGAATGTCTAAAGGCCGAAAGCGCTAGGATTTTCTCATACAAATTCTTGTCGTTTTCCGTGTTCCCCATAATAAACTAACCAATAAAAATGTTGCATCCGACGACAAATTATAGAATTTTCCGAGAAAAATTTTGCATCATCAAAAACGTATCATGATATTACAGGTAATCTAGTAAAAGCGAAACAAAGATCGACGGAAAGTGTTGTCGTGTACGCAAATCGAGTATTTGAAACAAAGAAAGAATTAAAAAAGGCATCAACGCGTGAAAAAAGAAATCGACAAAAATCTTGTGAAAGACTACATAAAATTTTTCATACGAGAACAGCGATGGGAAATTCCGGCAAAAATGGTCGTATCATTAACATTAGAAGACACGCGAGAAAAAGCTATAGAAATTGTATTTGACTAAATCTGGGATCAAAATAAATTTAGGTGTTTTTAAAGAAAGGTCACTTTATTGGACTTAGAAAATTACAACGGAGATCACCTTTGCAGTAGCGGGGCCAGAGGTCAAATGCCCGAGTGCCTGTCGCGCTGCCCTTTTAATTGCTCGCTCAACTGTCGAGTTTCCCAGTTCACGAAAAACCTCGGATTTTCCCGGCACAGCACGGCATATTTCTCAGCAACGGTTTGGAGCGCAGATACGTACACGCTACCCCCGCGAACCTCTGGCATCGCTTTATACTTTGCACTATAAATAGTAAAATTAAATTAAACGCACTCGCAAAATACAAAGACGTTGAGAATCTTCTCGAATCTCTTCAGCTATAAGTTCGAGAAACCTCGCACGTGCGGACGTAGATACGGGTTCGCAGAACACCGAGATACGTTTTCGATTCGCGAGGCGGCGAATCTTTCAATCACCATAATTTTTGTCTCATGTATCAATTTCGGCTAGTGAACCGCGCTTGTTTTAAAATTCTGACTCAATTCGCGATAATCGGACGCTGGTTGTTTTTCTTACTTGCTATTCTTAGCTTAGATATAAATTACAATAGGCGCTGAATCATATTATTATAAGATATTATTAATATTATTTTAAGACAGTCATATTATTTATTTAAATATAAAAAATTGCGTTTGCGCACGCTACAGAAATAGAGAGAGATTTTACATTTTTGTAACGAGACAGGACATGCTGCTATGAATTTTTTAAAATTTTGTCTACAATTACAAAATCAGGACCTGCCAGAAAACAGCCAAGAATGAATAATTATAATGGATCTAGTCAAGGTCAAGGGTACAAAAATGAGTTTAGGAATTTCAGACCTAATTATAATAATAACGCGCGTCCTAAAAATTTTCGAGAGGGAAGTAATTTTTTAAATTTAATAATCGCAACAATAAGAGTAGCGCGGTCGAAAATAAACCTGCACCTATTTCATGTTTCTATTGCCAAAAACCAGGACATTTAAAAAGAGATTGTTACAAGTGGATATGAGAAGTGCGTGATACTAACACAACGGGAAATGGCCGTGGATTTTTTTAAACAGACAAGTGCAAAAATTTGTTATAAACAAAATTGTCTAATTGCGGCTAACGTGGAAATTCCATTTCTCGTTACAATTCACACAAGACGAGGAAAATGATTATGAACTCGCATATTATTCTCGAAAGACGTCACAGGAAGTCGTATCGGAGAGGTGTTCTGTAAGTGACTCCAGGGTAGAAAGATGAACAAAATATGATGACAATAGATATTCAAATAATGCAAGTATATTTACGGAAACTCACAAGGAAGGTACACCAAGTGTATGTCGCCGATTTGGATGATATTGCAATATGTTATATACAGGGTGTCTGAAAAGTTCCCAGCTTTCCGATGGGGACCTTGAATTTGACCTTGACCATGTTCATCAAGGTCATTTGAAGGTCAAATAGATTTTTTTAATTAGGACCCCCATTTTCGACCCCGGAAATGAAAAGAGCGGAAAATTTTACGTTCAAATATGGTCTAAAATATTTTAAAATTTGACCTTGGAAGGCATAAACAAGGACAAATGCAGGTTTGGTACGATAACTCGAAAATCAGAACTCGTAGAGAACAACATTTAAAACGTAATATTCATAATAATTATCCAGCTATTTGATGGAGACCTTGGTTTTGATTTTGACCGTGACCTTCAAGGTCATTTGAAGGTCAAATCGATTTTTTTAAATAGAACCCTCCATTGTTGGCCCTGTAAATGAAGGGAATGGAAAATTTAGCATTCATATAGGGTCTTGACCATTTGACACAATATTCATGATTATGACCTGCAAGGCCATTTGTAGATTAAATCGTGGATAATTTTGCGTCTTAAAAACGTATCCAATTTTAATCTTAACTTAAATTGATTGCTTCATCGTAAATTCTACATCATCAACTCAAATTACTCCGGTATTCAAACAACCCCATTGTCGAACGTCCCTGACATTATAAATTTTTTAGTTATCATTATCTTATTTCTAAACTGCTTCAGCATAATTTTCACCCCGTAGACTCAAATTACTCCACTTCTACTTTTACTTATTAATTGCTTAAATTTTCTTGACACAAATAATAATAATAATAATAATAATAATAATAATAGGAACGTCACAATTTTTAAACCTTCTATTCAATGGACAAGACTTGTTTAAATGAAACTATTTTCAAAATTAAATTTTAAATTGAGCATTAAAGATATTGTTAATCAAGAATTTCTAAAAAATGTCTTCGTTTAATCTTTTCAATCTCAGTCATCTTTCATTCAATTTCAATTTACTGAAGCTCATTTTTTATTTCTTAGTATCTCGTGATATGTAGAGATTGGCAACATTTTTTCTGGAAAAGAAGTATTTCTCTAATTTTGTCTTGAAAATAGTGTTTTCTCGTTCATTGGTCATTTTTTCGTCGAATATTTTTCAGTAGTTAATTTGTAATTTTTCGCAGTCGTGCATATTTATTATCTGCACATAAACATGCAACGACTTAATGAAAGAGAAAGAATTTCACTTTTGATGATGATAGGCTGGGGTGAAATTAGACGATCTTACGAAGATGCCAAAACTCTCTTCAATGAAACTTTCAGACTTGACCTTACTCCAATTTCTAAATCTACAGTTTCGAGGGCTGTCCGACGGTTTCATGATACAGGAAGTGTAAAAGATCGTGCTCGTTCTGGAAGACCGTGTACTGCAACAAAAGAAGAAAAATCACTAGATGTCTTATTGTCACTCACAGAGGATCCCCATACTTCAATACGCAAAATGTCTCAACAATATGAAATAAGCAAGTTTTCTATTCAGAAAATATTAAAAACTAACAAATTCCATCCATTTAAGGTTAATCTTGTGCAAGAGCTGAATGAAGATGATTTTGATAGGAGAGTTGAGTTTTGCGAAGAAATGATGTCTAGGATTATTGAAGATCCCAATTTCGCCTCCAATATAGTCTTTTCAGATGAAGCTACTTTCCAATTAACTGGTACTATGCATAGGCATAACTGCAGATATTGGGCTCAGCAAAATCCTCACTGGATGCGCGAAGACAAAACCCAATATCCCGAAAAATTAAATGTTTAGGCTGGAATATTGAATAATCAATTGATTGATCCCTTTTTCATAGAGGATAATTTAAATGCAGCAAAATATGAAGACATGTTAGGACGTAGATCGTTCCTAGAATTATAGAGGTTACGGGAGCCAATTTTGAACACACGTGGTTCCAGCAGCATGGTGCAGTAGCTCACTATGGACGCAACGTTCGACAGTATTTGAATACTGTGTTCATTGATCGCTGGATTGGCCGCAGAGTTATTATCGAATGGCCCGCCAGATCACCTGATCTGACTCCTCTAGATTTCTTTTTCTGGGGATACTTAAAAGATCGTGTTTATAAAACTAAGCCACAAAATTTAGATGAATAACGGCAAAGGATAATTGATGAAAGCGCTTTGATTTCGGCAGAACACATTCAAAATTCTATTCATTGCCCTAATTGGTCGGACTGAGTCTTGCCTTAACTGGTTAGACAACATAAAGCATTTTTTCCATGTTTTTGACACATAACCAATGGCTAAATAAGCGTTTATGAACACTTTTTTTCAGTGTTTCTATTCTACTAAAATTTGTTTCTTCTAAAATTTGTTTACTTATTATTACTATCTTTTTGAAACATAATCTCAAGGAAAATCGTTTAATAGGTGTTATGAATTATTTTTAATATAGAATTACAGTAATGTTGTTAATCCTGGTCACTATCTTCGTCTATTACAGAATCAATATCTGAAGTAGTAAATAATTGCGAAAGAACTTTGGCTGGTCTAATAATTATTGACCTATATCTTGCATTATTGAGATAATATATGACTGCAGCAATGTGTGAGCAGGATCCTACAGTTCTTAATCCATTTGCACAGTCACATGCATAACGTAGAATACCGTTGTATCCAATTGAGTTAGGTTTGTATTCAACGTAGCATTTATAAGTTTTACTGTTAATATATCTAGATCTTATTAATACTTTAATAATATTATGTTTTATCTTAATATATTCCAAATTGATGTTGTTGTTATTAACTATTAACTTAGCCAAATAACATATGGCTTGACCTAATTGATAATGATTTCTCAATCTCAAAGTAGATTTCTTGAGATGTTACCTTGATCGTAGTAGTGGTCCATCGAGATCATCTGGCTGTCTCAGCTTCTAATACTAAAGTATTTTCACTTTGATTAGTATTTAACATTCTTTCGATGATTATATTTTGTAAGCCGTCGTCATCTTTATCGCTGTTTAAACGCTTACCAAAAAAGTTGTTGAGAAAACATGCAATTCTACTATATGAAGCAACTTTTGGTAAAGATTTATTATCTGATTGCTGGTGAAGAAGCTTATACTTTTTACCAAGAATACCATGAACAACCCATCTCAATTTCGCAAAGTAACGAGATTCATTCGATTCAGTCGTACTTAAATTGGATTTATTTCCCTTTAAAGCAGGCATGAGAATTTTAAAGTCAAGACTTTTTAAATAAGTTATGACATCCCTAAAAACTCTATCCACAACGCAAACATCACCTTCTATCATGATAGTTTTTATACCAACTGGATCATGCATTACTTTCTTCATGATACTTGCATCACTTTCTGTGGCTAAAAACGAACCAGGGACAACAAAAACGACTTTCGTTGGTATTAATTATTTTTACTTTTTTGGTGAAGAAAGTAAGTTATATCAAAAACCAAGGCGAGCTCGTTCATTAATATAAATAGTTTTATGTATAAATGGAAGTGTGATCACGTATGAGAGTCTCTCTTTAATACTTTTTACACCAAAACATGTCGGTAAGACATCTTTTTCTAATAAATTAATTACTAATTCACAAAAATTTGAAACTTTTATTTCATTTTTTATTTCGAAAACAGACGAAATGAAATTATTAGAAGATTCAGTTCGTAATTTAAATAAACATATAAGCAGAGCTTGTGTAACGTATCTAGTATCCGATGATCTCATGGAAACTAATAATTTTCTTAGCGTTTACAATTGATCTGTCGAAAAACTAGTAAAAGAAAATAATTATTTTTTGCTAAGCTCTGATGATTTTAATTTATCTAAAAATGTTTCCGATGCTAAACTCGTTTGTAAAAAATCATTTGTTTATTAAATGCTCAAACAAACTCGATTGCCATTTGGAATTAAGTTTTTTGTTCCTTTGAAATACTACATCTTTGCAACCAATGGAAAAAGACTCAAGTTATTTGTGTTTCTACAAACGCAAAATACTGTATGAGAAATAAAAGTACTTTGGAGAGGCAACTCGAGGTAGGTTTTTTTTCTTTTAACCCTTTTCGGTATACATTTTTCTGTTCAGTGAATTCACTTGAAAATTTCTATTTGGGGTTTTTTGGGGTCGCTGATTACGAATCTGAAGTCAGAATATAGAAATTCTCACATTCAAGATGGCGGATTCAAAATGGCGGACTAAAATTTACAAAAAAATAGACATAGAGTACTAAAAATTTGTACTTGGGGGTTTTTGGGGTTGCTGATTACAAATCTGAAGTCGGAATATGGAAGTTTTTACATTCAAGATGGCGGACTCAAATTTACAAAAAAAAATAGACATAGAGTACAATTTTACAATCAAATTTATTTACAGCTGCCTCGAAAATCCCGCGCGTGTAGATTTTTAGCATGAAATACGTTATTTTTGGAATTTCCAGTCCGCCATGTTGATCCGCCATCTTGAATGTAGGAAAATTAAAAATCTGATTTCATATTCATTATCAGCGATCCCAAAAACTCCTGAGTAAAAATTTTCAGAGAAAAATACATTATTTTTTAAATTTTTGGCCCGCCATTTTGAATTCGCTATCTTGGATTTGAGAAAATCAAATTTGTAATTGCATATTCATAATCAGCGACCCCAAAAACCCCTGATTGAACATTTTTGGGAAAAAATACGTTACTTTTAAAATTTTGGTCCGCCATTTTGAATCCGCCATTTTAATTTTTGAAAATCTGATTACAGATTCGTAATCAGCAACCATCAAAACCCCTAGATACAAATTTTCATAAAAATCGAACGACAAATAAGCTGGAAAATGATTTTTTTCTAAAAAAACAGCATTTTTTTGCAATTTGTTTATTTATAACTATTTAACAACAAATAGAATATTAATTTTTGTTAATTAATATTGTAGAGAAACTTCCTAGCTCTCAAAAGAATCTATAACTATTTATATACACCTATAAATAAAATTTTTATAAATAAACATCTTGGATGAAATAGGTGGTTAATATATTAACCACCATGCCGAAAAGGGTTAATACACCTCAACTCCCTGAACTCTGAGAGCTCTATTTTCAAGCTTGACTGAGAACTCATTGGCTGACTTTGATCAATGGTTGAAGGTTCTACTTTTGTTGTACGCTTTTGTGTGTCAAAAAGACCAGTCTTCTACATTTATCGCAAAGTTTAAACCCAATATCAACATTTTCTACATTCAACTGCTCACAAAATTAATGAATTTAATTATTATTTGATTGATATTAAACGAATTTTTTGTATGTTCCGGCGCGAAAGCACGAATTCTAACACTGCCATTCGAAAGAAAGGTGAAAATACATAAAATGTCGTTACTTAAAAGTTAGCCAAAATTTACCTACATAACCTAATACATAATCATTGACAAATTACATAATTTTTCCTAAGTTTAATTTTGGTCTAAAAAATTCGGAAAAATCAGGGAGGTTTCTTAGTTGAAAATACATTTTCATGAAATTTTTCAGATCTTTTGAAGTAAACGCTCGAGCAGAATAAATTTGTTTCGAAAAAACACGTATTTTAGGTTAGGAGATCTCTGTGAGCACCTAGAGAGCTGAAAATTGGGCTGAAGGGGTTTTTAATAATGTGCTTTCGACTGGTTAATTCTCAATAAGAATGTAGGCCAGTCCAATTTTCACCATCTTATCCCGCTATAACTTTTGCTGATGTATCAGCCCATGCTACAGGTCAAATACTTATTTTTTTCTGCATTCAAAAGAATGATAATGATATTTAGTAAGTAGCTTTTTCCACTATCTCCAGATCCATCAATAAACGATTAGCTTGATTAATTACACTATTTATTACTGCATCGAAAATTTTATTTGTAGCATAAAATTCTTTATAATTGATTTCCTCAACGTCCTCACTAAAATTAAGTATCTTAAAATAAGTCAGTGTATGCCCGCGTATGTCCGAGGATAAAAGTAAAAATAATGATAATTCAAATAAAAAAGATATATACGAAAAATATTGCATATCATGAAATATTAAATTAATATTAAACAAATAAATTATCTGCTATTTTAGATATATATGGGTAACACGTAAAAAATGTGGTATGAATTAAATCCCTGCGTATTATATGTATATATATATATCGGCAGCCTATAACCATTTCCGAATGGAAATTGAAATCGTACGCTTTTGTTGCATTACAGTACACTGCTATAAATTTTAGTACGGTGCCGTACATTGCCGTACGTTTGTGTACGTTGGTTAAAACTCGAACATTGTGTACAGTATTATACAGAAACGTACGCGAACGTACGCAGACATACGCAGGCGTAGTTAAACGTATGAAAATATCGTATACTTGTTAGACTGGTGGGTTGAGAAGAGAAAGAAATATTACAAGTAGCGTAAGGATGTATGGTATGATTCTTTATTCGGTTCTTTATGATGTGGCTCACGGTGTGCACGCTACAACGTCGCGTCGTGATCTAATGGCGGGAGGGCCCGACGGAACGAACGAGCGTCTACCGCAAGAGGGCTCCTGTTCTCTCCCGCTTGCTTCTACGCACTACACGCACTGATACATATACGTTTGACTATAGATGGTATCTATATGCAGGAGAAGGAAAACTTACTCCAACACTTCCGCCTTTTCCTTAATCCTGCCGATTAACAATAGTCTTCGGAAAACTTAAGCCTATTTCATCGCACATGAATTTGAACCTGTCGCGAGGCAGTGCTTTTGTAAAAACATCGGCCTTTTGCAGATTTGTAGGAACAAACTGAACAATGAGTTCACCGGACTCCTGTTTTTCCCTCACAAAATGATATCGAGTGTTGATGTGTTTAGTCCTTTTATGAAATTCTGCATTTTTGGCGAGTTTAATAGCTCCCTGATTGTCCACGTATAGAACGGTTGGTTAAACACATGGACGCTCGATGTCAAGTAAAAGCTTCCTTAACCATACGACTTCTTTTGCCGCCGTGGCCGCCGCAACATATTCCGCATCCGTAGTGCTGAGGGTAACCAGCTTCTGACGTTGAGATGACCAGGTAATGGCACCTCCGGACATCGTAAATACATATTCGGTGATGGGGCGTCGAGTTTCCATATCATTCGTGTAATCCGCATCAGAAAAATCGGTTATCCGTTGCTCGTCATTAGTACAACGTTTGTACATGATTCCGGCATCTACAGTGCCTGCTAAATAACTAAAAATTCGCTTAACGCGGACCAGTGGGATCTGTTGTGCTTATTGAGAAATCTATTCACTGAATTGACTGAATACGCAATGTCTGACCGCGTTGTCACGACCAGATACATCAAAGAGCCCACTGCTTCTCTGTAAGGTACATCCTGCATGCATTCGTCCTCGGAATCGACCGGGTGCAGAATCGTATGAGGATCTGCAGGTACAGTGACAGGCTTTGCGTGACTCATACCGAACTTCTTGAGCATAGCACTCGTATAGTCTTCTTGGAAAATGCGTATTGTTTTGCTTGCTCTGTCACGATTGATCTGCAGACCCACAAATCGACTTGCATCACCTATTGTGATCTCAAACTCTTTTTGCAATTGATCCAGGATTTTCTTAATGCATTCGATTGAGTCGCTTATTAGCAATCCGTCGTCCACGAATAAACCTAGATATACTACGCTCGTTCCAATCGTGCCTACAAATACGCAGCTATCCGCTTTACATTCTTTAAAATTGAATTTGTCTAGAAACAATTTAAATCTCCTATTCCAGCACCGGGGTGCTTGCTTTAACCCGTACAACGATTTTTTTAGTCTACATACAACATTCGCACGCTTACTACCTTCGGAGACATTGTTACTTGAGGTGATTTGAATATTTCTGGACAATGGGTCGTTGATTTGGACGCCGTCTGGAAGTTCCATACAGATGTCCTCGGCTAGTTCCCCGTACAGGAAGGCGGTGCGAACATCAAAAGTGGCCATTTCGAAGTCGTCATGTGCTGCCAAGGCAAGCAGGAATCGCAGGGAGTCGTATCTCACGACACCGGCGAAAACGTCTCGGTGTAGTCAACTCCTTCTTGCTGCATGAAGCCCTTGGCGCACAGGCGAGCCTTGAACCTCGGCTTGGTTTGGTCGCCGGTGACCTTGAAGACCCACTTTGACCTTATGGCTGCCTTGGACGAGTTTCTGGGTATAATGGTCCAGGTGCCGTTCTTGGCGTGAGATTTAAGCTCTTCATTTATGGCCTGTGACCACTCGGTAGCGTACTCGCAGGTGGTCGCTTCCCTAAAATCAACAGGGGTTTTAATCTCAGCGCTGTAAGTGGCATACCTTTTAGGGCGATCAATTTTGGAACGATCTCGTAGGTTCGGAGCTGATCGGACCGGAGTCGATAATTGGGCTTTCTGGTTGATGGGTTGCTGGTCAGCTGGTCGTGCACCTTGTTCTCCAGTTCCAGCGTTATTCCGGTCCGTCTCGGGTTCCTTCTCTCCAACTTGATCATCTTCTTCTGGTTCGTAGATCCCCTTTTTTTCTCTGAAGTTGACTTCCAGTGACTCGTTGTCCTGTCCAGCCTCTTCAATCCCGATCGTGCCTGGGAATGTCACATTGCGTGATACCGTTACCTTCTTGGTGTCGAGATTGTAGACTCTGTAATTGCTGGAATCATTCTCATAGTCTACTAGGTACATCCTAGTGGCCCTTTCATCGAACTTGCGGGTGAACATCTTGGGAATATGGGTGTACGCCACAGATCCGAAGGCTCTGACATGTTAAGGTTCGGTCTCTTGCCTGTCCACAGCTCGAATGTGGTATTTTTCTCCACGCTCTTCAACCACCGAGACTCGGTTCAGAAGGTAGACGGCGCAGTTGACGGCTTCCGCCCACAGTGAGCGTGGTAAGCCTGATGCTAGCAGCATGGTTCGAGCACATTCGACGATTGTCCGGTTGCTCCTTTCTACTCTACCATTCTGCTCCGATGTGTAGGGAGCTGAAAACTCGAATTTGAGCCCTTTTTCCTTGAGGTAGTCTTGCATGCGGGCGTTGCAGTACTTCGTGCCGTTGTCGGACCTCAAGATCTTCATGTTCTCTCCAAATTTGTTGGCAATTGCCCTTTCATACTGTTTGAATCTTTCAAACACGTCGGATTTGTGTTTTAGAAAATATATATACTTGTAGTTTGTGGCTTAATCTATGAAAGTGACAAAAAATCTAACTCCTCCGACTGATTCGGTGGACATCGGATCACACACGTCACTGTGTATTACTTCTCCTGGTTTGATGCTTTTTGTCTCTTTCTTTTTGTTGAATGACAGCCTGTGTGCCTTTCCCAGCTGGCAAGGCTCACAAAAGAAATTTCTACCTCCGCTCAGCTTGACTTCGGCCACCAACTCTCGATCCACCAAATGCTTCAGGTCCCGTGCATTCAAATGTCCCAACCTTTCGTGCAGGCATTGCAGCTTCATTGTGGCGACATCAGCTGATAGTGGTTCTTTCTTCTTTACACGAATAAACAGGCAGAAGACATTGTTTTCTTGCATTAGGCCTCTCACGATCTCTCCGTGATCGTTGAGAATTTTTACGTAGGTGCCTTCGAACGTAAGTTTATATCCTCTATGCAGACACTGTCCGACTGACAGCAGATTCTTTCGCAGTTTCGGTACATGTAACACATTCTCGATAGTGCCTTCTCGCCATTCGCCGTCGATTAGCCTTTCAATTACAATTGTGCCTTTACCGGCCACTTCGCACTCATAATTGTCGCCGAAAACTATGGTGCTGCCATCTTGTTTAGGTTGGTATTCGGCAAACCAGTCCTTGCGGCTAGTTATGTGGGCTCAAGCGCCGCTGTCGGTAAGCCAGACCTCTGAAGAATCGGCGTTGCGCAGCTTCGCGATTTGCTCGTTTGACGGTTGCACTGGTTTGGAATTTTCCGTGCACGTTGCTACGAGAGCACAATTCTGAGAAGGCCTACCTCCTTCGGTGTTTCCGCCCTGTTGATTTCGTTCGGGGCACTGTCGGGCAAAATGGCCTCGTTGACCGCAGCGGAAACACTCAACGTCCTTCTTTGTTCTATTGTCGGGTTGGGTCGACACTACTCCATGCACTCCGGAAATTTCTGAATTTCGACGGGAGGCTTGCCAAAATCTTCGCCATGACCATCGTATCGGGCAAATTCTCTCCTACTTCGAGAAGTTGCAATGCCATGTTTTTCACCTTCGAAATGTGGGTAGCTACGCCGTCGGTCGGCTCCATGGTGTATTGGTGAAAACGTTGTGTGAGAAGCAACTTGTGAGTTGCGGATCTCTTCTCGTGTATGATTGTCAGCGTATCCCACATTTGTTTCGAGGCTTCACAGGCCTGTACATGCTGATGCTGCGATCTATCTAGTGATGACGAGATCCAAAACTGAGCTTTGGCATCATCCTTTATCCAGAGCTTCAGAGCAGCCTGCTCATCGTTGCCTGGTTTTTCTCGTGCATCACTCACCACGTCGAAAACGTCGGTTGCTACGAGAAGCATCTTCAATTGGTACCGCCATGACTGCAAGTTTGTTCCGTCGAGTTTTTCGATATGACGCGACGAGATTTCGCTGTTCATGTTGATTGTAGCTTCGTGGAACTCACGCTTTCCTTCGCAAACACTTTTTCACTTTTTCTTCTTCTCACTCTGCTACAGCGTGACCTGGGCCGATAACCTGTTAGACTGGTGGGTTGAGAAGAGAAAGAAATATCACAAGTAGCGTAAGGATGTATGGTATGATTCTTTATTCGGTTCTTTACGATGTGGCTCACGGTGTGCACGCTACAACGTCGCGTCGTGATCTAATGGCGGGAGGGCCCGACGGAACGAACGAGCGTCTGCCGCAAGAGGGCTCCATTTCTCTCCCGCTTGCTTCTACGCATTATACGCACTGATACATATACGCTTGACTATAGATGATATCTATATGCAGGAGAAGGAAAACTTACTCCAACAATACTAAAAAAAATAATGATAATTTCGAACCTTCTCTTAGGTGGCGTCGGGTTTCTCGCAAGCGCTAAGTTTTTGTGCTGGTTAATATATAAAACTGAACAATTTACTACGTTCTAAGTTAATTATAGCGATGAGAAATGAAGGTTAAGTCGTACAAGTATACGTTGAAGATTTCTGTAAATAAACCGTAAAATTTTAGGTTTAAAATATTTTATTTTATTTTATTTTATTCATACCTTCGTGTACGTTTCTGTACGTTCGTGTACGTTCGTATACGTTTGCGTAGGTTCGCGTACATTCGCGTACGTTTGGGTACGTTTGGGTACGATTACGCATATTTCCGTACGAGACTGTACAAAATGTTTTAATTATAAGAAAACCGTACGTAAACGTACGCGAACGAACACGAACGAATGCAAATCTACTGAAGAGCAACAAAGTTCTACGGTTATTTGCCTCATCGTACTAATGAATTTTTCCATTCGGGTTGAGCTAAAAATTGTGTAGAAAAATAGTAATTTGATTCTACAGAAAATGGTATTTTGTGAAGAAAATATTTTTTTGTTTTTAACCCAATCTAACACTGGTGGCCCCCTTAAATACGATAAAAGAATAAAAATATAACTCTCAATAATGTTAACCCTACTAGCTGAAAGGAAAGAATCGAATTGCATACATACACATTTATACGACATTAGCAACAATAAATCATTTTATTCATTCAAATAGTTCTACTTAAAGTAGCTATGTACATAAGAGAATATACATTTTATTGATTTTTATAATATAGCTTTAGATTAGAAGGATCGTAGTGCCAGTGTCGACTACGCATTCGAAATTTTGTGAAGATTGTGTACATTTTTATATGCTTGCAGTCTATGAATGTGTGACAATGACTTTTTTAGATTTTTCTTATATTTATTTAAGTATTATCTCGGTAAATAAAAATACGCAGTCTCTGCATGCACCACGATTTGTATAAATAGCTAAAAATAAACAGGTTTAAATTATATAGATAAGAATTACAAAGAGGTCACTCTAATTCTAATAAAATGACGAAATATAGAAAGTCTAAGGGATGCCGGAGAATCGAAAAATTAAATCACCCAAAATTTTTAAGGCCGACAATTATATCCGCCTTATAGATTATGTCCAGGAGTCAAAGTAACTCCTAGATGTTAAGTTATGGAGAAAAAATGTGAATGACTTCATGGCACACAAGAAAATTTAAATAACCTAACATTTTTGATTTTTTAATATTTTTTCGTAATTATCTAACTTATTAACATTTTTAATTTGTAAACAAATTTGCAGATTTTTCGGGATTAAAGTCAATTTGCAGGAATAAAGCGAATTTTCTGGAATAAAATGCTGTGTTTGTTCCACTTGTTGGAGAATAAAGTGGCTATTATGGCTCAATCGTGAATAATAGTACATTATGCAACGAGGGAGTAAAGTATTGATTATTACGGCATGGTTGTACATCACCTGTAACGTCACGAATTACAATGTAAGCGAGAAGTCCGCAAGGAAGCGATTCTCGTCGTCGTGGTTTCGATAAGCGAATAATCACTTAAGCGGGACCGCGACTCTAATGCATTAACAAGTATAGACCATAAGTAATCGTTACGAAAAGAAAGGCAAACGTGAGCGTTAGTAGAATTAAGCAAATGTCGATCGATGCAGCGAGGTTACTTTGTAGAATGATGTCCTTAGAGATGTGTAGAGAGCGATGGATCCGCAGTCGAACAAGGAACGCGGAATAGGCATGAGTTTGAATGAGCAATAGATCTAAGCTTTTTCTCTTACACAATTTATTTAAGACAATTACACATAACAATAAGAAAAGTAATTTCGATACAGACTGACGTGAACGAGTTTACAGTTAAGCTGGCTGCCGGTTATGAGACTGGAGCCCGGCGCGGGCCATGTATTTATACCCCGAGGGGTCGCGTGCATTACAAGTATAAATGTATAAATTATCCTAGTAAGAAGGGTGGGATGAATTAGGGGATTGGTTATGAAGGAAGGTTCGAATAGGCGCGTTTGATGGCTTCTAGTAACCAGGTCAACGTGGGGTTGGACGGAAACGGCAAACATTTACAGGGAATGGTAAGGTAGTTATTTCTAGGTAACGTGGCGTAGTGTTCTTCCTTATCCAGGCTGGTGTGATGTGATGGCGGTAGGTGCCAGGACGTTATACGCCGGCCCCTGAAAAGTCTCGCCGCCGGTGTGGCGCCAGGTGTTGTGACGGTCTACTGACCTGCTATGCTTCCCTGACCTTTTTCTGGAGATTGACTCTGATATTAGCCAGTCGCCGCTGTTTCTTCGACGGCCGACATACCTTCTTGTTAGGGCTGCTGTCCTGATACAGCCCCGAGGACCAACGTTCAGGCGTGCGGGTTATCCGATTTTTGATAAGGAACTTAGCCCTTGTTGTACTTTTGCCTTATCAGCCTTTTTTGGACTGAGTATATTTATTATTATTTTATTATATTATTTTGTGTGTGTGTACCCCCGGGCAAGCTTTCACACTCGCCTCGTGCGCGTTTTCTTTTTTTTGTAGTTGTGTATGTGCTTGTGTGTGTGCAGGATTAAGTAATTTTAATTTTTTTATATATTTATTTTTTTTTACATTTGGCTGTAAAACATTACAATTTTTTTTACCACGCCTCGAACCTTATTCGCGGTTCTGGCGGGCCTCCGCATTCTTCACAGCGCATATCATGCAGCTGCTGTTGGTATCTTCTATTAATGCATTCAAATGCATCAACGAAGATATTTCACCCCCTCCCCCCCCCCCCATTTCTCACGAACAGGAGGGCGCATAATTCACACCCGCGCCATACGGATAGATTCACTCCGTACTGCTCGAAGTTGCCATACACTGCGGAATCGGCAAACCCTTGTCCTCCGTACTGCTGTGCCACTAGCAGCTAGCCGTACGTGAGCCCGCAGTGGGGCTTTACCGCCTCCCAATCCAGGTATCTTTGGACGGCGTGCCGAATATCTCTCGCGTTTTGTCTTGCCTACTGTCTTAGCTCCTCCTTAGATCGTCTTCTTCTTCCTCTTCTTCATCGGCTTCCTCTTTCCATAGTTCGTCGAGCTCCGTATGCTGCAGCTGGGTGTTCTGATACCGGAGGCCCTCCTTGAAATGTCTCCTGACAGCCACCTTTTCGCGTCGCCAGCGCTCAGCCTAGCGAACGATGTCGCGGTCGTTTGCCACTAGGATCTGAGCCAGGAATATCGTTTGGCTGGCTTGCTGATACACTCATGGGTGTTCTCCCCTTTCTATGGCCGTGCGCTTAGCGGCAGTGCAGATGAGCGCGCTGACCAAGTCTTGGGTGTGATCGTTTTTGGCTGCAGCTTCCATCCTGACTCACAGTTGCTCCTGCTAGTTGGCGGTCCAAATAGTTCGACGGTCTAGTCGAGAATGCTATGGTATACGGTCAGGTGTTTTTCCAAATATTATCGAGGAGCTGGATGTGTTTTTCCAAATATTTTCACGCGGACTGCCGTGATAACGCCGATGTCTATCAATCCCGAGGCATTTAACAGGCATTTCATAGGATCCGTCAGCCCGGCCCGCTGCATCTCTCGAAACCACCTGCGAAACCGCCGCTTGACTCTCCATTTTTCTTTAAATACGTAGAGGTTGGTCATGTTCTCGACGCGTTCTCGGCAGCGCATTCCAACGCCAAAATTGATCAACTGTTTACTATCTATTATGCATGCGCTATTGGACATTTTCTACGCGTCTCTTCAGTCTGGCATTTTCCCGTCATACGGGCCATAGTCCGACCTTTGCCAAAAAAATCCTCAACTTCGGTCTCTGCCAACTTCTGTCAAATAAGTATCTTATGCTCAGCGTCTAAGATCCTAGAGCGTGTTGCGTATAGCCAGATATCAGACTTTCTGGCCGAAAAGAATCTGCTTGGCTCTTGCCAGATTGGTTTCCGAAAGAATCTCAGCACGCACACTAAGCTGATCAAAATTACTGACGATTGATGGTCGACATTGATTTCTCGCAGGCGTTTGACTTAGTCAATATCAACCTATTGGTTAAGAAACTTCGTTCCCTCGGCTTCTCCGATTCAGCAAGTAACTGGCTCCGTTCCTTCCTATCTGAAAGATTCCAGGTGGTAACCTTTTGCAGTGGTGAAACCTCAACACCCTTCGATAGAGTTGCCAAGGTGCCTCAGAGAAGCCACTTGGTCCACGTATCTTCGCGTTTTTTATTAACGACCTGCCTCGCGTTCTTCTACACTGCTCATATCACCTGTATGCCGATGATTTCTTGATTTATTTCAGAGGCAGTATTCACAAGGCGAGAAATATCATTGAGAAGGTCAATTAGGATCTCGCTAGTATTTCCCACTCGGCGTCTGAGAACGGACTTATCATCAATACTGCAAAGACGCAAGCTATGTGGGTTGATTCTCGGGTTTATATAAGTCGGTTGGGTGACCACACCGTACCGGTATAGTTCTCGATAGAACTGTTGTTGACCTAGGCGAATCTCTCAAGCTCCTCGGCGTAATCCTAGACTATACATTATCATGGCGAGCGCAGTGCAATGTCATTGATAGAAAAAGCTTCGCTAGGCTCCGAAAATGTCGCCATTATCTACCTGCTGTTACTCGTTTAATGCTTATCAAGACTCTCGTGTTCCTACACTATGACTATTGCGCGGGTATTTTCTTAGACTTATCGAACGAACTTGCGACGAAGCTGAATAGGTGTAAAAATACGGCTCTGCGCTTTGATACGGGAGTGCGGATTTTCGAGCACATATCACCGAGCTACAAACAATATGAGATTCTTACATAGTAATACGCGATTACCCGACCATCTGTCTCTTGGCAGCGGTTCTGTGCATAAAAACACCGGATTATGTCGTCGTAATTTTGAAGTTTATTCAGGAAAATAGGCCTGAAAGCAAGAGACGCTCTCTCCCGGATATCGACATCGATGAGTTAGACACGGAGTGTCTCAGACACTCTTTTAACGTTGGTATTTATGGAATAATCTTTCACACGATGCGCAAGAGCTATATAGGTACCGTAAATGTTTTATATAAAATAAATACTCTACTCTCTCTCTCTCTCTCTCTCTCTCTCTCTCTCTCTCTCTCTCTCTCTCGATAAGTTGTGAAGAAAGCTGAGGAAGATGAAGTAATTCATAGTAGGTGGAGATATTTAATTATAAGATGTCATGTTGGGATTATACTCTATTTTTATTAGCTGTCTACGGTTACATAACCGTATGAGTAACTCTTGTCGTCTTTTACAAAACGATGTTTAGAGTATTCAGGCTCACATACTTTACACTCTGAGCGCGTGACCACATCGTACATTGCTGTGCATTTAATTGCGTCAAAGCACATAAACATTGGTGGTCTATCAACTCTTAAAGTCTTCACACAATGATTCACAGACGCCCGGTGTTCTGTACTTGTAAGCATAAAATTTCGGTCCACCGGAAACAAAAGATGTGATATATGTGCCAAGCTCATAGCCATCCAACTCGTTCGTAAGTTGACCTAAATATGGTCCCGTCGGCGGCTCATACTCACGGGAATTCTCCCGGCTCACATACACTATGGAATTTCTGTCGTGGTACAGCACATGCTCACCTGGCGGTTCCAACTTGGAGACAAGTTTGAGTCTAACAAGCGCAGTGTACTGTAAGCAGCAATAACTACATTGCATAGTAGTGACAGCTCAATTTCAGCATCGCCATCATTATTAGGCCAACTAACGTAGAGAATTTAATCATTAGCCGGTGATATTGAATTTACAATTTTATCAGGGCTAGTTAGCAATTCGAACAATCTCTGCGGATCTCTGACATCTACAGATATACGGGTACAATGAGCAGACATCTGCGTATTTAATTTTCGCGAATTTCGAGGGTTTCGGCTTCCCCTCTTCATGATC
>CM052077.1:25431492-25781492 GCA_020010945.3 Muscidifurax raptorellus | reverse complement strand
TGGGCCAGAGTGTTGCAAAAATTAGATGTTGTATCTAAACATGACTAAAATAAGAGACTTACGAATAACGTAATTTACAAAAGTATTGATAATAAAAGCTTCAAATAATCTTTTTATTCTTTATCATAATTGAATTATAATTTTTGTTTTATAAAATACCGAGTAGAACTATATAGGTTTGTTCATGAAAAGAAAACTTTGTTATAACAACTATAGTAAATATGATAAACAATAAAAAGTTTATTTGAATCTTTTATCATCAATGCTTTGGTAAATTATATTTTTTTGAAAGTTTTTTTTTATGATATTTAGATACAACGTCCAATTTGTGAAACACTCTATGGTAATGAAGCTCTTTCGAGGTTATTTTGAATCTTACTTAATTTAGCAATATTTGATATTTTATTGTATACATTTTCGTTGTCCGACGTATGGCACTTCATATATAAGTGTAAATAAATTTCCCCATTCTTTAAAGGGCCACTACACCATTATATGTTGAATTTATATTTATAGTAAACGAGAAAAACAAGGGTGTCTTTGCGCCATTGGATTTCTTGTTGTTGGATTGTTTAGCGTAAAAATTACCAAAAATTGTTTCCGTTTGCACCACATAAAAACATTTCAGTTTATTTCGGAGTATTGTCACTTATAGCCATACGACCACCTTAAATATGGTTAGAGGACCTTTTCCATAATTTTCCTTGAATCTATGTGATTCAAACTTTATTTCAACTTTAGCCCAAGCTGTGTAATTTTGAAACAGATTTTTAAATCAGTGCCAGGCAGTGCCTCGGATAGCATTTACAAAGAAGACTTTGAGAACTCCATAGGTCTCCTTGTAAATCAGACAGGATATACGCTTAGCACGGCTATGTCTAGCCAGACGACGGATGGAGTGCTTGAGAATTATGTATCTCTGCATGTACTAATTTAGAACTATAATTGCATACAAAAGTATGTAGTAACGGCATATAATTAAAACACATGCCAAAATTACATATAGATTTTAGGCACTTTTAAATTAAAAAATTAAATAGTCTTAATAAATTAAACTATTTATACATTTGGTACGCATTAATTGAAATACCATAACAATAAACAGCATGACATTTTCGAATCAAATAACTAATTGTAAAAATAAATTTAAATTAGAAAGCGTTAAAAAAAATATAAAATTTACGGAAGCAATATGCAAGGCAAAATTTTTAAAAGATCATATTGAAAATAAATATTCTAAAAGAAAAAAATTACTATAAATTTATCTTTTTCCAAAAATTACTACTTTTATAGTATTCAATTCTTCATTTTCCTTTTAGAATTATTGTTTATTTCTTAATCTTAAATTACAAATTTCCCCAATCGTATTTTAACCGTATCTAATTTATTCTTTTTTAATTTTAAACCCTCACTGAAGATAAAAAAGTATATTGTGTCCCAAGCGCTGAAAGTTGGCTTTTTTAAACCGAGTGTGGAGCTTGTCTGCTGCTCATACGAGGCCAAAAAGCTTTTATCATCCTCCGGTTAGTAAAAGTTACTTTTGTCCTTAATTTTACGTCAAAAAATACGAAAATCGTGTATATGTTACATAATAGTATATTGTGTACCAAGGGTATAAACTGCAGTACTAGTCAAGGCGTTTACGAGCAGCAGACGAGTACTGCAACGACACGAGACCAATAATCCACTTAGCCCTTGGTGCACACCATATTTTTGTAACACAAATATAGATTTTTTTCTTTTTTTACATTTTGAGTGGAATTGATGCAACTTTTTTCAGATGCGGCGACCACACTCTTAGTGGATTAATATCTATATTCATTTATTATTTTTAATTTTAATTTGTTATATACAGAAAAACGGTGTGTAAGTATTTTTTATCATAGAATTTATTACAAAAATATAAATACATATAACAAATTTTAGCGGACGTTTGCAATTATTTTTGTTGGTCAAAACTGTTTTTGCCTGCCGGTCTAAAAAAAGTTACTGTAGTCCCGCTTAATAGGTCAGAAAAATACAAAAACTGTGCATGTGTTATAAAATATAAATATATATATATTTGTTCAGATTAGTTTTTGAACACGTATACTAGTACCTATAGCTATCGTTGTCATCATAATATTTAATCAACAAATAAAAAATCAAATTGAAAGTATGAAGAACTTAATTTTTAGGAATTATGCAATCATTTATTTTCAAACCCGCATTTCTTAATTCTTGAAAACTTATATTGGCTTTAAGGTATTTGTTTCTCTCAGTAAAATTTGACTATGATTCTATATCTAGACTATTATAATGTAAAGAAAATGATACTTCTTAAAGAATAAATCCGTTTCATAAATCTTAGTTTTTAAATGTTTCCAGATAAAATACGTGCATACCGGTCAATGAGATAATTCCCCGTGCGCCAGATTGATCGATGTTAGCATTGGATTCATCTTCAAATTTATGCAGTCTTGCAGCATTGTCAGTGGCGGACTCATGATCGTTGCTGATCTGCTGTGCCATAGTTTGATGCGATATCATATTCCAGTCGAAATCCATTACAATGTCAATTTAACGTCACTTCATCCTCAATGAAAGCCGGAGAATTTATCGCATGATATGGTGCCTACGCGCACAACCACGTGTATATGCTGTTTGCCCTCGCGCATGGCAGTACCGCGCTGACTAAGAGAGAAGAGAGTAGTTGCTCTAAGTTCTTCGGCTGTTTCGACAAACCACTGGTTTGGACGTTTCCATGGAGGGAGCTTTTGAGCCAAGAGGGGCGGGAAAAGTAGAACCGCCGTGCGCGAGATCCCTTATGATTGTTACCTGGACTCCCTGGAAACTTCTTCCTACTTAGCCATTCATCACCCACGACGGAAAATCATGTAGGCGGGTCACAAAATCTATTCTCATTAATATCTATATTAAGAAACTGAATTCGGTATCCCTGATTAAAATCTTAATTATTACCAAATATTCGTTTGCACATAAACCAAAAGATGTTTGGTAATGTTATTTAATATATTAAAGGTATACGACTCGTTTTTCTTAATTTATTTTCAATAAGTGTTGGGCAGCACTTACGAAATGGCAGTACTGAAATACATATTTTTACACTTCGAAAACAGTTCTTAACTACTTTCTTACGTACCCAAAATACTAAAACAAGTTCTTGAAGTACATTTTTAAGTGCTTTAAATTTGTGTGAATCTTGTAAATCTAGTCTTTTTACGCGCCGTGACTTTCCGTTATACAACGTTGTAACTGTAGCCGTCATACAACAGAACGATTTTTCTAAGTTTGTGCTATCACAAACTTAGAAAAATCGTTCTGTTGTATGACACATTACAAGTCAAAGCTAATTACATTCATTACGGGAACAGTATAGTAAAATATTATGAAAAAGGTCAAATCATTTGATTGTACAAATTCCAACTATTTTAAAAAACCATTTTTAATGAATTTTTATTCCAAATGTAACTCTTTTCCAGTATTTTCATCCTAGGAATGTGCAGTTTTCGTCTTTTATATTCTAGAGTGGAAGAGAGAGAGTGAAAGAGAGAGAGAGAGAGAGAGAGAGAGAGAGAGAGAGAGAGAGAGAGAGAGAGAGAGAGAGAGATCATAACAACACAAAATCATGTTAAGAATGTTTCAAACACATTTTATTTGACAAACAAAATATTTTTGTAATTATTTCATACATATTGTTAAGATGTTTTTAGAATCTCTTTGGTTCTCTGATAAAAATATTTTACAGAAATATTTCTCAAAAATATTTTAAAAATATATTATAAAGTTTTAAGGAATTTCTAAACTATTTCAGAAATATTTCAATAATATAATTAAGAAATTTTTTGTAATATTTTGAAATATATACACAATGTTTAAAAATGTATTTCAATGATTATGAAATGTTTCTAAATAATTTTCAAAATTCTAAAAATATTGCTGAAAAATATATTGATATCAATTTATTAAAATATTTGTATTTCCTTTACATAGGTACATAAGTGTTTTTAAGATTTTTTGAACATTACTATTCTGTTAATTTTCTATGCTTCATTATATAGACATTATATTAATTACATATTATTATTAGTTTTAATTATTTTATTATTATATCAGGAAGAATTAAAGAATTAAAAAATTTGAATGCGACTGGAATTTGAACGGATAACCTGCTGCGTGGCACTACTATTAGTACTTATTAATACTAAGTTTAACTTACTAAGGTGAGACTTATTTGATTTTATGACTTTTACTATTCATTTATGAATACTATACAATTAAACATGTTTGATTTTTTTTACAAAGTACCTTCTGTATTATACAACGTACCTACTTTTCTTCATACGGTTTTTTTTCATTGGAGTTTGTTATAACTTTTTAATGTATATCAAGAAGTTATACCAGATTCACTGCTATTATTGTAAGCTATACAATGTACTCGTATGTTACACCATGAAGTTATACCAGATTCACTGCTATCATTATAAGCTATACAATGTATGTTACAAGAAGTTATACCAGATTCACTGCTATCATTTTAAGCTATACAATGTATGTTTGATAATAAAATGCAAACAAATAATATTCAATTTTGAGGTAATAGTTTTTATTGCAAGTCTGTTGATCTAACTACAAATTTTTTTCAACGTTTCTATCACGAGTAACGTTCCTTATCAAAACTAGAATTTTGCATGAATGAATTGCATGGCTCAAGAGATGGAATTGAGTCTGTGCTGAATAAAGATTTAGTTGAACCTATGAATGGTAAAAAACAAAACAAGAATAGGATACCAGGAAATCATATAAATATAGTATTAAAGTACAGGAAGGTATACATACTTGATACTTATTTCAATTTTAATTTTCTTAAAATCGTTGTAGAGAAGTTACTCACGTTTGAAAGATTGGATATGTGGTTTTATTTCTCTACACCTGTGCTCGAATAGTACAATATCTTCAAGAAAAAAATTTTATAGATTTAATCAAACAGTTTTATAGTAACGTATTTGTTTGAAAAACGTCTCCGGAGATGTCTCACTGGAGATGTCCCCTAATGAAGGAAACAAATATAGATGAAAAGGATGAAGGGATGGATATAGGTAAAGGGTATAGGATGAAGAATTGCATACAGAAATGGTATACGGGTCCCCTCCCCCGCCTACTTAGGCCTATTAGGCTGTCGGCGGTAATAAAAAAGAAAAAATGAATTATTGTTCAGCAATACCGAACCAAAATATTCGCATTTTCTTGTGGCGCCCAATATGGAAAGAACTTGGAAAGTCCATATATAGTGTAAATTAGAGAATTATAATTAGAAGAGGTATAAAATTGGAGATATATGAGCTGTCCAACTTTTATCCCGTAGTACGTATACTATTTTTCTTCACACCAGCACTGAAAATGCATAAATAATATGAAAATGCAAATATTTAAAATATTTCCAAAATGTTTGATAAAATTTCTTAAATATATTTAATTTTAAAAGGGAAATATATCAGCAAAATATATAAGAAACATTTTAAAATATTCTAAAAATATCTTAGTTTACCGAATTTAATATATTTTTATAGAATATTCTATGAATTTTGAAAAAAAATTCTGCCAATCATTGGTACGTAGCTTCAATAAATAAAATATGTTTGTAATATAAAGTATATGCTAACTTAGAGAGATAGGTAGCCGAATTATAAGATGTTTCTAATATTCAAATATTATATTTGTTACATTTTATCCTTTCGACCATGGCACTTTTGTGACATTTTCATCACTATAAAATAAAATCACTGATTGTTCTGATACAGTACCCTCGAATGATTTCTATACCTAGACACCAAAAACCAAGTGCGAACTATCTAGACTTCGTCATCGGCCGTCCTATACACCCACCATCGTAAGAAATTGAGGCTAATATGGCCACGATATGTCAAATTTTATGCCCAGTAGCCAGATCATGTGGCACATCGTGGCCATATGTCCCTGTTAACAGGTGATGGTAAGTGGACATAATATGCCATAAAATTATGGCAAACTTTTTATACATTGCAAGCTAACCTTGCACATATTTATGCATATGTACAAACATGACCACTCTCAACGCTCACACTGAAAAATACACTTTTTAGGTGGGTTTAGATATTAGAAACATTAAGTAAAATTTATGTGTTTAAGATTATCAATGATGAAATGTAAAAGTAATGATCTTGACATATATTTCCAACTCAGTGTTCGAGTCAGTCGCATGCAGTATTCATCCTTATAGTGCCTTATATGCACTGTATTCGTGCAAGATCTTTAACTTGTAGTATAGAATGTAGATGCTTATTTTATTATGTGGAAACAAGCTAGCGTAACCATTTTTGCTTGTCTGTCTTTGCTAGCTGACACCCATCGAACCCCATGGCGCCGGGGGCAAAATTTACTGATGAGTGTTGATATGAAAATCTAAACTACAGCACTTGAGATAAAGACAAGTGCATACATTGTTTTAACAGCTTGAAGCAAATCATCATGAAAAATTTCAGCACTCAAACTATGATAGATTTTAAATAAGAGCAAAAAGAAAAATTGAAAAAAGTAATCATACAATCATTGAGAATTTCATTTTGTTCTCGATTAAAATATATCATACTTAGAGGGCTGAAATTTCGCATGGTGGTTTGCTTCAAGCTATTGCAACAATATATGCACTTATCTTTATCTCAAGTGCTGTAGTTTAGATTTTCATATCAACACCCATTTGTCAAGACTCGCTCGGACAAACTTTTTTTCTTTATTTTTATTTGAAATTAGCGTTATATTCACAAATAATATTTTAATATTAAATGTTAGAAATTGTTTACTTCAAAACACGATTATAATAATAATAATATCATGCAACAAAATTAAATTATTAATTATTCATTAAGAAAAAATATTATTTCGCTTTTTTGTTTGGTGCTAATTAATTTAAAAATGTAAATCGAAAAATTTAATTCTTATGTATGCAAAAGTCGTTATCTACTATCTACACACATACATATACACGTATCAAATATATCTTACCTAATTTATTACATTATGTTTATTATAAATATAATATAATTTGTTAATAAATATATATAATAAAGCTATAATAAAAATTCTACTGATGTAACAAACTATATGTAGAAATACCCTTGATAATATCATTAACATTAATTATTTTATTTCCCAATCGTTATTTTTTCTTAATGAATAATACAAATTTAATTTTGTTGCTTGACATTATTATTATTATTATTATTATAATCATGTTGTTATTACTATTTTGCAACTATATATATTGCATAATAGATAGTTTTAAAGTAAACAATTTCTAACATTTAATATTAAAATATTATTTGTGAATATAACGCTAATTTCAAATAAAAAAAAAGAAAAAAAAGTTGTCCGAACGAGTCTTGAACCCAGAGCCAAAAGGTTTCAAGTCCTTTCGATGTGCGTAGTGTAGATCGCAGGGAGTCCACATCCTCTGTTGCTTCTTCTTTTCAGCAGGGGGGTGATATTCGGAAAAATGCCGATGGATGCACTTGCTCGACTGAGCGACTAAGTCCGGTATGCTCTCTACTTTTAAACGTACGAGTAGCGTATAATGTGTGATACTTGTTTTTTGCGAATGGTCTGGCGACGAGCAGAGTAACGTTCTGCGAGAGATTTCGGATATTACTGACGACTCTTGCCCTTTGCTCCCGGGCTTTATATACTTGCATATCCCCTTGTTTTTCTCGGGCTAGTGGTTTCCATATTGGGTCACCTCACTATTTTGTATTTTCCTCTCTCAATTTTAAGGGAATCGTAGCAGGTCAACTCATAAACATCATAGTTTATGACTACCTCTTAAGAATTTGTCTCTTTTAGAACTCTCCCGCGGTCTCTCTTTTACTGGAGATCGCACACGTGGTTCCTATGGAATTACAGATCGTCGAATATTGCGCCTCGGTTTCTTTCTCTCCTCGATAGTTTTTTCTCATAGTTGTGCTCATTTTTTCGCGGTGGTTTGTCATCGCATTGCGTGGAAACAGCTCCCCCGTTCTCGTGCTTCGTAATTCATGGCTCTCCGTTTAAAAATACGAACACGCGGTTCTTATGAAGTTATCATTCAATCTAAAATATCCCTTAGCGTTTTTTCTTCTTAGGTTCTTATGAAGTTATCATTAAATTTACTGCGTGGTTCGTTGGAATATAGCCTATTTTTGTGAAGGTGTCGCTCGCACGTATGAGCGAATCTCTCTCTCTCTCTCTCTCTCCCGGTTTTTCTTCTTGGGTGCCGCTTGTACGTATGAGTGAATCTCTCTCTCTCTCCTGGTTTTTTTCAGCTCCACTTCTTGTGCTGCGATGACGTGCTAGTGAATAAGTGTGTGCGTGTGTGTGTGTAGATGTGATATGTATAGCAATCGTAGTGTTTTAGATGCGTAATGGAATTGGTGATTACATTACACCTCCCGGCCCGAAAAAGAACGGACGAGTGAAACTCGACGTTCGCTAAAGATTTGTATATGTGTATTATTGTATATATTGCTTATAAACAATGATGGGTATTATCATTCTCCGCACATCATTATTTATTTACAATATGATTTATAACATTTATACATACACATACATCATATACATTTATACATGCTAGATTACATATAATATTATTTAAATTTTATATTAATACCGATACAAAATGAAAGAAAAAAAAAAAATTTTATCAAGTATATGTGACATGTGTATATAACCTGTGTTGAATCAGCTATAACATAGAATTTCTGTTAGTATATTGATAATAATTTTTTTTTATTACCGATGTGTAATTTTATTCAAGCTACTTTTCTCTTTATGTCTTTTTATTCTCTATCTTTCGTGTGGGTTGTTGCCTTTTACATAAAATTCCACCCCACCTGAAAAAAAAGAATGTTGAACATGGAATTTCAACATTCTTCCCTTATAGCGAGAAGTATGTGAATATTTTTCCGTTTTGAGTTAGAAAGATTTTGTATTATTTTATTTCCCATGCCCATTTCTACTTTAGGACACACGTTTTTTTTCTTTTTGTTTTTATACTTGTTCAGATTCTATATATGAAACTCTAAGTCTATTAGCATTAACAGTTTTAATTTTCTTATTTTTTATTCTAATTTTTATATTTCGCTGATTGTTAAATACATCTACAACAGTGTATGGTCCTTCATATTGATCGGCTAGTTTATACTGCTTTCCTCCTTTTAACAACCAAACTGTATCTCCTATTTTAAATTCCTTTGGATTAATTTTTTTATCATAATAATATTTTGATCGAATTTTTGACTCAATTAATTTTTCCCGTGCAATTCTCTGAAGTTCATTTAATCTTTTACTAAGATTAATTACATAATCGTTATATGTGGGGATCAGATCTTCGGGCTCAAGTGGCTCGTTTGAAGGAACACGTGCTAGTCGCCCAAAAACTAACTCATAGGGTCTAAACTGATGCCCCTCGTGTGGCACCGTGTTGTAACAAAATGTAGCTAATTCCAAACATTCGTCCCAAGTTTCGTTATCTAAGGCCGTTTTAATATATTTGGTTAGCGAATGATGTGATCTTTCTAAAGAACCGTTAGATTACGGATGATAGGCAGTAGTTTTTACTTGTTTGATGCGAAATTTCTTGGTCACTCTTCTCATTAAACTTGACATAAAATTACTACCTTGGTCGGTGAGGATTGTAAGAGGTGCTCCAAAAATACAAATAAAACGTTTTATTAACGCGTCTGCTACTGACTCTGCTGTGGAATCTTTTATAGGTATTGCTAAGCAATATTTCGAAAAATTGCATTGAATTGTTAGTATATTATTATAACCATTTTTAGATTCAGGAAAGGGTCCAACTATATCGAGACTAATCTTTTCCATCGGTGATTGAGATGTGTCAGTAATTTGCATAGGTTGTTTGGTCTTGACTCGAACTAATTTTTTTAATTGACATGTGAGACATTTACGTATAAAATTTTGTACGTCTTCTTTAATGTTTTCCCAGTAATATCTTTGTTTAATCCGTTTATAAGTTTTAGTTACTCCTTTATGACCTCCTATAGCTGTATTATGTAACTCTTCCATAATTCGAACTCTATCTTTTTCAGCAATATACTTTATTAAACTCAAACAAATTATGATTTTCACTGGTACTCCCTTTAATATTTGTTTTAATTTAACTAATATGTCGTCCCATAATACGTTTTCAATATCTTTGCTCTTAGCCATGCTAATAGAGCGTATATTTTCTTTTATGATGAGTGATTTCAAAACTTTAAACGCGGCAACCATATTATTTAGAATTTCAGTAGTACTTAAGGAATGTGTCCCTCTTGTAACAATGGCAAAGTGTAATTTATTACTTCGATTCGTGATTTTCATTTCTCCTGCTTCTAAACCAGAGAATCTAGGCAATTCGTTGCGCGTATATAGCTGTGGAGCCCCTTCGTCACATGGCGTACCATCCGAAGTTATAAAATATATATAATTATCTTTTCGCATAAATAATTGTTCTTTACATTCAACAAATAGTTTTCCAAATCTTCTCTCTCTATTTATAATAGGCTCAACATTGTTTTTCTCCGTTGACTCTACGGGTATTTCTAATTGATCATTATGCAAATTTGTTACATCATTGTTCCGTTCTTCGGTAATCTCGACATTTTCCGTGTTATCATTTTCAGGTTGATTGTTGTATTGGTTTCTGTTACGTGAATTATTAGCGCGTTTTGGTCTTTTCTCTCGATAATTGGGAATTTGTATTTTTCCGGCTCTGGCTCGTGTCTCTATTGCTAGTACGGGTTCTTCCGTCTGCCCCTCTCCGGACCGCTCGACGGGGTTTCTCGAGAGTGCATCTGCGTTCACGGTAGATTTTCCATATTTATAGACGATATCGTAATCTTATGCATTTAATTTAATTCTCCATCTACTTACTTTCGACGTTAAATCTGTTGAATTTTTGAACCAAATTAAAGGTTTGCAATCAGTAACAATCGTGAAATGTCTGTCAAGTAAATATGGTCTGAATTGTGATACGGAATATAATATTGCCAAGGCTTCTCGTGAGTATGAATCATATCGGCTTTCAGTGTCGGAAAGTACTCGAGATACGTATCCTATTGGTCTGTCTTTACCTATTTCCCCTTGACTTAAAATACCTCCAATAGCGTGTAAACTAGCATCGCACGTTACTATGAACGGCTTGGAAAAATCTGCAATTTGTAAAACTGGTTTGCTACAAAGTTTTTCTTTTAATACGTCGAATGCTTCTTGTGTCTGCTTATTCCATATAAGTTGCACGTCTTTCTTTAATAAGTTACTTAATGGTTTCGCAATTCCCGAAAAATTGTGTACAAATTGACGATAATATCCGGCTAATCCCAGAAATTCACGAATATTTTTCTGAGTTCGAGGTAATAGAAAATTTCGTACGGCTTCTAATTTCTTTGGATCCGGTTTAACTCCTTCTTTACTTAATAAATGTCCCAAATAAATAACTACTTTCTTTAAAAATTCACATTTATCTGGCTGTAATTTTAAATTAGCTTCGCGTAATGGTTTCAGAAATTTCTCGAATTTGATATTATGTTCCTCAATAGTTTTCCCATAGATAACCGCATCATCCAAAAATAGGAATATTTCTTTGCCTTGCATACCTTTAAAAATCTTATCAACACAACGTTGAAAGGTAGCAGGTGAGTTTGAAAGACGCATTGGCATTTTAGTGAATTCGTATAAACCGTTCGAAGAACAAAAAGCTGTTTTATGTCTATCGGCTTCGTGTAAGGGAATTCGAAAGAATCCTTGAGCGAGATCAAATACAGAAAAATATTCAGCTCCGCCTACTTGATCAATTATATCTAATATATTTGGCAATGGATATTTATCTTTTATAGTTATATCATTTAATTTGCGAAAATCAACAACTACTCGATATCGTTTATTACCTTTACTATCCGGAGATTTTGCCACTAAAAATACAGGTGAAGAGTAATTAGAATTAGAAGGCTGGATTACACCTCCATCAAGCATTTCTTTTATTTGACGGTCGAGTTCTTGTTTAAGAGCGTGAGGAAATCGGTAAGGCTTAGTACAGATAGGCACATCGCTAATGGTTAATATCCTATGTTTAATAAAATGAGTAGTCCCCAACTTTTCCCCTTTTAAATGAAAGCAATCGGCATATTCTTCTATAAGGCGCTCGATTGGCTGTCGCAAATCGGTTTCTAAATGAGCATATCTTAGTAATGGTTTCAAACGGTCTATTCTTGGCGTTTCGGCATTGTCAGCTTCCGTGACATGAAAGATGGGAATTGCGTTATCTGGCATTCCGTTGATAAAATAATCTGTATCTGAAATTTCCATATAATTGTAACATAAGTCATCCATTTGACTGTTCTCAATATAATTTTTAACAAAATGACAATTATTTGTTTTACGTTCTTGTTTATCTCCGTATAAATTTTCAAAGGTTTCAGCATTTACAGATCCTTCTTCTAGCAAACAATTCTCAAGTCCTTCGTCGAGTTCATAATCAGTGGCATTATTAGCAACTATCTCGTAATTATCGTTATTTTTATTCTCCTCAAATATATTCACCGTATCCTCATCAACAAATATATTTTTCGTATCAACATCTTCATTAATCATTTCATCATTAATAATTTCAACGACATTAACTTTATTTTTCATCTCATCGTATTCCGCACTGGAATCAATTTTATTCATAACGATATTTTCCTCAATATTCACATAATTTGTATGCTCACTCTCGTTGCCTCGAGAAATGTTGGCTTGCAAAAGCTTCTTTAAACGCTCAATTTCTTTAAATAAATTCTCAACATATTCAATTGTATATATATTTTCACTTGATTCGTCTTTTATTTCTCGAATATTATACTCGTCATTTTCTATAACGTCACGATCATTAGTGTCGAAATGCACATAAATATTTTCCGGACTTCGATTAACATAAATATTTTCATTCCGTACATAATATTTTTCATTATCTTTTTCATCAATAAATTCACAACTTTCTTCAATTAATTCATTATTTTCCTCAATTAATTTATCATTTCCTCCATCAAAAGTATTTCGTTTGTCATCAACATAAGAATCATCATATTCGTGGTCTGTTTCCCCTTCTTCACTGAGATCGCTTCTTATTCGGGTATTTTTAGATTCACTTTTCACCCTGTTTTCTGGTTTCGTATCTATCGGTTCTGTTTCCGTAGGATATTTTTCAAAAGGAATTATTTGTCCATTAACTTCAATATAATTTTCAAAATAATTAATTGTTGCTTCGTTTTTACGAAAGAAATCATTACCTAATATGCCAGCTTCCGCTATGGGAAAATCATCGTCAACTAAATGAAAATCTGTTAACACATTATTAAAATCTACCGTCACCTTGCCAAGAGTTGAAATATGTTGTGTTGTTATGTCTTTTAATCTTATAATTTCGTCTGTTTTTATGTTAGTATAGAGCGATACCTCCGATTTACGCACTAAACTAACAGAAGCTCCGGTGTCAAGCATAAATTCTAATGGCTTGTTAAACTCTCCGATGTCTACTCTTATGGTGGACACCGTGCTTGCGCGACTCAAATTTATTGTTTCGATACGGATGTGGGAGTATTCCCCTCGTTGGAATCGTTCGGGCGCGTGCCAGCTGTCATCTCTCTCCGTGCGCCCTCCTGAGAGAGAGACTCGGCGTTTCCCTGCGATGTATTTCCCGCGCGCATCTCTCGCTGTAGTCTAAAACACTCGCGTTGCGTGTGTCCTCTTTTTCCGCAATAATAACATGTAGGTACGAATGAGCTTTGGTTATTCGAAGGATTGTTGCGATTATAATTGTTATAATTGTTGGATCTTGAATTATTTTCACTGTCAGGTTGTCTCCGATTTTCAAAACTCCTTTGATTATAATTATTATTACGACTATCGCGATTGTACTCATTGTTACGATTCGGTAAAAATTCTACACGTCGTCTATTATCAGCGTTCCATCCTCCGAAATTCGTATTATTTGGCCGATTGTCATTTCGAAAATTTTGATTATTGCGCGGTCGGGGTCCTCGGTCTCGTTGATGGTCACGTAAGTCGTTTTGTCGCTGTAGATGCTGTAACTGTCGGCAGTTAAGTGTAACGTGCCCGACCTTTCCACAAAAACCACACTTTATTGAACTTTGGTCAAAATCGACTAAATGCACTTTTCGCGTGTCTCTACTTTTAAATTTTGCGTCCGGCAACTCATCGTCGTCGATCGCGCAACCCGCATATTCGCGTTCTATCTCAATGGCATGCTCTCGAGCCTCTTTTAACGTGGTAGGCGTACCCATGCACCTCCGGATTTCCCAGCGTAATCCCCTTTTAAAAAATTTGATGCAATCTTTTTCGAGGTCACTTTGAAATGTTTGTTTATTACTTACTCGGCCCTCCCGCTGAGCTGCGGCTGTAATTTCTTTTTCGATTTCCCGAATTCTATTTAGAAATACAATCACTGATTCATTACTTTTCTGTTTCATTTTCGCTAGGTCGCCAGACCAATCATGATAAGTTTTTGCTGAACCGTAAATATTTTCAAAAAATTCCATAATTTCGTTTACCGATGCAAAAGTCTGCCCGCGAGTGCTATTTAGTGCATCTCCATATAGGCGCATTCGGATAAATTTGGCTAATTCTCCTTCGAGTGTACTGAGTATCAATTCTTTAGCTTCTCTGCACCCATCGAGAAAAAGTGATAGCGATACATTTTGTCCATTAAATCGCGGAATTACATCCAATACGTTGGTTATGGACATTCCGCGAACTTGAATTGTTTCTGCCATTTTGATTGGTTTTTTATTTATAATAGATGTATTGCGCGATGATTCGATTTTAGGCACGTTTAGGCTTCTATCAAAGGAGAGATATAGTTCGCTTTTCTCGTCGGTCGAATTGCTGTCACTTGGCGATATTTCTATTTTTATATCCTGTGGATAGGATATCGCTGTTCCCGCTGCGAAGGTGCTGAGTCTATCTCTCACGAGTTTAATCGCTTGGAAAAACCCAAATCCTTGATTGTTTAAAGTTTTATTAATTTCGGTCGCGTTATCCTCGTTTTCAAAAAATGCGTCTAATACTTCCGGTTTAATTCAATACTTAATTGTTGTTTAATTTTCTCGATCGCTGGTTTATAAATAGGCGTTTCGTCGCGTACTTCTAATTTCTCAAATATAGTCGTTAAATTTTCTTTGGGAAGAGGTCTATGTACTATAGATGTACTAGTATCGATGTGGTCCCAAAAATTTTCACTTTTTTTATCGCGATTTAGATAGGGGGTTAAAGATAGGGGGTTTGAGTGTTATTTTCTGAGGTGGTTTTTTATTGTATCATCAAGGTCCTCATCCACTTCGATTATAGGAAAATCGTTATCACTGTTATCTTTAAAGAGATCTTGGTTAGTGCACGAACGATATTTATAAAATTCAATTTTATTTTTTGGAAGTTCTTGTTTCCTATCTAAGTCAAGGTTAAATTTTTGGGATGATTTGTTAACTTCTTTAGTTAAGCGACTTACTTCGTTAATTAATTTTGTTACTTCCGGACTATTTTTTTCAATTGCAGTTTTTAATTCACACTCTTTGTCTTTTAATTGTGTTAGAAGCGAATCGTTGGTTTCAAACGAAAAATTTGTTTTTCGGTTTATATTCACATACTCATCACGCGACATGGTAGGTAATTCATGGCAAGTGACTTCGTTTCCGCGTTTCCCGGCCGCTATACACCATTTTTTAAATAATAAAAATATATTAATGTGTTACGTCCAGATTACAAATTTTCAATTACAAAATCTAACACATTAATACAATTACATGAATTCCTACCTGAATTGATAATCGAACTTCACGATACGTGAAAGTTATAATAATTTAAATGATTAAATGAGTGAATGATAGGAAATCCCTTTTGGCTACCGCGGACGCGGTCATTGCCTACCGGGGAAGGGAGCCGGATACGAAGTCACTTAAACTATACATTATTTCTTTTAAATCGACACACGTTTATTCTTATGAAAAGAGAAAAGTACCTTAATGTGTAAGTGTGCGTGGTTGTTTGCATATATGTGTGAAGATGTTCTCGAGTGTCTGCAGCTGTCAATTCTCGGCGCCTTCCAGCCTAGGGTCGGTGGTTCAGGTTACAGCGGTGGCTAGATGCACTTAGATGTGACGGCTCGTCCTTTCGATGTGCGTAGTGTAGATCGCAGGGAGTCCACAGCCTCTGTTGCTTCTTCTTTTCAGCAGGGGGGTGATGTTCGGAAAAATGCCGATGGATGCACTTGCTCGACTGAGCGACTAAGTCCGGTATGCTCTCTACTTTTAAACGTACGAGTAGCGTATAATGTGTGATACTTGTTTTTTGCGAATGGTCTGGCGACGAGCAGAGTAACGTTCTGCGAGAGATTTCGGATATTACTGACGACTCTTGCCCTTTGCTCCCGGGCTTTATATACTTGCATATCCCCTTGTTTTTCTCGGGCTAGTGGTTTCCATATTGGGTCACCTCACTATTTTGTATTTTCCTCTCTCAATTTTAAGGGAATCGTAGCAGGTCAACTCATAAACATCATAGTTTATGACTACCTCTTAAGAATTTGTCTCTTTTAAAACTCTCCCGCGGTCTCTCTTTTACTGGAGATCGCACACGTGTTTCCTATGGAATTACAGATCGTCGAATATTGCGCCTCGGTTTCTTTCTCTCCTCGATAGTTTTTTCTCATAGTTGTGCTCATTTTTTCGCGGTGGTTTGTCATCGCATTGCGTAGAAACAGCTCCCCCGTTCTCGTGCTTCGTAATTCATGGCTCTCCGTTTAAAAATACGAACACGCGGTTCTTATGAAGTTATCATTCAATCTAAAATATCCCTTAGCGTTTTTTCTTCTTAGGTTCTTATGAAGTTATCATTGAATTTACTGCGTGGTTCGTTGGAATATAGCCTATTTTTGTGAAGGTGCCGCTCGCACGTATGAGCGAATCTCTCTCTCTCTCTCTCCCGGTTTTTCTTCTTGGGTGCCGCTTGTACGTATGAGTGAATCTCCCTCTCGCTCCTGGTTTTTTTCAGCTCCACTTCTTGTGCTGCGATGACGTGATAGTGAATAAGTGTGTGCGTGTGTGTGTGTATTTGTAGATGTGATATGTATAGCAATCGTAGTGTTTTGGATGCGTAATGGAATCGGTGATTACATTACACTACGAATAAATTTTCATCTAAAAGAGTCAACGGAATTCTTCATGTACATTCTCGTTTCAAGTTTGCTTGTATTGTTTAAATAAAAAAATAATTAAATAAATACGAAAAAGTTTAACATTTAGCTGCGCGTATCTTTGTAAGCGAGTGTACGTAAGCATATACTTATTCATTTAATGTTGTATATTGTTATTGTACATACAAATACTATACTTTTTGAAAACACACAACCCTATTTATTTTGTTTGCTTTCCGCCAGAGGCTCTGTTGCTCCTTAAATGTCAGTAGTTCCACCGAATGTGCATGGCGATCTTTGTCGGAGAAATGCGCACACTTTCAGTACTCGGAGTTAGGTCTCCTTCTTTCTTACTCCCTGGATTTATTTACCTAGACTAAAAATCACGGAGCGCACCACCTCGACCTCGTTATCGGCCACCCTGTACACTTAGACACCGCCCTTGGATTATTTCTACACCTAGACATAAGAAAGCACGAAGCACACTACCTAGACCTCGTCATCGGCCACCCCGTACACCTAGACACGGCTCTCGAATGATGTATTTAGCTAGACATAAAAAATTACGAAGCGCACCTCGTTGACCTCGTCATCGACCACCCATACACCTAGACACCACCCTCAAATTTTTTCTACACCTGCACACTAAAAACTACATGTGACCAAGCATGCAGTAAACCGATGAGAATGCAATATCCTTTTGTACATAGATGTGCGGCCAACTTAACGGTCCTAACACTTGTTGCAGTTAACTTAACGGTCCTAACATTTTTTAATTTGATTTGAGCATTTTGTGAATGACACACTCGTGTATTATGTCAAAAGTCGCTGTTTTCATCAAATTTTTTTATTGAAAATCATAGTTTAGCATAACAAAACACGATATAAATCAAAATATATTAGAGACAACAAAATAATGCATTTATTTTTTGTAATGAAAAATGCGAACCTCAACATAAGTAGAAGTAAATAGTAGCGCGGGCACCAACTTCGTCTACTTCTTAAACTTGTCTTCGTGGCGCTACCGCGACATTTGATATTTATCTTATATATATACAGTAGTCAACAAATTTTTAATAACTATTTTATTAAAGGATTTTTTCATATAACTCTTAGCACCGCTAGCTGCCGGGCCACTATATACATACAACATGTGAGCGAGCAATGCGAAAAACCGATGAGGAAGCAATACCCATCAGCATATAGCTGTGCGGCCAACTTCACGGTCCAAACATCAACGGCAACAGAATCCTCTCCGTCCTCCTTACCGACCCTAAGTAAGTTGGACCTGGCTCTTTCTCCAATAAGTCCAGCCCGCGGTAACACCGTTTGAGTATTGCTTCGCGGGGGGACTTTGAACTACCGTCCTCGTCTGTTGATGCGGTCGACATGACGTTTTCTCTGTTTCTGTCACTTAAATAGCTGTTCGTCATAAATCTTCTTTGTCGTCTGCCGTCTACTTCTTACCTCATTGTCCGGTCGTCTGTTTCTTGCAGCATCTCACATCGTCTTCTGCTTTTTTCTTCGTCCTTTCGGACCTTCTTAAGGATGTCTGCAGCAAAATTGTTTATTGCGCTCCATCCGTCGGCCGAAGTCATTATAGCTACCCTGATAGACTCAGGCGTTACTCTGGTCTCGAGGTAGCACTCAAGTTCTTCTCGTTCCTGTTCATAGCGTGGGCATCCACTGAATACATGCTCGGCGTCCTCGATTGTATTCAAGCACGACGAGCAATCCGGGCAATCCTCCATTTTAAATCGGTACAGATACTCCCGGTAGCATCCATGTACACTCAGAAACTGTGTTAGGTAGAAATTTACTTTCCCATGTCTTCTTTTTGTCCAGTCTTCTACACTTGGTATGGGGCGGTGTGTCCATCGTCCCTTACTACTAGAGTCTCATCGCATTTACCACTCCGTCATTGTTATTTTCTTAGCGGCATCCCAAATTTCTATCTTGGTTTTGCTGCTGTCTTGTCTTTTTTCTTCTTCAATTGATTTTCTCTCCCTTGCTAATAGGTCTATTGGCGGGAGACCTGCAATAACACAGACCGCCTCGTCCGATACCGTACGGTAAGCAGACGCGACCCTAAGTGATTGAAGTACTAACGCTTGCCAGTAGCGTTCTGCGATTCTGTGTGGGACCACCCACATTTGGCATCAGCCGCGCCAGCACTGCGGTAGTTTTTGCGGCTTTCTCTCCTGCTGCTTCCAAGTGCTGTTTAAAGGTCAGCTTTGCGTCTAACGTTATACCTAAATATTTAATAGTCGGTTCAGAAGTAATTTCATGACCGCCTATTGTCAAGGTAATCGTCTCCGTCTTCTTTCTGCTAGATATTAGGACTGCCTCCGTTTATGGCCTGCAAGCTCTAGATTCGCATTATTTAGCCACTTCTGTATTTTAACGATAGCTTCACTAGCAATTTCAGCTACCTCTTCTTTCTCTTTTGCAACCACTACCAAAGCCATATTGTCTGCGAATCCTACGATCATTGCTCCTTCTGGTAATTCTAGCTTGAGTACGCCATCGTACATAATGTTCTGTCCTTGAGGTAGTCGGACATTATTCTTCTTATATACGGAGGGACTCCTAGTCTCACTAGAGCTTCGTGAATTTTGCACCAATTTGCAGAGTTAAATGCATTTTTAACGTCAAGAGTAACCATCGCGCAGTACTTTTTCGCACCGCTTTTCTACCTTTTTCCGCTTATGGCTGACCGTGCTGTATTCACCACTAAGCCAATAGCGTCTAATGTTGAGCGGCACTTACGGAAACCATACTGGTGTTCCGCAAGCCCCTCTGCCTCCTCGGTTGTGCATTCCATCCTAACAACACTATTTCTTCTACCATAGCACATGGAATGTCCGGCTGATTTGGGAAGAGTGTTGTTACTACCCTGCTTAGTACCTCTGGGCACTTTGGTGAGGGTATGTAACTTCCCTTAATCATCTTCATGACAATTTCATAAGGTCGGCCCCAAGGGTCTTCATCTTGCAGCTCTCTCAGATATTCTCAGAAGGAGCAGTTCTCAATGTTGACAAAATGTCTACGTAGCTCCTTCCTTCCGACGCCATAATGATAAGAGCGTCCGGTCTGGTCGGTCTTGCCCGCTTTGTTTAGTCTTTGCTGGTCCTATTTTGGTTGTTAAAGCCAGGGACCTTCTTGTTCCCCTTACTTGACGGTTTCTCCTTTTTTTCGCCTTTCTTGTAAGGACCTCTTGCCAAGTTGCCTCTTTAGGTCGTTTACTCTCTTTCTCCTCTTTGTTACTCCTATCCTGCGGATTAGTTAAGGCCTCCCTTGATTTTCCCCGCCTTTTTAGGTATCAGACTTGGTGTTGTCTGAGTTTCCTTGCCTTTCGTTCGTGGACGTTGGCACTGTAGCAGGTTATCCTCCGCGCTGCACAAACTTTTATACATGACACTAATTCTTCGTGCCATTTCCTTGATAGTTTTATGGACGTTATGTTTGCCCTTTACAAACTCTCTGAGTTCCTGGATCTTTTCTCCTAGACGCTGCAGCTGGTCATTTCTTCTTTCAAGGTTGTAGTCCCAGTTTGAGTTACTACCTCCTTGATTCACCTGCTCTTGTTTCGTCTGTATTGCCATTTCAGAAATAGTCTTTATTGGACTACACTCCATTGCATTCGTTTTTCTACTCAGACTGCTGTTTTCGTCTGATCTCTGGGTAGGAAATTCAGTTGCTAAGACACTTTTTGAGGTATCCAAGTTTGCTTCGTTTGTTGTACTAATCATTTTTATTTTTATCCTCCTCTTCCATCTTTAGTCACCTACCTTCCACCGAGCTCTCTCCGCGAAGCTATGCTTCACGGCTGTGAATTCTGGCCTCATGCCCCTGCGCAAGTCTTCCTCAAAGCCTTAGGCCTTAGGAGAAGGGTAACGAGCCCCCCCCCCCCTCTAACAACAATAGGGCCCGTTCCGGGCGCCACCCGGCACTACTGCGATCATTGGGATTTTCGCCGGATGATAGGGCAGCTAGGGCATGTCGGCGAAACATTCCCGGGCCTCTGTACTTTCCAGCAGCCTGGGAGTGTCAAACCCCAGTTTATCTCGTATCCTTTCCCTTCAGCAGACGAAGTCAAGTCGGATTGCGGCAATCGGCAAGCGCTTGCTCAGACATAACCCGAAGATCAAACCTTGTTTTCGGTAGTGACAGATCTTCAATAAGCTGTTTGGTCCGCGGGAGATATTTTATTTCTCTCCAACCCTCTGTTTGCAGCACTTCGTACGTAGTACTATGCGCTTACAGCGAGCGTTCCCCTATCCGCCACCCGAGGACGCGCCACATGGGGTACAGCTCCCCCTGGTGGTGTGTGTGTGTGTGTGTATGTATACCGTGATATTTCTAAAAGTACTCAGTCAATATCAATCAAATTTGACATGCATATCTATTTTTGGATTCTAAATTCGGGAAAAACATTAATTTTTTTATTTTTTCAATTACTTTTTTTTTTATGACCATTTTTCGATTTTCAAAAAACATTATTTTCCATTTTTTCAATCATTACATTGTTACAAGCAATTCAGCTAAAATGCATTTAAAAAATAATGAAATGACCTATTTTTCCCCGTTTGGACCTCGGGATTGATCGCTCCGGCAGATAAAATGAAAAAGGTGATTTTTTTTTGTAAAATTGATATCTCTGAAACTAAACATCATAACCTCACAAAAAAATATGTTGATAGGTTACGTATCAAACTATATTCCATTAAAATTTCAAGTGATTTGACTACTTAATTTTTTAGTAATACATCGAAAACTGATCAAAATGAGTTTTTTTTTGAGTCTTGATTACGGGCGTAGAAAAGCCTTATCGCACTTGAAAATTTTTTGATTACCTCGGCGAAGTTCTTTTCGCAGCTTATGAAAACGATTAGTTGAAAAGATATTAAAATACAAATTCTTTATCTCTCACCCTGTAAACCCTGTATAGCTAAAAATTATTATTTTTGTTAAAACTTATAACTCGCTAATGAAAAATGGATTTACAAAATTCATGGTTTTATGAGGTTATGAGGCCTATTTGTGATATAAATTATAATTCATGTTATTAAGAAGATCCAGAGAAAGAGAAATTCATTGTTGAATTAATATTCTTGAACGATACATACGAACAAGGAACAATAGATTTGTTTGGATGAAGCTACGTGCCAATGAATTGGGAGCGGTTTTTTATTTTACTTTTTTTTTGCCTTTTTTCCTTTTTTTGCGACGCCAACCATTTTGTTCTACTCCTTTTCCCTCTTGTAACGAACTCTCTTTTCTTCAAAAGACCTGTGCTAAGGATTTCTTTTTCTGCTGTTCTTTTTCTTTTGTGAGTAGTTGCTTAACTGGCCCATTCCATGGGTCAGTCATATTACACATTGGCTAATCAGAACACGAGAATTAAATACGTAACCTCAAAAAGTGAAAAGTGAGGAACTATAGAGCAAGCGTAGCATTTTTAATATTTATGCTTTTTTATAGTATTATATATATATATATATATATATACATATATGTGCGTGTGTGTGTTAAACAATTTAAAAGCAGCTATTTCATATAAGATTATATTTAAAATTGTCCCCTCAATATTGTCTTTAAACTTATCGTTAATTGTTATTTTAATATTTTCACTGTACATACTATAATATTGTTCAAAATCCACGAATGTTTTTAGCACAGAGGACTTGGGATTTTCAATACCGCCGCTTCTAACACATTCATTATAAACTCTTTAATATTAGCAATAACTTGGGCCATTTCGCCAACACAAGATTCAAGTTTACTTAGAAGCTCATTGATACACGGAGAAACAATTTTTTAACCACCAAAAGTGACTTTATGCATACAGATTGATGATTGAACATGCGACATTTTTGATTTCTTCATTCCTGGTAGTTGCTGGCGTACCGAGAAATCGGTGAGCCGAGGAAAGTTTCGAGGTCCAACCCAGCGGTCGGCGAGTTCAGCCTATCAACTCGCAGGAATGCGAGGCTTAACGGCCAGCGCGTCTCGCCAGCCAATCAACGCAGCTCTTGCAAGATTTGACCTGCGAGAACGACTTTAGCGCGTCGAGTGGCAGCTCGCGAGATCTCGCAGTTTTGGCAGTTCTCGTTGTGATCTCGTTGACATCACATCGACAAAAATAAGTGCGCCCGCAAAGCGGGTTTTGTGAGGTGAAAGAGAGAGAGAGAGAGAGAGAGAGAGAGAGAGAGAGAGAGAGAGAGAGAGAGAGAGAGAGAGAGAGAGAGAGAGAGAGACGGAAAGAAGGTCCTGCGAGGCGGAGCAAGGCGTGGGAGGCTTGTCTAGCCGCTACGTTGTATTAACTCTTAATACTCTTAATCCCTCGACGAAAAATAAATAAATTGAGAGCATTAGAGGTGCAAGAGTTGTGTGCGTGTTGCTGGGAGGCAGCACGTCACAATTGGCATCCCTTTTGGGGATGCTCCGTGATCGTATAGAGAGAGGAGGAGAAATTTCGCGGACAGAATATGTGTGTAAAACCGCGATACAGCGAGAAAGTGCGTCGGACGGAGAGAGAAGGGGGCCAGCGGCGGCCTCACACCAGACCTCCATCGCAAACATTGTAATACGATGTTAGTTGGCTGGTTGAAGCGGAACTCAATGCAGAACTCGCCACAAAAAGGTGTAGTGTGCATGGCTCCATCGAGGTGAAGCGAAACCGGATATTACGTGTGTGTTTTGCGGATAAAGGGTTAAAGGTACCGTGGTACAAGTGGAATAATGCGGGGACGGATCTTGCACGAACTGAGAGTGAGATTGAGAGGGGAGTACTCCCAGGGCTGATGCGACAAATAGCTAAGCCCAAGTGCAGGCCCAGGGAGGTCAGACCACATTCGAGAGATAACGAGAATGGCCGCGACCTACTCCTCAGTAACCAGAGAGAGGAGAATAACGTGGTTATAAACAGGTCGGTCTTTGCGACGACAATAGCAGTCAGTCGTGACGGTACAGGCAAGCAGAGCAGTGGTGAAGATGACAGCGTCGTTGTCGGGTAGTCCGATTGTAAAGGTAGTAATCGACGATTTCGGCTAGCTGTCAGCGACGCCGACACGAGGACTGCAAATTACCTGATCAGCAATCGTACTGCTGACTGGAAGTATATCTCAGCGAGGGTGGGGAGAGGATACAGGCAGCCACCGACGGGTCGTACCAGACGAGGTATCAGGAGAGAGCTCTGGGAGCTATAATGCGTTAGCGGAAAGAGGCGAGCACTTTTATACTCCTGCAGCGAATATTGGAGGCATAGACCGGCGACTTCGGCGCAGGAACTGCTAAAGCGAAGGGAGCTCAGCAGAGAGTGCGAGCAACAGAGCTGAGCATCATAGTGAGACGAACGAGCGCTTGCCCTGTGTATTTAAGGGTGATGCTGAACGGTGGTTCCGAGCTAAGCGAGATAGAATTCATACCTGGAGCGAATTTTGTCTGGCCTTCCGACGCTGCGACGTGCTGGAGTATAATTGGGATGATCTGATGGAAATTCTGAGGCGGCGGACGCAGCACAAAGGTGAGAAAATTGCCAAGTTCATTAGCAAATTCAAGTTCATTGTGTCGCGCTTCCATCAGATCGAGAGGTGTTGCGGGTAGCTTACCACAACCTCCTCGCCGAATACCGTAAAGCTATCGGTGATAAGCTCATTGATAACATGGAGAACTGAGAGCGTTACCGCCGTCGCTGGGAGAAACGAGAAGATGCACGTTCCCAGCGCGGCATATAACGGTGGTTTTGCGCGACCTGAGGTCGCAGAAATGGGAGCGGTTGAGAAGTACGTAGAGGAGTCCGAAAGAACTCTTAAAAAGGGAAAGAAGACCAAGGCGATGAAGGCCAAGTCCTCGCCTTCTACATAAGAGTCTGAAATGGCCGATATTGCGAGTATGCAGGCGAACACGGGTAAGGACAACTCACAACGCAACTGTACTTTGTCAAGCCAGAATGCGGGTCAAGGAACCCAGGCGCTGGGTTTCAGTTATGCACAGGGTTCAATCCAGGTTCGGGGGCTGCCCAGTCACCAATGAGAGCGACGAACGTGAGTTAGGGAGAGTTTTTGGGCGTCAACAGAGAGCAAGGAAAAGGAGGCTGCGGGGGAGATGAGCGTGTCCTTCTACCCGTTAAGCGAACCTACCCAGCTCGAGGCACCTTAGGAGTAACGTGAGTAATGAGTTCAGTAAAGAGAAGGCATTAGCATGGGTGAATGCAGAGAATGGGAATTTTCTGTGAGAAAATCTCGGTGGGCAGGTGTATCAAGCACTACTTGATCCTGGGACGACACTCTCGTTGATTGGTCCAGAAATTACTCAAAGGTTTCGGGACCGATTAAGGAAGAGTAGCATTTTACGCATCGCCACGGGACATTTAAATAAAATTCTCGGGGAATTAGAGTTGATGCTTGATTTTGGAAGCGAGGCTGAAGTCATGTCTTTCGAGGCCGCATAGTCGCTCGAACAGCCGATAATCCTGGGCATGGATTTCTGCAAAAAGTTCGATTGCGATGTGCGGCTGGGAAAAGGTTTATGGCGCTCAGGCGAGGGAGAGTGACAGCCATTTCCCGATTTAACCGGTAGAGAGGAAGCCACAGTCTACGCTGAATGTGCAGGCCTAATGACAATCATTGATGAGAGGCGTAAGCGGATAAAAGGGGTAGTAGAGAGGCTGCCCAAGAACCCAGGCTCATCATTGGGGATGACGCATCTCAGGGCGCACCATATCGAGTTTGTTGATTTTACGCCAATTCGAAATAAGCCCCGACGTAAGTCCCCAACAAATCAGCAGGTTAATGAGGAAATAATCGAGAGATCAGCCAGTAAATGTACGAACGCGCCTATTATGATTCGTAAAGCGGACGGAAGGTGGAGGTTCTGCGTTGCGACGTTGTGCGTCGCAGCCGTATAGAGACGGGAAATTTCCGACCAATTCGGCGAGTTAGAGCATGCACTAAACAGTGTGAGAGCCATACGGCTTTCCGCGAAGCGGCGCCGGGCTGGCTTGCTATTGCTGCCTGCCGCGTGATTTTCGAGAAATCGGCGCAGCAAGGAGAGGTTTGGGCGTGGGATAGCGCGCGTAGCCAGAGCCAGCGTCTCGCAGTTTCAGCCGAGACGCTGAGAGAGCGCGCCGAGAGAAGTTGGTCGGCCGCTTACTAATAATAAATAGACAGAAGTGTGAGTTTTGTTGCTCTCTGATTTCGTATCTGGGTTCCCTACTGGATAGCGAGGGTTTGCCCCTTGATGTTATTCCGAACCTGACAGACTAGAGCCTGTGCGAAACTTTCCGGCCCCAAGAACTTTGAAGCAGCTGAGACATTTTCTGGGGCGAGTCCGAGCTAAAAGTCCCGTTAGTCCATCTGCTTCGCTAAGAGCAAAAGTGGGAATGGGGAGAAGAACAGCAAGAGGCATTTAGAACATTACGGCACGCACTTATTGTGACTCTTGTACTCGCAAGAGCTGATTTTTGGAAGCTGTTCAAAGTGAAGTGCGACTTTAGTGACGTGGCTATTGCGGCTGTCTTAACTCAAGAGGGAGAAGATGGCGAGCATCCCATAGTTTACATTAGCCGAGTGCTGAGGTAAGCTGAAAGAAATTATACGACGTTATTGAAAAGCTGATACCGTACATTGAGGGGTACAGTCTGCAATGGCTGAGAAATCTAAAAGATCTCAGCGGCCTCCTAGCGAGATTAGAAATTGAGCTGCAGCAGCGGAATATAAAGGAGATTTCTAAGAAAGGTGTATGAAACCACTTTCCAGGAGCGCTGTCTCGAAGCAAAGACAGCAACGCATATGCCGTTGCCGCTTTCGCGGAGATTACCAACCCGGAATATTTAAAACTGCGAGAGCAAGTTGAACATTTTCTGGGACAGTATCCAGGCTGGCGCATCGAGGACGGTGTGTTATATCATTGGCGCAATGATGCATTGCTTGACTCAATTACAAACCGAGAGGAAGGGTTGAAGTTAGTAATATTTGAGGAGCATTAGGAGAGAGTGATGAGAGATATGTACTAGACACCTTCCTCTGGTCACTTGGAAATTGAAAAATCATATGACCGAGTGGCTCCAGAATATTACTGGCGAGGAGAGTATCATGATGTGTACCGTATTGTGCAATCTTGCGAGGAATGCTAGAGATATAAGACAGTGCAGAGTGGCGCGAAATGACTCATGGGACGGCGTGTTGTCGAGGGATCTTGGGCCATCGTAACAGCTGATCTCATGGAGTTTCCGCCAATCAAGAATAGATTTTTTTACACGTTGGATAGAAATAAAACCGTTTAGAAAGATGGGAAGTCTGTAGACAGAGCTTTCGAGGACTTGATTTTATTCAGGTAGGAAACTCCTGAATATTTTCTATCGGATAATGGCAAAGAGTTTGATGACCTCCGTAAGGTGTTGGAAATCTATGGTGTTGAACACATAACAACTCCGCCTTATTGCCTGCAGGCCAATCCAGTGGAGCGTGCTAATCGTACGCTTAAGATGATGATCGCAAGGTTTCTTAAAAACGATCATCGCAACTGGGATTTGCACCTGCATGAGTTTTGCCACGTCATCTATACGGCCACACAAGCGTCTACTCGAGTTTCACCGGCTTTCCTCGAGTTTACCCTGTGTTGAGTTTACGACGGGAAATCAAGGCAGGCTGGCTGATTGAGAGGCAAGAGAGTAGGAGGATCGTATGAAGCGATTAGATGCGTTGCGGGACTTTGTGGCGAAATTCGGGAGTCAGGCCTTAGAGAAACAGGAGTGCATATATAATAAGGGGAGAAAAAACACGTTTCCAGGTAGGAGATAGGATTATGCGTCCTATCTGAAGCGGTGAAAAAGTGTCGAGAAAGTTAGCACCGCACTGGAAAGGCCCGTATGAGATCGTTAAGATTAAATCTCCGATTGTCTACATACTAGGCCACGGTGACGGAAAGTCGCGAATGTTGATCAAAACTTATATACTTCACATAAATTAATTAATGTGTATTTTTTTAGGAAGGCTGGAGCAGCGGATGGAGCAGCGGATGGAGGGCGCGGCCATAACGCTGTCGCCAATCCAGCCTCCGCCGAGCCCCTTGCGAAGTTCAGAGAGGAGGATGACCAGCATGAGGATAGGCATCGCCTCTCCGAAGCGCCACCAGACCTCAGCTGGTCTTTCCAAGCTTAGACCGGTGGAAAAGCAACGGGCAACGTGCGTTACCCCGTCGACTGGCCGCTATCCGTGAATAAGAAGAGTAATAAGAGGAAAAGGGGCAATAGGCAGCTGACTCTGCGACGCTATGCGTCGCATCTATATCGAGTCGGCAAATTTCTAACCAATTCGAGCGAGAGCCAGACGGCTTTCCGCACAGCGGCGCCGGGCTGGCTCGCTGTTCTAGGCTGCAGCGCGATTTCTGAGAAATCGGTGAGCCGAGGAAAGTTTCGTGCATAGAATAGTGCGCGCGGCCGAAGCCAGCGAGAGCGACTTGAGCGCGTTGAGTGGCAGCTCGTGAGATCACGCAGTTTTGACAGTTCTCGACGGCGCGACTGATCGACGGCCTTGAGCGCCGCCTTCTCCTCCTCGATCAGCCGCGTCCAGGCTTTCATACGCTGCTGGAAAGCCGATCCATACTGGCGCACGGCGCTATCATAGCGCCTAAAGGCCTCTCGTGCCAGCCTGCGAGCCTTCAGGCTCGCCTCGATCGCCTCCTCGATCGCTGGCAGTAGCTTGGCCCACTCCTTCTCCACTTCGCTTGAGGCAGTCTCCAGAGCAGGTGCTGATGGTGCTGGGTCAATGGGCTGGGCGGACTCCAACCGCGCCGAGATGGGCAGGCCTGCGAATCGCAGGCGGCGCGGCGGAGCCTCACCGTCTTCCTCCGGTGGTTGGCTGATGGTGGTACTCGGAGGCGTCGACAGGAGCTCATCCTCCCGAGTCTCCTCTGCCCAGTCCCTTCTCGGTTGGCCCTCCTCCTCCGACAAGTGGTCTAGGTCCATGAGGACCTCCTCGTCTGTGAGGGAGTCCGTTGGTTGGCGAGCCTCCTCAAACATCCTGCTGAGGACACCGTCCCAATCCCCAGAATCCATCCTGAAACAGAAATACAGATTATTCTGCCTACCTAGCATGGTTGCGTGAGCCCTTAGGCCGACCAGGCTTTCTCTTAGCCGTGCCTGTCGCACTAGCCTCGTTCATCGGCTGTGCGGGCACCGATAGAGTCGCGTACTGGGCCCTCCGAGGCCTACCGCGCGGCCTGGCTACTGGCCGCCCTGTAACTGGACCTCCCGTCTGCTGCGTAGCGTTGCGTTGCCCGCGCAACCTACGAGGGGACGGGGTCGAGTCTCCTACGTCATCACCTTGACGCTCAGTGATACATTGAGGGGGGCTCACACGTCGAGCACCGCTGTGCTGCGATCTATCATTACGCGCATTGCCACTCTGGTCGCCTCCAGAGCGGTCTTCGCTCGCTCGCAGTTCCCGTCGCGTGTCTGCTCTAACTTCCCTAGGGCAGTCTGCGTTACCTGCTACAGTCTCCTCTTCTCGAGATATTGCCCTATGTCGAGAAGTATATAGTATCCAGCTTGTCTCTCTTGCTCGCGCTTGGCTCGTTCAGCTGCATTCTCATGCACTTGGCTCAGCCCTTTCATGCGGTTCAACCAGTCGGCGTATGCACTATTTTGCAACTCCTCTGCAGCCGCTATATCTTGGCTGCGCCTGGCAGATGCCGGGTTTGGTGGTTGCCTGCCATATAACATCATCGCTGGACTAACCCCAGTTGCTGAATGCGGAACCGTGTTATATCCGAAGATGATTTCGCTCAAGTGCTCATCCCACTTGGAATGGTTTTCGTCTATGAGCGCTCGTACCCTTCTGGTTACGGTCCTATTGACTCGCTCTACTGGATTAGCCTGAGGATCGTACACCGGCGTTGTTTCGTGTTTGACACCGATCGACTCCAGATATCTGTCTACGACATAGTTTTTAAACTCCGTACCGTTATCTGAGAGAAACACTTCTGGAGCGCCATACCTCAAAACTATCCTTTCCTCTCTGTCTCGCGAGGAACATTCCTTCCAGCTTTAGCAACTTGACTTGGCCGTGCTCTTGGCGACCAGCCCTTCCATTCAGGACAGTCTCTCATCCAATGAGTCACCTGACCGCATGTCCAACATTCGAGTCTTTTATGCACTCGATTAGGCAGCCGCATATCCTGGTTTATCGCCTCGTAGCAATCTCGCCTCAAGTGATCCTTTGACCCACATACCCAACACTTCTTGTGCCGGCAACGCGCCTTTAGCAGTATCCCCATTCTTGGACTACTATTTGGGCTAGGCCGTTCCCTCTGCGTGTTGGGCCCTTGGCACTTCCGTCTGTCAGTCAACTTTTCCTCCTTTACCTGACAGGCTTGGCTTGTCTTGGCCTTGGCGACCTTGCCGCTCTGTCGCTCTAGCTTCTTTGTCTGCTGAGAACGGGGCCACTCTGACAGCCATGTGCCTTCCTTAGGCTTCGCTTTACTCCGGCGTCTGGGACGTTTCTTTAGGCCCAGGTGTCGTTCTTCGCTTGCAGACTTCCTATTCTGCTGTGCGGTACCTGACACCTTTTTCCTCTTCTGCCTTCTCCTGGCCTTTGGCGAACTCTGTGTGTTAGCGTCATTGCACTGACAACTACATTGGCCTGCCTTTTGATTCTCGAGACTGCTCAATTTCTGTCTCAGCTGTAGCAACTCCTGACGCATACTCTGAACCTCTTTGAGTATCTGCGAGTGTGCGAGGAGACATGTTACCTCTTCACAAGGATTATAGCTTGACTTGCTGAGCATTAAGTCTGATTGCGACGCTGCATCTGACTCGTGCTCTAAGCTTTGAGCTGTTTCTGCGCCTACAGGCGTATGCGCTACGTTGGCCGTAGTCGAGGCCATAGCAGCGTTTTCATCTTCTGTTGCAGCTTTTGCATCTACAGCAAGTTAATGGGTACTATCCTTCCCCAAAACGCTGTCTATCCTCGACGAAGGCGTTCTGCAGTCTCGTTCTGATTGGTCCACTCCTGACATCTGGCTGTCATCTTCTGTGTCTTGCGTTATACTGGTAATACCGCATACACTTCTTTCATCCGCCATTCGTGCTGCCACTACGTCGCTAAAATGAGGTAATACTGGTCGTAACAGCAACAACAGCCTTATGTCCCTCTCATCTCGAGTGACATATCTACCCAGGTCATTTGACGTAACGAAATCTTCTTCATTATAGTCACCTCCGAGCCTAGCTCTGATTTGATAAGAGTAACCATTGGTGAATCCTTGGCATCCAATAACAGAGCGTCTGCTACAGTTATTAAGGATTAAACTGACAGCTTCCAGATAAATCCATTGACTTCCTGAGCTATCCTTTGTTGAGCTTCCTCACTGTAGGTAATCGCAGTTGTGCTTTTCGATATCAATTCTGCCAAAAATACTGCTTCATCTGGCAATTGATACAAGCTACAACTCTTCGCCTTTAAATCTTCGGCGGTTTTTGCCAACGTATCAGCTATCAACTTCTGTTGACTCCGCAGTTCTTCTGCCCTATTTGCTTGCGTCAACATTTTTACTCGCGTCTCTACGTCACGGTATTAACAATAGATTCGCGCAGCAGCAGCGGCTAATTAATCTGACAATTTATTTGCGTGTTTCTGTGTATTTCCAATACACGAAAACCTCCGCTTGTCTACCTAGATTTAGCTAGTCTATCAAAAAAAAAATAAAAATCTAACGCCTCTACTCTAATAGCTGTGGCGTGATTTTATTTCGCGGATTCTAAGTGCGAGACGGCGTGCGTTGCACCGAATTTCTGATCTCGCACTCTTTTGCTGTCGTATAGTACGCGTTATGATGCGTATACACAGGTAGGCTCTATCATCAGCCAGCTGTGCTATCCTCTACGCACGCACACTCACACATGCTCGGGTACGCGTACTATATCGCTTCTATTGCGATACGGCGCTTGCACTATGCCTGCGCTACGTACTGTAGCGGACACATGCACTTGTAGCACTCGCACGTACTCTCCCACCGAGCGGCTCGCGTACACACTCACGGACGCTCCCACCAAGCGGCTCGCGCACACACTCTCCGCGCGCTCACGTATACTCCCGCTACGCAGCGTACTCACACCCGCCAACTGTTTCGTACTCGGCGCTCGCACACTACTAAAGCGCGCACGGATTTTCCTACTCTCGCGCGCTGCTGCTTAGCCGACCAACGAACCGATATTTGTTTTGATCGGCCCGGCGCAAATATAATGCTGTATATCACGCCTAGGCCTTTTCGAACTCGCGGAAATTCAACCGTCTTTCTACAAAATTCGCTTACTTTTCGCCGAATCGGGAATTCCCTATCTCGAGTTCGCGCGCAACACTTTTTCTCTTCCTATCCTGCGTATCCACACGTTTTGGGCGCCAGTTGTAACGGGGTGGTTTCTAGGCGGCTAACTGCCTATGTACCCCGTACAAATGCAAAATCCTCCTGCACTTTGCTCTTGCGAGATGCTGTACTCGCTCGTGTGGTCGCCTACCTGCGACGATGCCCCGGTGCTCAGTATACACTACACTCCTGTGTACGACCCGCAGAGGCGGCGGTATTCGACGGTTTGAATAGGAAGAGGGATCGGGACGGCGATCAAATGAACACACTACCGATTCTAATAAAAAGGCATTTGTTCAATTAAGCAATCCGTTGTCCGTGTTGCGCGTATTCGCATCGCGAGAAGGCCACAAAATATACCGGAACAACGACTGGGGCCAAATGCCTCGCCAGTCGATCGCGCACAAATAAAAGGAAATCAGATCCTACTTTTTGTCGCGACGATCCTCGTTGTATTCTGGCCAGGGAGTCTCCTGCTCGATCTTGCCGTTTTCCTGGGCCGTTGTAGCGTTGGTTGCTGCGGTTGCTGCCGTTGCTGCTGTTGCTGCTCTCGTTGCTGCTCTCGCTGCTAACGATGCTGCTGTTGCTGCTAGGACTGCTGTCTTTGCTGCTGCTGTTTCTCTTACTTTTGGCGCACGTCGTCAGTACTACTCGCGAGTGTGGTCAAAAGTTAACTGTCTCGAATTTTCCTCAAATTACGAGATCTCTACCGGCCTTCCCGCGCTTTGGCTCCCCGCGCCGACGGGCGACTCGCCGCCCGTTACAATATACAATGTATATATATGAAACCTCAGCCAGTGTTGCCAGATTCCAGGATTTTCCTCTAGATTTAAAGGGATTTGGTGACGTTTAAAGGGAAAACACAGGGAAAAAATATCTAAAGAGATTTTTTGAAGGTAAACCACGTAACGCAATAATATCAAATCTGAAACCCCAACCTTGTATACTTAAATGCCTAAACCCACTTACCCCACGCATTCCAAGCTGCAAATATAAAATATAAATCTTAATTGCTTAATTCCTAGACCTTAAACCCACCTACCCCACGCTCAGCGAGTTGCAATTATGCATGCATTTTTAAATAGATACAATAGAGGCAAAATAAATAAATATAAATATTATTCATTTGAATTTTTTAAATTATTCTTCTGTAAATATATTCAAGACTGTTGTTTTAACTTCACTTACATCTTTATACAAGTTTTCTGAAATAAAGCGCTTCAGCATGGCATTTGGTGGTTTGAATTGAGTACAGTCAATTTGTGAAGTACTTCTTACGTGTAGTATTGCTTCGACCATCAATACAGCTAACTTATTTCAAAGCTTGTCTTTTACAATATTCACAATCGAAAACACTCTTTCGACTGCTGCATTAGAAATAGGTAAACTTAACAACGTAAACGCTAAATCGCATATGTTTCCAAATTTCCGTTCTTCATTCGCACTTTTTAGCTTCGACACTTCAAATCAATAAGCGAAAACCTCTTCTTGCTTGGCTACTTCAGCACGGTGAAGTGAATTCCACTGTCTAATGGTTTTGTCAACATCTCCGCAAACATGTTTATAATGTATAGCTCTTTCTGAAATGTCGGGTTTGATTAATGACAAAACATTTTCTTGCGAAAAAAATTCTATTTTTTGGAGTCTGTGAATATTTTGCGGTATTCGTTCTTGAATTTCTTGAGCTAGTTCTATTAGCAAATCTTTACATCTTGATTTTATATTCTTTACAACTTCCTTATCAATAGATCCACTAATGACATTAAATTCATAACCAAAATCCATACACTCGTACGGCATCAGAAATTGACTAAATTCGATGTTATGAAGTTTGGTTCGAGCTACTTTTTCCAAATGAGACGGAACAACTATTCTTTGTAAAATAGAGTAAAATAAGTCGATCAAATCTCTAAATAATTTAATTGGATCAGCTTTGTCGGACTAAAAATGCGTATTTAGTTCGATGACAGGTTTTAAAACTTTGTGTATAAAAGTTAAATACAATCGGTTTTCCTCGGCGTCGAACATCATAGACAATTGTGACGAAGTGTAACATTTTTCTTTAGTTGCAGCCAATTTAAACGATAGTTATAGTGGATCGTATTGAACTATTACTGTATGCATGCAATTATCTCTAACCAACCATCGCGTCTCACTTAACTTAGGTATTTTTTCGGATATTCATTGGTAATAAGCTTATACAATTCATTATACTCGAGTTGGCGTTTTGTGCTATGAGAAATCCACACGCCTTCTCAGCTGCTAAGTGCAGAGAATGGCAAATACATTTTATTACGGTTATATTAGGATTGAGTTCATGTAAAAGTGTCGTTACACTTTTACATGAACTCAATCATGACCGTTATCATGAACATTATCTTTTTTTAGTTGATTTAAAATAGCGGTCGTAATTATATCCGATGTTCCCGATACCATTTCAATCAAACGATAGAATGTCCTTATAACTTTTTGTTTCTTTATACTCAAATATCTTATAACTAAGCAGAGCAATTTCTTTTATCCACCGCTGTTGACTCATCGACGATTAGCGAAAAAAACGCATTTCCAATGTCTTATAGTAAATCTTCAAGAATGCATGGCGAAAGATTATTTTTAATTAAAGAACTGCATTTCGTCCTATAAAGCTTAATCTCACTTAAAATAGACGATTGAGTGTCTAAATTTTTAATTAAAACAGCCAAATGATCAATCGCTCTTATTAAAGTATCCTCAGCTATAAAGAAAGCAAGGTTGAGCTCGGCGATTTCTCTGCTCCCAGTCAGGCTAGGTTTCGTAAAACGCTCAATTTTCGGCTGACTAATGGCCTCTTTTTCTCTTTTCACGCCAACTTGTGTTTGTTAGAATCGCCATGTTCTAATAAACTCTTGCGCTGGACAGAATGCTCGACAAACTTTACAGTATGCTTCCTTCCCGTCAGGATTAAGTGGTGCATTTGTTAGCCATCCTAGGTTAAAAAATTACACATTTTCCAATTTCAAAATCAATACAAGTTGTAATGTAATCACCGATTCCATTACGCATCCAAAACACTACGATTGCTATACATATCACATCTACACATACACACACACGCACACACTTACAATGCTACTGATTATGAACTCGACGAAGGACTTGAGAATTGTTTGCTAGAAGAAGGATCTGTAAATGCTGAAACCTTTGAAAATTTATACGGAGATAAACAAGAACGTAAAACAAATAATTGTCATTTTGTTAAAAATTATATTGAGAACATTCAAATGGATGACTTATGTTACAATTATATGGAAATTTCAGATACAGATTATTTTGTCAACGGAATGCCAGATAACGCAATTCCCATCTTTCAAGTCACGGAAGCTGACAATGCCGAAACGCCAAGAATAGACCGTTTGAAACCATTACTAAGATATGCTCATTTAGAAACCGAATTGCGACAGCCAATCGAGCGCCTTATAGAAGAATATGCCGATTGCTTTCATTTAAAAGGGGAAAAGTTGGGGACTACTTATTTTATTAAACATAGGATATTAACCGTTAGCGATGTGCCTATCTGTACTAAGCCTTACCGATTTCCTCACGCTCTTAAACAAGAACTCGACCGTCAAATAAAAGAAATGCTTGATGGAGGTGTAATCCAGCCTTCTAATTCTAATTATTCTTCACCTGTATTTTTAGTGGCAAAATCTCCGGATAGTAAAGGTAATAAACGATATCGAGTAGTTGTTTATTTTCGTAAATTAAACGATATAACTATAAAAGATAAATATCCATTGCCAAATATATTAGATATAATCGATCAAGTAGGCGGAGCTGAATATTTTTCCGTATTTGATCTCGCTCAAGGATTCTTACAAATTCCCTTACACGAAGCCGATAGACATAAAACAACTTTTTGTTCTTCGAACGGTTTATACGAATTTACTAAAATGCCAATGGGTCTTTCAAACTCACCTGCTACCTTTCAACGTTGTGTTGATAAAATTTTTAAAGATATGCAAGGCAAAGAAATCTTCTTATTTTTGGATGATGCGGTTATCTATGGAAAAACTATTGAGGAACATAATATCAAAATCGAGAAATTTCTGAAGCGATTACGCGAAGCTAATTTAAAATTACAGCCAGATAAATGTGAATTTTTAAAGAAAGAAGTTATTTATTTGGGGCATTTGTTAAGTAAAGAAGGAGTTAAACCGGATCCAAAGAAATTAGAAGCCGTACGAAATTTTCTATTACCTCGAACTCAGAAAAATATTCGTGAATTTCTGAGATTAGCCGGATATTATCGTCGATTTGTACACAATTTTTCGGGAATTGCGAAACCATTAAGTAACTTATTAAAGAAAGACGTGCAAGTTATATGGAATGAGCTGACGCAAGAAGCATTCGACGTATTAAAAGAAAAACTTTGTAGCAAACCAGTTTTACAAATTGCAGATTTTTCCAAGCCGTTCATAGTAACATGCGATGCTAGTTTACACGTTATTGGAGGTATTTTAAGTCAAGGGGAAATAGGTAAAGACAGACCAATAGGGTACGTATCACGAGTACTTTCCGACACTGAAAGCCGATATGATTCATACTCACGAGAAGCCTTGGCAATATTATATTCCGTATCACAATTCAGACCATATTTACTTGGCAGACATTTCACGATTGTTACTGATTGCAAACCTTTAATTTGGTTCAAAAATTCAACAGATTTAACGTCGAAAATAAGTAGATGGAGAATTAAATTAAATGCATACGATTACGATATCGTCTATAAATGTGGAAAAGCTAACGTGAACGCAGATGTACTCTCGAGGAACCCCGTCGAGCGGTTCGGAGCGGGGCAAACGGAAGAACCCGTACTAGCAATAGAGACACGAGCCAGAGCCGGAAAAATAGAAATTCCCAATTATCGAAAATAAAGACCAAAACGCGCTAATAATTCACATAATAAAAACCAAAACAACAATCAACCTGAAAATGATAACGCGGAAAATGTCGAAATTACCGAAGAATGGAACAATGATGTAACAAATTTGCATAATGATCAATAAGAAATACCCGTAGAGTCAACGGAGAAAAACAATGTTGAGCCTATTATAAATAGAGAGAGAAGATTTGGAAAACTATTTGTTGAATGTAAAGAACAATTATTTATGCGAAAAGATAATTATATATATTTTATAACTTCGGATGGTACGCCATGTGACGAAGGGGCTCCACAGCTATATACGCGCAACGAATTGCCTAGATTCTCTGGTTTAGAAGCAGGAGAAATTAAAATCACGAATCGAAGTAATAAATTACACTTTGCCATTGTTACAAGAGGGACAAAATCCTTAAGTACTACTGAATTTCTAAATAATATGATCGCTGCGTTTTAAGTTTTAAAATCACTCATCATAAAAGAGAATATACGCTCTATTAGCATGGCTAAGAGCAAAGATATTGAAAACGTATTATGGGACGATATATTAGTTAAATTAAGACAAATATTAAAGGGAGTACCAGTGAAAATCATAATTTGTTTGAGTTTAATAAAGTATATTGCTGAAAAAGATAGAGTTCGAATTATGGAAGAGTTACATAATACAGCTATAGGAGGTCATAAAGGAGTAACTAAAACTTATAAACGGATCAAACAAAGGTATTACTGGGAAAACATTAAAGAAGACGTACAAAATTTTATACGTAAATGTCTCACATGTCAGTTAAAAAAATTAGTTCGAGTCAAGACCAAACAACCTATGCAAATTACTGACACGTTTCAATCACCGATGGAAAAGATTAGTCTCGATATAGTTGGACACTTTCCCGAATCTAAAAACGGTTATAATAATATACTAACAATTCAATGCAATTTTTCGAAATATTGCTTAGCAATACCTATAAAAGATTCCACAGCAGAGTCAGTAGCAGACGCGTTAATAAAACGTTTTATTTGTATTATTGGAGCACCTCTTACAATCTTCACAGACCAAGGTAGTAACTTTATGTCAAGTTTAATGAGAAGAGTGGCCAAGAAATTTCGCATCAAACAAGTAAAAAATACTGCTTATCATCCGCAATCTAACGGTTCTTTAGAAAGATCACATCATTCGCTAACCGAATATATTAAAACGGCTTTAGATAACGAAACTTGGGACGAATGTTTGGAATTAGCTACATTTTGTTACAACACGGTGCCACAGGAGGGGCATCAGTTTACACCCTATGAGTTAGTTTTTGGACGACTAGCACGTGTTCCTTCAAACGAGCCACTTGAACCCGAAGACCTGATCCCCACATATAACGATTATGTAATTAATCTTAGTAAAAGATTAAATGAACTTCAGAGAATTGCACGGGAAAAATTAATCGAGTCAAAAATTCGATCAAAATATTATTATGATAAAAAAATTAATCCAAAAGAATTTAAAATAGGGGATACAGTTTGGTTGTTAAAAGGAGGAAAGCAGTATAAACTAGCCGATCAATATGAAGGACCATACACTGTTGTAGATGTATTTAACAATCAGCCAAATATAAAAATTAGAATGAAAAATAAGAAAATTAAAACTGTTAATCAAGTGGCGCGGTAGCGCCATGCTAATAGACTTAGAGTTTCATATATAGAACCTGAACAAGTATAAAAACAAAAAGAAAAAAAAACGTGTGTCCTAAAGTAGAAATGGGCATGGGAAATAAAATAATACAAAATCTTTCTAACTCAAAACGGAAAAATATTCACATACTTCTCGCTATAAGAGAAGAATGAATTACGAAGCACGAGAACGGGGGAGCTGTTTCCACGCAATGCGACGACAAACCACCGCGGAAAAATGAGCACAACTATGAGAAAAAACTATCGAGGAGAGAAAGAAACCGAGGCGCAATATTCGACGATCTGTAATTCCATAGGAAACACGTGTGCTATCTCCAGTAAAAGAGAGACCGCGGGAGAGTTCTAAAAGAGACAAATTCTTAAGTGGTAGTCATAAACTATGATGTTTATGACTTGACCTGCTACGATTCCCTTAAAATTGAGAGAGGAAAATACAAAATAGTGAGGTGACCCAATATGGAAATCGCTAGCCCGAGAAAAACAAGGGGATATGCAAGTATATAAAGCCCGGGAGCAACGGGCAAGAGTCGTCAGTAATATCCGAAATCTCTCGCAGAACGTTACTCTGCTCGTCGCCAGACCATTCTTGAAACAAGTATCACACATTACTCGCTACTTGTACATTTAAAAGTAGAGAGCATACCGGACTTAGTCGCTCAGTCGAGCAAGTGCATCCATCGGCACTTTTCCGAACATCACCCCCCTGCTGAAAAGAAGAAGCAACAGAGGCAGTGGACTCCCTGCGATCTACACTACGCACATCGAAAGGACGAGCCGTCACACCTAAGTGCATCTAGCCACCGCTGTAACCTGAACCACCGAGCCTAGGCTGGAAAGCGGCGAGGATTGACAGCTGCAGACACTCAAGAACCTCTTCACACATATATACAAACAGCCACGCACACTTACACATTAAGGTACTTTTCTCTTTTCATAAAAATAAACGTGTGTCGATTTAAAAGAAATAATATATAGTTTAAGTGACTTCGTATCCGGCTCCCTTCCCCGATAGGCAATGACCGCGTCCGTGGTAGCCAAAAGGGATTTCCTATCATTCACTCATTTAATCATTTAAATTATTATAACTTTCACGTATCGTGAAGTTCGATTATCAATTCAGATAGGAATTCATGTAATTGTATTAATGTGTTAGATTTTGTAATTAAAATTTGTAATCTGGACGTAACACAAGTCGATACTCTAAATAATTATTTAAACACTAAATATAGGTACTATTTACCCTTAAAGAAGCTTTTATTCTCCCATTCCATCCTGTAATGCTGTTTATAGTAAAGGGTATCTGTTTTTGATGCTGTTTTAGCCGATTTCGGCGTCGATGATGAAGCTTTAGCAGATTTTGGCATTAAGAACTTGCTTCACATATTACACCTTGCACTTTTGCAGTACAGAACATCGACAAAATAAATGACAACTGTTGTGACAGTGCTGCTCGTGTTTCTCACTACACTTCGCTTCGTCGAACAAACTGTCGTGGTGACTTACGAGCTAACAAAAGAGCAAGGCAAAGAACAAGGAAACGTGCCATTCGCACTTGTTTTGTTTTGCGGCACGCGACGACTCGTGACACGAAAATGTCCGTTGACATGCGCGCGGATTTTGAATCGCTACATTTGTATACGTACGGGTTTCAATATAATTCTATATAATACTATGATTACAATTTTTATTAAATATTAATGTACGTGGGATAGGTGTAATTAATAATTAAGATTTATATTTTCAACTCGCTGTGCGTAGGGTAGGTGGGTTTAGGGGTTTAGAGTGTGTATTATAATTTTTTATCGGCAATTCATAGTTTACTGCACGTGGGGTAATTTGATTATTGATGTTGAGGTCTATATATGTAAAGGTATTTTTAGAGGATTTTCATAATGTATCTAGAGGTATTCTAAAGGGAAACTGCGCGCCGCCTAGAGGGGAAGCTTCAATCCATCTGGCGACACTGCCGCGGATGCTTCTCGTGGCCGCTAATATACGCTTATAAGCGGCCCGCGAGAGTACGCGCGTATAAATGCCGCCGCCCCCCGCGGTAAAGGAATAATATTAATAAAAAGCGCTTTTCGGGGAGAGAGCGCTTTAGTAGAAAAGATGGATACGCGTTGGAAGCATCCTTTTACGGCGCGCATAGCAGGGCCGACAGGAGCTGGAAAAAGCTGGTTTCTGAAAAAATTTCTCGAGCATCTGCCGGAGATGTGCGATGCTCGCTTCGACAGGATTCTGCTCTACTATACCGAGTGGCAAGAGACGTACCGCAGTGAATTCAAAGTCGGCGGGAGTGCTGCTGTACCTATCGAGTGTCGAGAGGGACTTCCGCAGCGAAGCGATTACTCCGTGGATACGGGAAAGAAAAAATTACTGATTCTCGACGACTTGATGCGAGAATCATGTAACGATATAGTTCTGGATTTGTTCTCGCATTCGTCTCATCATTTGAATTTGTCGGTCTTTCTTGTGACGGACAATATTTTTCACCAGGGAAAGTCTCAGCGCGACATAAGTTTAAATTCAAAGTATCTTGTTATATTTAAAAATCCTCGCGACAGAGCGCAGATTCGGCATTTCGCACGACAAATTTATTCCGAAGATCCGAGGTTTCTGCAGGAGGCTTACATAGACGCTAAGCGCGGACCAAACTCGTATCTTTTTCTCGATCTAACTCAAGCGGCCCCTAAACTACGTGCCGAAATTCGGTAAAAAGTGAAAATACAAAATAGGTGTGCAGAGCTCTCGGCATAGACAGTAGGCGAGAAGCTATGGCGCCAACAACATGGATGAACCTGATTGGAAATCCGGAAATAGTGAAAATTGGTAAATATTTGACAGAGCCGAATAATACAGCGAAACGGCGACTGCCTAGTAAAGAGAGCATCGATGCGTTGATGGAAATACACAACTCTAGCAGCAGCAGCGAATCACTGGCATCACTTGCTTTGACGAGAAATCCAGCAAAGAACAAGTGACTACGTCTCGCAAACTTTTAAGCATGGCGTCATCGTCGTCGTAATACTACTGGTTACGCGGGTGCGCGCAATCTCGTCCGTGTAAATCGAAAAGGCAAATTATTTAGCGCGGCTGACACGCGGGAGAAAAAACGTATATACGAGTGGCTTAGTAATCAAGACGCCTATACTCTTCACAGACCCGTTAAGCATAAATTTCCGCAATGAAGTTACAACGTGAGCAACATTGACGACGTATAGGAGTGCGATTTGCTTCAATTAACCACGATCAAAGAGCACAACGATGGATAATGTTCCCTACTCTTAGTGTTGGATGTATTGAGTACACACCCGTGGGTGGAGCCTCTACGCGATAAAACTACAGCTAACGTCACCGCAGCCTTCGGACGAATACTCGAGCGCAGCAACGGTCGCGTCCCTATACTCTTACAATTCGACAAGAGTAAGGAGTTTGTAGGCTTGACGTTTCAGGCATTTTTCAAAAAACACGACATCAAATTCCGTACAGTTCGAATGCCCGATATCAAAGCAGCTGTTGTAGAAATACTAAACCGTACTATACGCGAACGAATGTGGCGATACTTTTCGCACAATAACACCCAACGTTACATCCGCGTAGTGCAGGAAATCATCGAGGCTTACAATCATACACAACACAGCGGTACAAAGATGCGCCCCTGTGACGTGAGTATCTACAATGCTGCGAAAGCGCGCGAAAATTTAGCGAAAAGAGCTCGGCTGCAATCGACTTACAAGAATCGCGCAAAGATGGCGTCAGGTGTAATCAATAAATACAAGCCCAGATCTTACGTACGCATTAGTCGCACGAAAAATACGTCCGAGAAGGGATACGAAAAAAATTTTAGCGAGGAAGTTTCCAAGATTAAGCGCATATCCAACAGACAGCAGTTACCAACATTTATCCTGGAAGATTTGGACGGCGAGGAGATTGACGGCTTTTTCTATCTCGAGGAGCTCGCCCACGTTGGCACGAAACGCATGTCGGCCTTTGCTGAGCAATTCAAAATAGAACGCGTAATTCGTACAAAGGGTCGTGGCTCGAAGAAGCAACTATTTGTCAAGTGCGTTGGCTATCCGGACAAATTCAACTCGTGGATCAAAATCGCTGAAGTACAAACAATTTAAAAATGTATCAGAACGATTTTTACCTAGTTCTGCCTAGCAACAGCAGTATGATGTACTACAACGAAAACGCCACAAGTTGCCGTATGTTCGGTTTTGAAGATTCCGAGACTCGGCGAAAAAACGGCACCTTTGTCACATCGCAATAGGCAGTGTAGTCGCGCTAGGAAACAGACCAGCATCGCTTTCCCGAGCTATTCCCTATCAGCTCTACGTGTACACGGATGTATGCGAGCCACACACTGTAGGCGACACTCAAGCTGCTCTACTGCGTATAGTTTCCTTGGATAGTGCAAAGTACAAATTCGGCAGTAATATCGTGAGATATTTTGCAGCTGCTCATTATATTCCGCTTTTACATCACAGTTTTCGTTCGATTGAATATAGAATGCTGACGGTTACGCTTCACTTTAAACGTAATCGGTAGAGAGTGAGAGAGAGAGAGAGAGAGTCGCGCTCGGGTCTGCTTGGGTAAAAGGGGGGAGGGCTGGCATCGTATGCGTAATATAGTTTTTGTTTGAAAATTATTTGTAATTTTTTATAAATAAACAAATAAAAGTCACCCATTGATGACAGACTGTTTATGACAGTAGCGGTCGTAAATCATGTTTATGAACCTTATTAGCCATTGTTGATAAAAACATGGGCTTCTGTTTACATAAACAACTGGCGCCAGCCACAGGACTGGTGACGTCACTCTAGGCCACGCCCAGTCTCTCTATACCAGCCCCTATACTACTTATCACGGACATAAATTTTGAATCACCACAGTACCGAAATCTTCGGAGGTAAAACAATACACCTAATAGTATTTATTTATTGCGGATGTGGAATTTATACAGCGCATTATTTGAGGTAAATAAACTCCGAGAAAATTGTAGTATTAGAGTTCGAAATTGGTAATAATACAGTTCCAACTGGAAATGGACAAATTCCAATATTTTCGGAGTTATTACAATTCAAGCCATTGCATGCTTTAATCCCATGTTAGAACTCGTAGACTTCCAAGTCCGAGTTCTCTCACTCCGCCCATTTCCGGTGTTTCTCCAGTTCCGAAATTCGCTTACAGCATTACCGCTCTCCCGTCACATATGCTTCTATAAAAAAAACTCAACCTTTCGCAAACACGCACCTCCGATATACTCAAACGTCAACAACCTCGACCTTGGAAACCAGGGAGTTCCAACGTCGAGTTCACTGATGACCGTAATACTCGGATGCTCTGCAATTCCAAAGACTCCATATTTGACTTGGCTGACTTCCGAAATCTTTCAACATTATACAATTCCAGTTGGATTTAAAACAAGTCAAATTTTTGGTTTCTACAAATACCAACATTTTTTGTAATCTAACATTTCTAACCATAGAGGTGTGGTAATACAAAATTTCTTTCCGTGTACATATCATACACACACATTGCAACTAAGTTATGCTCTTAAATGCAAATTTTCACAATTTTACGGAGTTTTTCTCAATTTTCGACGAGTTTCCACCACAAAATACCTAAAAACCATGTATATCGTACATTAACAAAAATATTTACAGCTCATATCATAATTTGTGTAAATTTTCATAATTTTCCGCGATTTTTACAGTTTTTTTGCGATTTTAACGAAATTTGGGGGGTATATAGGCAAAACTGGCCTCGGTTTCGGATTCAACGGGTCAAAATATATAAGGATAGATAGGTCTGGTTTCTTGAACAGACAATTTTTTTTGTGTGCCAGTTTTATTTATCAACTCTAACTAGAGCTTATAGATAAGTATTTTTATAGAATACGTTTGAATCATTTTTCATTAATATTAGCATCATATTTATTAAAAAATATCGTCATTAATACGCAACTTAGATGTTGTAAATAAAATTGATACACTCATCCTTAATGTTAATAAACATTAACATATATAAAAATTATAATAGCAGTTACTTTTAAATGTATTACAAAATCAACTAAATTAATTTTAAAAAAAGGTTTAACCTTTAAAATCAACTTTTTAATATAAAAAGCTTTAAAGTTGTGGTGTTATGACAAAAATTAACGAATTTTTACAATTCATATTTTCTTATATTTATTTTTAAATTCTCTATTAAAAAGTAGTTGAAAATGTTAGTTATGTTTATTTATAAATTTTAAATAAATTAGGTTTTCTGCCAAAGCCTACAATAAAAGTATTAGTGGGGACTGCAGCAGGTACGCATTCACGGCGGCGGCGCGTTCACCGCCTTGGGATGGAGTGCAAATAGTCTTTATAAATTTGCGTACATCAAAAACAGCGGTACATCTACAGCCTAAAATAAAAACCGAAAGAGCTCGATGTACTTGTACATCATTAACAGTGTAGATTATTTATCAGCCCTGTTTGGGACAAGAATTATAGAAAATTCACACAAGCCAAAAAACTCATAGTATAATATTGCCCACACTTTATTATTTGACTTAAACTAATCACCGCCAAATCAGAATAAATACACCAAAAACGTTGAAACGACAGATCATAGCGAAGAACAGAATCGGAGTGACCCACCCCGAACACTCGCTCTCTTCATCTCGGAGAGTATCGAGCCGCCGAAACTAAGGCCCGCTAAAACAAAGCTCTTTCCCGACAATTACCGAAGGGACTCGAAAGAGTCCGAGCGCTCTTTCCCGCTACGGCTACGAGCATATGCATTCACACAAGTACTTCCCACCAGTCGATCTTCCAGCCATGACGTCACGAATCATCGAACAACAGAAAACGCCAAGACTTTATTTTAAAATTCTACAATTACCGGATACGTCCGGAACAAGCCCTGTTAAAAAATGCAAAAGCACTTGGACTCTCGATCGTTTTCTGATTCAGCTCAAGCTTATCCTAGCCCGTATCTCCAGTTATTTTTAATAAAACTTGGAAGTCTGATTAACAGTCATCTGTATTTGTATATATAAAATCTAATTATTATATTTTGTTTTTAATGTGTTTAATAGGAAACCATCTCAAAATAAAGAGGCGCGTTATAATAGAGCCCTTCAGCACGTATTTTTAGTTGAAAATGTACTACAAATTTACTGTAAATATTGTGTCACATACAAAGGTGAAAGTAAAAATTAAGTTGGTATATCGGGATGTCAGCGGTATAAAAGATTCAAATGCATCTCAAAATTATCCAATTTTTTCAATTCAAATTTAGTCCTCTTTGATTTTATTAATTGGAATATATCCGTCAATCTTGTTTGATAACCAAATAATTTTATTACAAATATCAAAATAAACATATAAAGTATATCATACAAAGGATTACTGCCACATGGGCCATATACCTAAACTGCCGCCGCGTAAAGTACTGCGTTTCCTTGGTATCAAGTAGCGAACATGTGTACCTAACTGCCATGCGCTGAAGCCGCTCATGCGTGCAGATCAAGCTGCTACCATTTATCGGCCATTGAGAAAAGGAAAACTAGATAAAAGAAGCTTTGCGATCCCTGTTATCTTTTAACGAAATACATTTTTAACTCTTTCTTGTCCTTTAGTTTAAGTACTTTATCACGTACTTTCAATGCAATACATCACGATTGAGGCGTCTTTTGTCGCCTAGCGGTTAAAACCGAAACTTTTTTTATTGTTTTTTCAGCTTTTCAAAAATATTTTTGTTATGCCGTAAACTTTTCTAAATCACGATTTATCTCTCAAAATTTTACGTATAAATATTGTATAGGCTCGTTGTAATCACGAATATACGGAACGTGAGCAATACCGGAGGTTCCGGTTTCCCTTATTGCGGTGCGGTAGGAATGGTTCTTATTATATATATGTATATACTTCTATATACCGGTACTTATTCGGACTTAAAAAAATCGACTGGAAAAAAATTAAAAATAAATAAATAAAACCTCGGGGTGATGGTAAAAATATCCTACTAACCCAATACCACCTCTTCCCCGAGTTGAATTTGTTTTATTACCTTATTGCTTAACCCAATAACCCAATTTAAGTAGGTGGTTTACACCTCCGATAACTCAATTACCTTTATCGCGTGCGTTTCCCAACAGTCCTTTTCTGGGTAGTTGGTTGAAATTCTTAGTGTTTGTTGGCGGTATTGCGCAGTGATTTTCCCAGCAGTCCTTTTCAGGATAATTAGTTAAAATTTATTCTTGGATTTATCGAGGTCAGGTGGGTATTCTTCTCGTTTTTTAGACACATTAGGGAAACAATTTTATAGCTGTATTCTTGATAACTTTAACCTGAGCAGTGACTAGTAGATGAAGGTACATGCTGATAGATGTGTTAATCCATTCGAAGGCAAAGGCCACATTGGCAAAGGGTTAAGAAAATCAACTCGTTCTGACACAAAAGGCACTGCGTGGATTTATAAAGCTTCAGAGTCGATATACAAGCAGTTGTGTAATTAAGATGGTAAAGATCGCGGTAATCCAATCAGCATTTGCTACCCAGAAGGAGATCACGTACCTTTTGCAGTCATACGCGCGCGAGGAGTGCTGACTCGCAGGTCAAGTCACTCGCTCTGATATTCGGCGCAAGATGTGTTGCAGCTCACGAGCGGTAGCAGTGACTTAATCGATAGGCATCGTTTATGATGTACATGTGTATAAATGTATGTGTGTATAACATTCCATGTTATACACACATACATTTTAACATACATGCATACATATTTACATACATATAAAGATAAATATATATATATATATATATATATATATATATATATATATATATATATATATATATACTAGGGGGGTATGCCTCTGCTCGCTCCGCTCGCCAACCCCCAAGCTTATTTTTAAATTAAATAAATATATCGTTAAGACAAAATATACAAGAGAAATTGTAATAATTGTAAGTGAAGATCAACATTTTCTTTACAGAACTTGTTAATAGTAAAACCAACATTTATTTTATTGATGGTCCTGGAGGTTCAGGAAAAACTTTCTTATACAAAACTTTGATACACTATTATATTTCACTGAACAAACAAGTTTTATCAAAGGCTTGGACCGGTATTGCTTCTATATTATTATCAAAAGGAATGACAAGTCATAGAACTTTTAGATTACCTTTGGATTTGGACAATATAAATACTACTTTTTTAAAAATAGAATCAGATAAAAAAAATTAAGGTTGGCTGATTTACTTATTTGGGATGAAGCATCTATGATTCCTAAATAAGCTTTAGAAATAATAGATCAAACCTTACAAGATGTATGCTATAATAATATACCTTTTGGAGGAATCACTTTAAATACTGGAGAATCTTCTTTATTTCCTTCTACTCTTTATAGAAAACAATTTCCAATTATGTTAGCTTTCGCAATAACAATAAATAAATCACAAGGACAAAGTTTTGACTCTATAGGAATTTTTCTTAGACGCCCACTATTTTCTCATGGTCAATTGTATGTAGCTTTATCTAGATGCAAAAATCCTAATAAAATATTTATTCAAAATGAATTGGAAGATCCCTCAATAATCGAGAATATTGTATGGAGTGAGATTTTTAAAGATCCAATTTAAAACATATACAAATTTATTGTAAATTATTACATTTTTGTATACATAAGATACAATATAGAAGCCAAAATTGATTATGCTGTTTTTCAAACCAACAAATTATACTAATTTTATTTCAGAAAAAATATAATTTTTTGGTTTCAGTTTTTATTTTTTTATTTTTTCCTATTTTTAGCAAATTATTAAAAAAGTTAGTATATAGTCTATTTTATATTTAAAATATTTTTTATATTTTGTATAACATTTTTAGAAATTTTTAGGCACATTTATGAATATTTAATAATTATAGATATTCAACAATGGAATGGGATCCGGTTCAAAATTCATTAGTTCGTGTAGAAAATATTGAAGATAGAAATTATTTAGTTGAATTGAATAATCAAATAGATCAACACTTCATCGAACAAGTGAATTATGAACTTTACTTGAATGATTTAGTAAAAGATCATGATGACAATAAATTGAAAGAATTGAATTCTCAAACAGAATTTTATGAAATATTTAGCGAAGAAATTGATGTAGCTTCAAAATTTTCCAATTTAGATGAAATTCCAACTGATACTACTTTAACTATTCAAAAGATTCTAAAATTTTGTAAAAAACGATTTTTTGCCAAGTGAACTCAAAGATAATGATAATGATGTATATGTTAAATAGATTTTAAATATAAGCAACATCATACATCATATTAAATTAACAACAAAACGTGATTAATTTTTTTCATAACTATTTTTTTCTGCTCAAGAATTTTTTTCAGATACAGGAAACAATCCAAATTATTTATTAAGGTATTAATTTACAGAATTGTTTATTTCAGATTACATAGGTCAATCAGGTCAACAGTCAATGCTGAAACCATAGCCACCTGTCATAGTCATCCGTTTTCTTCTTGTGCAAAATGTTAAATTATCTAAAACTACCGTGGTTATATGGCTCTAGGCAATGATTCCACGTTTTTTTTTTAGATTATTGTATACAAATTCTAGTTGTTAAAAATGAATCAGTATTAATTTAATTGCGTTTAACTTTAGAACAAAATTCATTTTTGACAATGATCATAATTTTATATAATTTGATCATGTCATAAAATTATGTGATTTTTGAAGAGTATAGAAAGAGTGTAGAGAGAGTATAGAGGGAATATGGAGGGAATGTGGAGGGAGTGTGGAAGGGATGTGGAGGGGCATGTGGAGGGGGTGTGGAGGGGGGTGGAGGGAGTGTAGAGGGAGTGTGGAGGGGGGTGGAGGGGGGCGGAGAGGGGTGGAGGGGATTTTAAGTTCAAATCACGCTTACAACTATATAATATAGGAAGATATATATATAAATATATATGTAAATATATATATATATATATATATATATATATATCATATATAATATATACAATATATAATATATATATATATATATATATATATATATATATATATATATATATATATATATATATTCAGTCGGCCAAAAATGGCGGAGACGAGCGCAGGCTCGTCACATCGGCAAGCTAATCGATTTTACAAATGCCACTGTAACGTCCCATGTTCATAAAGGATAATTATATGTATGGATATACTGTATACAGAATGATGTATGACGGCGTGCATGTGTACAGGCGCAGGTATACGACGATAATCACAATGTAAGCACTTCCGCAACCGCGTTTACGACATCAAACGCGTCCCACTAATCAAACCAACTGACTCCCGAGTCAGCAATCCTAAAACCTACTTATTCTGCACCATCACCAACCTATATTGTAAGACACCTTCGGTGGCGATCGGTGATTGGTTATTACCCTAACGTTGAGATCATCCGCAAAGCCTTATAAGCCCCGCACTCAGTCCTCATAGTGCCTTTTAGCCTTTAGTGAAGTCTCTTTTTACAAGGACAACGAGTGTTGTACTGCTGGACCTGGTGTGTGAATACGAGTGCCGTTTAGTCCTTCGCGTCGTCTATTGGGTGCTTAGAAACCACTCAAACTCCGTGGAAGCTAACCGGTGGAATTCTTCATACTCTGGACGTGAGTTGGTACAGTACGAGGCTTAAGGACCGTCAACATATCTGGCGTTAGCTTCGGCAGCTTAGTTAAGGAAACTTACTCTCAACACGCCACGGAACTATCCGTGTAGGATAATACTAAACACCGCCCAGTCATCGACCTGTGCAATCTACTAGTAGTGTCCGAACGTGATTGTAAGTCGAACCAATATAGAAATAAGTAAATTCGTAACATTAAGAACGAACGAAAGATTAGATTAAAACATCTGTGTAACATCTGTATCAAAGCATTGGGCCTTTGTCTAAATAAAGTCATAACAAAGAAGTACCATAAAGAGACAGTTTATTAGAATCATAACCTACTTAATAGTAACAGAAGACTCTCGAGTCAAGGCTAGTTCACCTATACTCAAATAAACAATTATTCGTATATAGAATTACTGCGCGGTTCAGCATAGTAAATCCGAACCTTACACCACACGAAACAAGAAGTAAAAACAGTGGTGTGCATAATTTGTGAAAGTGTATACCATACAAGTGAATTTTCCAAATTAGAAAAAGCGATTCAATTAAGTAGTGTCCTAGGAATTTGTCCTGAACATGACGGTATAAACCTAACCTCGAAAACGAGTACTAATGTGCTGAGTAACGAGGCAAGGTTGATAATCAGTCAGGTGAAAAAAGCTCAAAATATCGATGTGAGACAAATCCTACAAGATATTGAGATGGAAGAGGATAATTGTGAAGATGATGCGATGCTTATAGACAAATTAAAAAAACAAAATCGTCTATTAAAAGAACTAAACGACGAGTTAAAAGATAAAAATATGATACTAAAAGAACTGGCTGAAAAACTAAAAAGTGAAAATAATATGGTGGCGACTAAGTCATATGCGAAAGTAGCAAGCGTAAATAACTATAATAGCAATAATAAAGTTAAACGTGTGCCAAAAATTATCATAAAAAAAGTTAAAGAAGAAAATATTGAAAAAGTTAACTCTATAGTATCTCATTATCTTACAAAGGATAAGTCAATACAAACCAAAAAAGTGATTACAAAAAAGGATGAAGTGATAGTGAACTGTTTTAATGAAGAAAGTACGGAAAAAGCTTACAATTTATTAAAAACAAAAATATCAGATACGTGCAAAGTAAGTAAAGAACAAGTAACGCATCCTAAAGTGAAAATAATCGGAATAGATAATTTTGAAAATATGGACGATAAAAGTTTGGAGGATGACATCAACAAATGAAATTTTAGCAAATTGGGAAAAAAATGTGTATTATTAACCACGTACACAAATAATAAAACAAAATTACAAACTGCTTTAATTGAATTGCCTGCAGAATTATATCAACAAGTAAGAGAAAATAACTATAATAGAATATTCGTCGGTTATCAAAACTGTCGAGTTTTTGATTACTGCAACGTTAGACCATGCTATAAATGTGGACGCTATGGTCACAATGGGGCTAAATGCAAGAATGAATCCATCTGTCTAAGATGCGCAGAGGATCATGATACGAAGGAATGTAAAAAGAATAAATTAAATTGTCCAAACTGCGAATACAGTAATCTTAACTATCATACGAAATACAATACAGAGCATATAGCTACAGATAGACAAGAATGCCAATTATTGCAGTCGAAAATTAGAAAATATATTGATGCCACTGATTATCCCATCATGCCGAATTTACCAAGATATTTCTGTATAACAGAACGCACAAGGAATAAAACTTTCGTTACAAAAGCATCGGGTATATCATCTACATCACTGAATACAATCAACGCGCAGATAGCTGACAATGTGAAAACAAATACAAGGAAATAGCAATGGAGCAACACTTAAATTTTGATGAGGTAAACAAAGCTGAACGTGATGTAGAGGACATTGACTCGTTCAACAGATTCGTTTCGCAGAAGAAGAATTTAATAGTATGTGTTAATGTGAGAAGCCTTAATGCGAATTTTGAGAAATTAGAAGCGTTTATAGAAAGTATGAAAAGGAAACCGTGTATTATAATTTGTACAGAAACATGGAACTTACAATATCCTCAATATTATCCACTAAATGGATACAGAAATTACTACAATGAAAGTAGAATTAACAAGGCTGATGGAGTCATGTTATACATCAGAAATAATATTTTTGAAAACACAACGATAGAAATAGTTGATAGATTGAGTGTTGTAAGTTCGTGTATAAAACTAATGTCAGGTGAATCTATAACAATATCAGCGACTTATAGATGCCATGATATTCCGAAACCGGAATTTGTATCAAGTATAAAAAAGTTTTTGTCAAAAAGTATTAATATAAAAAATCACTGCATTTTTGGAGATTTTAACATAGACATATCTGATGCAAATTTATCTAGTAATAACTTCTTTGAAAAAACAATTAGTCAGGAATTTATAAATCATTATCTTGAACATCAGTATACACCATATTTTCGTGGAATTACACGACCATCTCTAGACAAGGAATCAGGCTCATGTATAGACAATTGTTTTGCAAAGACGGGTATTGTTGAAATTGAATCATTTAAACTAAATGTTCCTTTTAATGATCATTTTCCACTAATCATTACAATCGATGAAATTAGAATTCAAAATGAACATAGTAACTGTTATTCTTATATTAATTTTGGAAAATTAAAAAATATAGCGAATGAGGAAAATTGGAATTCTCTTGTTAACGTACAGGATTCTAACTGTGCTTTAAATAAATTACTTGATATGATACACAACTGTATGGAAAGAGCTACTATTAGTGAAAAATTAGGCAAAAAAAATAATAAAGTACTACCAAGAAAAAAATGGATAACTAGTGCAATACTAGTATCATGCAATACAAAAGAAAATTTGTACAAAATTTGGAAAAAAAATCCTATGAATTGTTCTCTAAAATATGAATATAAAAATTATGAAAAAATTTTAAACAAAGTTATCAAAGAAGCTAAGTACAAATACGAAAATAATGTAATAAAAAATAGTAGTGAAAATCCAAGACGGTTATGGAAAATTATCAATACGAAACTTGGCAAAACCTTTAAACAAAAAAGTGCCCCGGACTACTTAATGGTCAATGGCAGGAGAATAGAAAATAAGACCGATGTTGCGAATGAAATGAGCGAGTATTACTGTAGAATAGGTATGGATTTGAGCAACCAAATTCCCAAATTGGGCGCAAGACAACTAAAACTCCCAGCTAGGAATGATAATTCTATATTTATACGTCCAACAAATAGTCTTGAAATACAATCACTCATAAATTCCATGAAAAATAAAGCTGGAGGTGTTGACAATATCAATACTAATATAATTAAAACAATTGCTATTTACATATATGGACCGCTCGAGCACATTTTTAATCTATGTATTCAACAATCTGTATGGCCGGATGCACTTAAGAAAGCTGAAATAGTTCCCATATATAAGTCAGGAGATATTGGCTGCATAGCTAATTACAGACCAATATCACTTATATCAAATATTGCTAAGATTTTTGAAAAAATAATTCATAGTAGAATTTCGACATTTTTGACGAAGTTTAACATTATTTCTGATAAACAATTTGGTTTTGTTAAAAACAGAGGAACTGTGGATGCACTCAATTATATTTCAAATATTGTATATAATAAACTTGATAAAAGCAAACCTATTATCACAGCTTTCCTGGACCTGGCGAAAGCATTCGACACTGTAGATCACAGAATACTTTTAGATAATCTAGAGAGATATGGAGTAAGAGGTAGTGCTTTAGAACTATTAACGAGTTATTTATCTAATAGAAAGCAATGCGTGAAAATTAATAATTGCAAAAGTGTTTATAAAGATATAAATATAGGTGTTCCGCAAGGAACAATATTAGGCCCCTTATTTTTTATATTATATGTAAATGATTTATTGATAAATATGCCACAAGATACCATTATGTCCTATGCGGATGACACGGTCATCATCTCGAGTGATGACTCGTGGTCTGCCGCTCAGGATAGGATGAATGCTTATCTACATGAGGTAGCAGAGTGGCTCACTCTAAACAAATTATCATTGAACATAAATAAAACGGTGTACATAACTTTCGGTAACTACTCTAATAGTGTACCAAATGACATATACATTTATATAGGAAATACCGACATCAAAAGAGTTGAAAGACATAAATACCTAGGATTAGTTTTTGATTTCAATATGAAATGGGACTCACATATAGACTATATAGTTAAAAAAACAAGATATTTAATATTTATTTTTGCAAAGATTAAAAAAATGATGGATAGGAAAACTTTGTTAATAATATACTATGCCTTTTTTCAAAGCTTAGCCACATATGGCATTATAGCGTGGGGAGGGGCATATAATAATTGCTTAGATTTGCTACAAGGAATACAAAAGAAAATACTGAAGATTATATACAAATCCCATTTTGTGTTGAATGATTTGCCATTAAATATAAGACAAATGTTTTATCTGGAGGCTATTTCGTTTAATTATCAAACATTGAAAAATATTTATATTAATAGTTCAAGTAAAACTAGAAATAAGAACATACAATTGTCAAAAGTCACAAAAAGTATTGGCAAAAAGAATAGTTATTACGTAGCTGTTAATATTTACAATAAACTTATCGTAGATCTAAAAATCATGAATTATAATAAACAATCGATAAAAAAAAGACTAAAAAACTTTATTCTAGAAAATAAAATATAGATACAAATATTTAATCTTGTTTTGTAATGCTTGGTAAAAAAAAAAGAAGAAGAGAAAAAAAAATGATGTAATTAGTTTGTAAGAATTAGTGTAATTAGTTATGTAAGTATGAATGTACCATACCTATGTACAGGCAATTGTATTTGCCTCTATAGGATGTCTTGTTGCTTACAAGGCATTTGTATATGGTCTAAATAAATAAAAATAAAATATATATATATATATATATATATATATATATATATATATATATATATATATTGTAACGGGTGGTTTCTAGGCGGCTAACTGCCCATGTACCCCGTACAAATGCAAAGTTCTCCTGCACTTTGCTTTTGCGAGATGCTGTACTCGCTCGTGTGGTGGCCTACCTGCAACGATGCTCCGCTGCTCAGTATGCACTACACTCCTGTGTAGTGCCCGCGGAGGCAGCGGTATTCGGCGGTTTGAATAGGAAGAGGGATCGGGACGACAATCAAATGAACACACTACCAATTCTACTAAAAAAGCGTTTATTCAGTAAGAAATCTGTCGTCCGTGTTGCGCGTCTTCGCGTCGCGAGAAGGTCGCAAAATCTACCGGATCAACGACTGGGGCCAAATGCCTCGCCACTCGATCGCGCATAAATAAAATAGAAATCAACTCCTACTTTCTCTTATCGCGTCGATCCTCGTCGTACTCTGGCCAGGGAGTCTCCTGCTCGACCTTGCCGTGTTCCGGTTGCGGTGATCCACCAGTGGCAGTGGTTACTGCGGCTGCTGCTGTGTTGCAGTTGCTGCTGTTGCTGCCTTCCCTGGTTGCTGTGGCTGCTCTCGATGGTGCTGTGGCCTTCGATGCTGCTGTTGCTGCTTCCTTGCTGCTGTTGCTGCTGCTCAACACTTGGAACCTTTGCGCGCGTATTCTCGACTTATCTCGAGTGCGGATAAAAGCTAACTGACTCGAATTTTCCTCTAATTGCGAGTCCTCTACTGGCTTTCCCGCGCTTCAGCTACCCGCGCCGACGTGCGCGTCTCGCCGCCCGTTACAATATATATATATATATATATATATATACTAGTGGGGCTTCGCCCCCCTGCTCGCTCTGCTCGCCAACCCCCCATTTTAATTTTTATGTTAATTTTCAAGTATAAGATGTTAGTTATAAAATTTGTAATGCATAATTGATAAAATTATTTTTTGGTATGAAAGCTAAATGAAAAAAAATGAAACATTTGTATGGGGTACCCATGGGGTAAGGGGGGAGGGTGAGTAAAATTATAATAATATAATATTCTATATAGAAATATGTTTATCTGAATATACGTTGAATACATGCCAGAAAATATTATTTACAACATGAATATAGTGCTTCACGATATACCAAGATTTCTCTTGATATTGTCTTGTATTGTCTTGAATTTCGAGACAATATCAATACAAGACTAATCATCAAAATATCAAGACAATATCAATATTAAAGTACCAAGAATATTGGTCTTGTCAATATTTCTTGCATACATTAAAATTAAAAAAAAAAATTATAACTTTCAGAATCATAATCATTATAAATAGAGATTATAAACACTATTATTTATCGTTCTGTCTTGAGATACAAATCTGATTTATTAATCTAAACAGTTTTAATAAAAAGGCGAGGTAATTTTTCTTATTTTATTTTATTTACAAGTCAACTTCACAAATTTTTGATTTTAAAGAACTTTTCATCCACGAATTTGTACAAATTAAAGCTCTTAATGCTTCACTTTTTAAGGATGACCTTCGATTACACATAATAATAGATCCTTGGGAAAATAGTCTTTCGACGGAAACTGAAGCCGCAAGAATACTGAAAATATCTTTCGCCATTCTTGTTAACGTCGGATATACTTGTGCATGGTTTTTCCACCACTCTAAGATATTTGTATCTTTTGTTGCCCTCGAAGCTTGACAATATTCGTCAATCTCACTACGCCAAGGTTCGCTTATTTCATTTTTACTCAAGTATATTGAATCAAAATCAATGCAATCATTATCAACACATTGCGAATCGCGTACAGCTTTTTTACTTACTGTTAATATTTTAGAAGCTTCATTATAGTATTTATTTCTATATAAATATTCAAATTTAGAAACTGACTGTTCTTTCATTTCTTTCCCCCATTCTGTTGAATCAAAACAATCTATTTTGTGTCTTGGATCTAAAATCAATGAAGTGCAATACACCCAGTTACATTTCTTATAGTGTTTAAGTATTTTGTCGCGTCCAGCTTGAAAAGCTAGTAGTAAATTTTCATCATTCTGGTTTCTGTCAATCTTATTGTCTAAACTTAAAACAATTTTTTCAATCTTATCTATTAACATATTACACGCTACAACAGCTGTAGGCAATGTGACCTGTTTTTCTGAACCTAAAATTTTTGATACATGTTTGAAATGTTTTAAAAAATTTGATATTTTATCTAAGTAAGACCATTCTTTTTCAGTAATTTTTAAATCTTTTAATTCAATGCAATTTTCCCACAGCATGAAAAGTGCAGGTTTTAATTGCAATGCAATATTTAGCATGTCGTATGTGCTGTCCCATCTAGTCCTAACATCTAAGATTAATTTATGGTATTTTATATCGACTGCTTCGCAAAATAATTTTAATTTATTGGTTAACTGTTCAGAGACTCGCACTTTTTTACAGGTTTTCCTAACTTTGGTGATTACGTTTACAAATAGTTTCTCATTCATATCAACAATGTCAACATCTTCATAACTGTATGAATCATCATCGTCCACATCACTATTCGGATCATTTGTTTCATTGTCATAGAATTCGCTCGATTCTGTTGCTTCAATATTTATTAGTTTTAATACATCTTGAACACCGAGATTCATGATGTGCGAAAAACACCTAAAATGTTGATCTTCAGCATTGAAATCTAGATTTTCATCGTTCATTAATATACTAAGTTCGCGTATAAATGTAGTATTCGCTGATGCATTGTCTACCGTTATGCCTTGTACCTTATCTTGAATGTTATATTTTTTAATCACAGTAAAAAAAATTTGAGCTATGTCTTTTCCTGTATGCTTTCCTTCAGATGGTACAAAGTCAAGTGCAAGAGAATGATAGTTCCAATCATTGTCCAAAAAATGGATAGTTATGCCATAATATGATTTTCCATTTCGCGCAGACCACGCATCGATTGCAAATGAAAATTTCGAGTTATTGCTTTGCAATAGTTCTAAAAGATTTTTTTGCATTTTGTCAAATTCACCCATCAGTTTTTGTTTCATTGAGTTTCTTCTTGGCATGGTTACATTCGAATTTAAACTAGCAAAAAAATTTTGTGTAACCTCATCATCAAAAAAATGTATGGGCAGATTTTTATAAGATAACCAAGCAGAAATCGTTCTGTCCCAATCAATTTCAGATTTTTTCTGTAAATAAAAAAAAACTACTAATAATGTTTATGCACACCGAAAAACTTGAACTTCATGCAAAATAAATCTATAATTGCTATTGTTTTCACGCGCTGCTTAATACTTTAAGAAGTTTGAATGCTAACATACAACGGCATTAAGACTTATAAAAAAAACCAGCAACACGGATAAATTAGGCACGCTGAGGGACCGTGCAACTGAGTATGTTGATTTCGACGCTCTTTTGTATACGGCGTATTTTCGAGTACACACCGATATTTCGTGTGCACGCACCGATATTCGGCGGGCGCGCATGAGAACAGACGCATGCGTGCACGCCATCTCCCGAGGCTATAGTACGCGACACGCCGCTCGCGCTTTTTTCGCGAAGACACGAAACGAATTGACGATGACTCATGTATGTGTTAACGTACGCGTGCTCTTAAAAGGAAAATCGCCAAAATGTTTGATATTACACATAGTACTGATGTGTGTGTGTGTATGTGTATGTGTGTCCGCGCGCGCAGTGTGTGTCCCGAGATACCCGTGTCCCGTGTACTTGATTTCTATAGCGGTCGATATTGTCGATAAAACACTATAATGTTAATACATTAGAAGTTTATAAATACTTACGGTAGTATAAGTATCCAACGTTTTTTGCAAGGATCCGGCGTTTTTTTCTTTTTTCACTTGAATCGATCCAAATAATTGTTCATACTCTTTTTTATGATCTTTGCCTAAGTGAAATTTAAGCCCGGAAGTATTGCTATTCTTCATCTTGATCTCTTTTGAGACGTTCTTTTGTTCACACAATAAACAAATTCCTATTTTATCATCACCCATTTTAGTATATTTAAAAAAAGTTTGATAGTTAAGTGTGGTTTGTGCAGTCTTCTTTTTCTTCTCGGGTGGCTCTGATTCTTCAATTTCACTGGCACATTTATCTGTCGATTGATCAGAATCAGTACGAGCCCTGCGACACTTTATAGAATTTTCTTTAGCTACATTCATTTTATTCATTTTGCATAAACTAAGCAAAGTCTTAACTCTCACTTATTCACTCACGTAAATAAACTTATAATAGAATCAGTCCGATTTGAAAATAAGCACACGAAGAAGCAAAAAACAAATATGTCGAGATGATCCGCACTCATCGGCGTACACGAGCGAACTAAACTGTATAACTAAAGTAAATATACCATATACAGAAGCCGGCGCTTCGAAAATCTCGCGCCTTTTGTTTCTTGTTTTGACAAGTATCAACATTGGCGGCGCGGTAACAACGACAGTTAGTATAGGAGCGCGCTGGCGGTAAAGATGCAAGGGAGCGGTCACGTCACGTTGGCGGCGCTTTTCTTTGCTTCCTGCAATATCTGCTAGCCTTTAAGATTTTCACGTCGTCTGCATATAAACAGCAGTACGTACGTTATATGTCTTAAAAAATATATTCCATACTTTATCATATTTTTCTGTATAAGAGATGCCTACATTAATGTACTAAACTACTAGTGATTTACTTCTCATTTCAATTGAATTCCAATTGAGAAAGAAAAAAAATATTATTTAAGAGCAAAAAGGATAAGTAAAATCACTTTTTTAAACATTTTGTACAAACGCCAATATTTTTCAAGACAATACAAGATAAGCAACACTCTTGCAAGACAAGACCAATACAAGACATCAATTTTTATAGTTTATCAAGACCGATACAATAATTTTATCAAATATCGTATTGTCTTGCTCTCGTGAAGCACTACATGAATATAATTGAGTCTTAAATGTTTATTCATCTTGCATTGTTATAAATAAATTTTTCAAATGTATATATTATATGTATTAATTAAAGAAACTTATGTGAAGAAACTTGCACTTTTACAAACAAAATTCATAATGAATAACATATATCAAAATAAAATCTCGATCTTCAAAATTTTGCGAATTATTCTTTCTATAAAAAGAAGAAAGCTAACTTCAATTTATTTATATCGATATTTGCAAAATGTCACCACGTGAGTTTGTTCCAGATGAAGAGGTAAATTACTTTAGATTAATTTTTTGAATTAAATAATTTATTTATTTTAAATATTTGTTTGAAAATAATGTTTATACATTATTTTTATGAGTTTGTAGAAATATTGAATGTTGATGAAGTCGTCGATGAAGAAGGCGATTTTATTTAGGTTGACGACGAAAACGATGATGATGATGATGATGACGATGATGATAACAATGATAATAAACAATGACGACAACGACGGCGACGTTGGCGAAAATGTCTTACACTATGTTGAAGTGAAAGTACCGTGTCACATAGAGAATTGGGATGAACCAACCACAACAATTATATACCCTTTCAGTATTATTGTTTTTAGATTTTATTTAGTAAAATATCTTTTACAGAAATCTAAGACTCTGGTGGTTATATGAATATTGGCGAAGATCCACCGTTTTTTATTTTAAATATTATATAACAAAATTATACGTTCTAAAAATAGTTAAGTTGTATTTTACCATTTTAAATTTTCAGTTTTTAAATTCTTCTATTTTTTGTACAAACAAAAGTTTTTTTAATTATATCATGTCATATAATTATTAAAAGATTTTGAAAAATATGTTATATGATATTAAAATAAAAAAAAACAAAAACAAATCAACGCGCCTAAAACTCATTATATTTAATATATAATTTGTTTCAACAGTACCTCTTCGGTGGTGTGGTAAGCTGTTATATTTCAATAATTATTACTTATTAATGAATTATATTAAAGGAATTCCAATAAGTTAACTTCAAATTTTAATAATGATAAAGTAAGACTTTTTTATAGAAAATATAGTAATTTATTGTGGAAAATGACGAACATCTAAATTATTTACGTGCTTTATATAATCAATTAGAAGATCATATTACTGACGAAATAAATTATGAACGTTATTTAAATGATTTAATAACAGATTATGATAACGAAAATTTAAAAAATTTGAATTAAAAAATAGAATTATATGAAACAATGTTTGATTTAGGCATAGAATCAACGCGTCTGCAAAAATTTATAAGTTTAGATGAAATTCCAAATTATATTACTTTGGTAACTCAGAAAATTTTAAAGTTCCGAAAATCACATATCTTTTACCAGATACATTAACAAATAATGTTGAAGATTACATAAAATATATTATAAATATAGCTAACATTATATATTATATTAATCAAAATTAATTGTATACTTATTCTGTATTAAAACAGCATATATTTCAAAATTATAAGTAATTTATATAATTGTTTTTGATTCAAGTAATAGTTTTTTAATATAATATATAATGTTAGCAATACAGAAAGATCTTTAACATGTAAAATTATCGTGGTTATATGGCTCCTGGCGATGATTTCACAATTTTTTTATATTATTTCAGAAAATTCTCTATACAAATATTTTTCATATCACGAATTCAAACAGTATTAAATTTATAGTGAATTTTCTTTAAATATCATAAAAAGAAATCAATGCTCCTGATACATACTATAAAACTGTTTTATAATATGTTTCTGATAGTACCTCCTGGGTGGTGTGAAAAACTGTCACAATTATTTAGAACGAAAAGTATAGAATACATCAATATAAAAAAATTTGCAGCTTTATAAAAAATTCTAATAAATATAATAGTTCAAAAACGGAGGAATTGTGAAAGGTCAGAGCGAGGCAAGTAAGGAATTTGTAAATGGCGAGGGCCAATCACACACCGCAAGTACAATTGTAACGTAAAAAATTTGGTAGTAGTTACGAAATATTAGTTCGAATGAATCATACTGGTTATATTCAATTTTGAATAAATGTATTTACGTAGCTGAAACAAATATTTCTCGCAGTGTTATATAGAAATCATAACAAATATCATGGTGGGGGAGTGGTGGGGGGCAGTGGGGGCGGGGGTAGTGTCGGGCGGTAGGGGCTTTAGGATTATCAAAAATAACGTAAAAATGACAGAATTTTACGTGATTTGGTGAAGGGTGGTGGGGGGGTCTATGACCAAAATAAATATATATATATATATAGGTAGATATATATATAACTATAGCTGCGTAGTATGACATGGGACGTTACAACATGCTTTAACTGACCAACCTGCAATGCAAATCTTAGAATATGGATATTTGAAAGTTTGAACAAATTCATAGGGATAGCTTTTTTTAGTACCAAAGCGCTTATAGAACTTTCAGAATGGCTCTTATAAACCATTTTATAACCTAAAAAATGCATCAAATTTTTGAAGCCTGAAAAAAGCATGTATAGACAAGTAAATTAATGATTTCGATCATTTTTTCGCTTCGCCGACCACTGTTGCCGGCCTTCGATAATGTGCGGTCAACGGATATGTATGTGTGTTCTATTCGATCAATCGTGTACGGCTATATTTCAGCTGGTGGGTAATGTTTTATGATTTTCCAAGTCTCAAGTTTTTTGTTTTTCATGTAACGTTTCGCGAGAAAAGCTTGTTTACCTGTTACTTATTGTCACAGTTGATAGAATTAATTCAATACTTATATACGAAAAAAGCACAACATTACCTATCCTTTTACCATTGGCTTTTTGTATTATCACTCGCCGTTCTTTTGATATATCCCAAAATGTATACTTTTAAAGAAAATTTGTAAATAAAAAACGGTATTATCAAAAAACATGGTAAATGGGACATTTTAGAACAATTTGTTAAACAAATTTCAACGTACTTTATGTATTATATCTTAAGAAAGAAATAAAACACAATGTTTATAGAGTGTGTCTCTATAATCGGCTCTATCTCTAAGTGGCTTTACACACACACAACATGTTTCCCAAAGACCGATAAAGGCTACGTAAGTGTTTTTTACAATAAAATAGATGGAAAATTTTTGCTAACTCTTCACTTGCTTAACTACAGAAAATTTTCTTTAATTGATTATGATTATGATTAATTAGGCATATACATATTTTATAAAATATATAAAAAGAATATTTTTTTGTAAGGAAATAATAACAGTTTTTCAGATTTGTACAGTCAGTAAATCGATCGATTTTGGTTGTTTCTTTTATTAATTTGAGTTGGCAAATTTTCCTTGAATTGATTGTTATTTTCGCAGCGACAAGAAAATTTATCCAAATAATCGATGCTGCACACCGGTGTGCCAGAAATAGCTAGGACTTAATGTAAGTATATACATGCATTTCCCTTAGTCAGCCGTCTTGGCATCGATTTAACAAAAACTTCCCCTCGTTCGAAATGCCGCCATCGAGCATCTTACAAAAGATATATAACGTTAAAATCAATTGAATTTAACAAAGGTCTTCTATCGTAAAAAGGTGGCATATACCTTTATTTTGGTTTACATCTTTTTATTAATTTTCCTATAATTATTATTATTTTACTAAATCTATTTTTTCCACAATGCGTCGAGGTAAATAGAAAGGCGCGTTTTTTTTGTTGATGAACTTTATCAATTTTGATTTACGTTTATACATAGGTTTCAGGGTAGGTTGTACCATTATTACTCATTAAGTCTTGTCAACAGTATCACACTTACGTATATGTGTTTATTTTTATGCTTTGTCAGACTTGATGGAGCATAATGTTCTACTATAGATTGCCTTTTTTTCTTCATATAAAAAAGTTCATTAACAAAATAGTGGTATACTCAATAGGCCGAATCCACTTTTATGTAATATTAAAATATTATTGTTCAGATTTTCAATTTGTTATTAGATTTATATGAGTGTATTATTCTACCAATTAAATGATTTTTCTTGATATATAAAATCTAAGATGTAGCATAACTTTAATAAATATATAAAGTATAAACTCTCATTTATACATTTTTAATTATTATAAATCTCATTCCATACAAATGTTAAATTTGTGATTTGTTTCTAACTCATTGCAAATACAAATATTATTTGAATTTTTACAACTCGATAAAGCTACGAGTAGTACTATGGCACCATGGTGCAATTTGTACTTTGGAGAGAGACTTCCACTCCCTGTCTGTCTATCCAAAGTGTCTCTGACCATACGAAGACACTTTCGTGCTGACGGACCGACTTACTTTTACGATGTTGACACCTCGGTGGCGGACTGATGACTGACGGACTTAACGTCATCGCGGTCCTTTTAAACTTACATGCATGCATGCACACACTTAAACATATAAAATATTTATATATGTTTTACAAATATATTTATTCATATAAAACTTGAACGAAATACAGTTATACTCAAGAATCCTTATATACAGCTGTATTTAAGTATGTGACTAGATTATATAAAAATAAATTAACAAATTCTTAAATAATAATATAGATATCATCTGTAACTATATGTATATTTTTATATTTTAATAATTTATCTATCTTATCTACTAGTGTCTCGTCAAAATCTCTCATTACGCATCCGATATTATACGCGGTGAAATATGTGTACTGAGAATTTTCGCTGTTCATTAATTCGTATTTACTAAAGTCGCCGACCTCTTTTGCAATAATTTCTATAGCTACTTTAACTTTTTATAAGTACTTAATTCTATGATCTATTATTTTTGACAGTGCCTTTAAACTGTCAAAGGTCACTCTTGTAAAGTGAAGGCTTACGTGTTTTTTTTGCCTCAAACGCATTGTCACTCTCCCCCCCCCCTTCCCTGCATCACCAGCTCAAACGCCCTATCTGAGTAGCTTATAAAGAATCTAATGGTAAAACCGGTAATAGTGATTCGCTGATCTAGCACATCTTCCTCGCTGTACGCCTGGAAGAATCGGTCGCTCTCGTGAAACTGTTCTCGGAACTGTAATCTTTATTAGTCAGCCGGATAACAGGATGAAAGTCGTCAGAGACGACTGCAGTATTTTCCAGCTCTACAGTAGTTTAGATACACTGTAATAGTAAGCATTTTGAATAAGCCGCGAAAATAAGGTTGCTGTTGTATCGTGAGAGAACGCTGTATTCCGACAACGCTGAGAAAACTTAAGGGCCTTTGTTTGGGTCTTGAGTGCGTATACAGATGTCGGCGGGCAGTCTCGCTTCAGCTGTTAAAGGGCACGGTCGAACAGTTTAATTTTCGAGTATAGATTTTGAGAGTTGCGAAAAGTCACAGGAATAAGTTTGTTTTTGAATAAATGGAACTCCTTTTGAGGGTTTAGAGTTTAGAATCATTAAATTGGTGCATTATTTTTATTTATGGATTTCCTTTCCCGGCAAAATGAGTTCCAGTAGTAATCCCCCCACAGTGGCGAGTCAAAACAAACCAGCCGCCGCCGCCGCTGGTTGTGCTGACGCACCACTGTGGGGGGAAGGGGGGGGGCCTTCAGCGGGGGAGAGAGAGAGAGAGAGAGAGGGAGGGAGAGAGAGAGAGAGAGGGAGAGAGAGACAGAGAGAGAGAGAGAGAGAGAGAGAGAGAGAGAGAGAGAGAGAGAGAGAGAGAGAGAGAGAGAGAGAGAGAGAGAGAGAGAGAGCACGATAATCACCCGGAGAGAGTTAAACCATCACTGATGGCTGCTCTCTTCCAGAGGTGTGATACTGCGACACTTTCTTAGCCCTGGACACGTGCGATCCCACGCTACAAGCACATCTTGCTCATTCTCTTTTTGCTAATGTTTCAAAATTCACAAACAATATCTGTGACCAACTACCAAAACATTTGCACGTGTATTAGAGCCCTTACCGTGCAGCTGCATTTTCTTACTCATGCTTTGTTTGCTATAACAGCGCAGCTGCATTATCTTATTCATACTTTTTCGCTGATTATCAAATACAGAGAAAAAGAAATTCGGTAATGAAACAGCGCGCGGGAGGAGAGACTGCTCCGGCGGCGCGGGCGCCCCGCAGAGACGAAGCGAAGGACTTCAATAATAAGATCATAGCCGTTTGGTGGTGTCGGTAGGCTAGTCGGTCCCCAGATAATCCACCTCTCTTTCTTACACCGTGATCGCGTTTTATCAAGTTCAAAATGCAAAAAGTGGAATTAAGATTCACTATTCAAGTTAATAAATGATCTAATCGACTTCTATCAACCTTTTCCAACAGGATTAATTTTCCTTCACGAATTGAAAATAAAGTATCCCTTTATAAAAATATTATCAAGCAATTAATTAATTGGCATTATAAGTTTCAAGAAGTTTAATTCATTGACATTAAATGTACGTATTGTATAATTTGACGATTGATGAACGTTTTTCATTGATTAATATTACATTTAGCGAGGGCACAGTATAATTTATGTAGCTATATAGGTGTGTTAATAAAAGATGATAATAAGAACTGCAGTATTACAAATGAAGATTACTTAATACATGACTATTTTTGCTTTTTTATTCAAGAATGAATCTCACAGATTAAGTTTGCAGAATATTAATGTTTTAAATAAATTAAAATTTTTGAAATATTTTGTAAGTAAACAAATACGTTATACAAATTGCGTTATGGCGTGCAATCATCTTATTAGGGAAGCTTTTTTTACGCTAAATGGGTGAATAGTATAATTTAGTGAAAGATAATTATTTCTCAACGATTTAGATTACACACACACATTTATCGAGATTTCAGTTATTCAAATTGGGAAAGATGTTACATGAATATGCTGATATTGAACGATGGACCGGCCGCAATATTAATAAGAAGCGAGGGGTTGTTACTATTTGTACTTAATATATGACTGTTTTTCCTCGTTTATTTATAAACAAATCTCACAGATTTAGTTGGTACCACTTTGATTACAAAATTACGCATTAAACTATTTCTATAGATGAATTTGCAATTAAGACGTGATACCGGGTCCAAACCTCTTATTATGACAAAATTTTTGTAATTTTTTGTAATTTTCTAATATTTATAATGATTGTAATGCACTCATACACAACTTTTTAATAGTAACATATAATAACCATCCATCGTTTTGTGAATAACCGCGCTAGGAACCTGTGCACCGAAGGTGCGCGCCAGTCAAGCGTGAAGGCCAATAAACCATCTGTTTATTAAATTATTTATTTTACAAATAAATAAGTGTATGCAATTAAAATACTCAATTGAGCAGTTATAATCGAGGTATGTGTAATTTTTTGGCACTCTGTGCAGTTACGAAAAATCTTTATTTACCATGATATCTGTTGCAACCGCAGGAAGAAGGAGAGAAGAAAAATTGGAGTTACAACTAATATATTTATTAGAGAACTTATTTCTACAGAGGACTGACGATACAAACAAGATCGACGCGCTGTTTCGCCAGACACAAACATAAACACCGCACACATAAACGTATCTTCTCTCATACAGTTCTATATATATAAATAAGAATATTCAAACCATATTCCAACACTCCTCCTGTTTGAATATTCTATATCATACCAATTGAATCCAATAAATAACGCAGTCTATCCCTAGGAAAACTTTTCGTAAAAAGATCAGCCAGTTGATTTGCACTGCTGATATGTACAATCTCTATCACATTGGCTTCTACCTTACTTCTAAGAAAATGAAAGTGAACCTCCATGTGTTTGGTGCTTCTATTCGATGAAGGGTATTTAGCTAATTGGATGGCACTTTTATTATCAACAAATAATTTTGTCGGTTCAACGCATGAAAATCCGATCTCATTAAGAAAAGACCGTATCCATGCAATTTCCTTCGCACACGTACACGCAGCTATATACTCCGCCTCGGTTGTACTCATAGCAACTACTGATTGCTTGCGTGAAAACCATATCACCGGACCACACGACATACTAATCATGCCACCACTCGTTGATTTACACACTAACATTATCGGTTTTCTTAAAAACTATTCCTGATTTACAGGTATTTTTCAGATATCTAAAAACTCTTTTTACAGCTTCCCAGTGGCTTTTATCATAATTACAAATAAAACGGCTAAGTTTATTTACAATATACGCTAGATCAGGTCGCGTTACAATAGTAAGAAACATTAAGGATCCGATCGCTTCACGGTACGGTACACACATTTCTGATTTATCTTGTGGCATACTAAGAACAGAGTTTGGATCGGCCGGAGTACTAGTAGGATTCGCTTGTTCCATATTGAACCTTTTTAAGATTTTTCGCGCATAACTTTCTTGATGAAGAAAAATAGTTTTATTGGCTCGATCTCTACAAATTTGAATACCCACAAAAATCTCAGCAGATCCAACTCTAATCTCAAATTCATTATGTAACGCTGTTACGACTACAGAAATAACTTCTTCGCTCTTTCCCATAATTAATCCATCGTCAACGAAGAGTGCCAAATATACGCGACTCGCATTCACCGTACATACGAATACTGAACATTACGATTCACATCTCGCAAAACCGAATCGATCCAAGAAAGAGTTGAACCTTAGACTCCAACACCGTGAAGCCTGCTTGAGCCCATATAACGACTTATTAAGTTTACAAACTTTACCCTCTTCAGCATCAATACCGTATGGTATCTTGATATAAATGTCTTCGCCGAGGTCACCATATAAAAAGGCAGTTTTTATGTCAAATTGAGTGATTTCTAAATCTGTATGAGCAGCCACAGCAAACAACACTCTCAACGATTCATATTTTACAACAGGAGCAAAAGTTTCTTCGTAGTCAATGCCTTGTCGTTGCTTAAATCCGCGCGCACAAAGTCTTGCCTTATACCGAGATATATCTCCAAAATCATCAACTACTATTTTGAAGACCCATTTTGTATCGATCAAACTAACATCATCGGGACGATCAACAATAGACCATGTACCATTCTTTTCGTGCGATTTCAATTCTTCCCGAATAGCTTTCAGCCACTCCTCCTGTTCAGAACTATTCAAGGCATCGTTTAAATCTACAGGCTCAATCACATCTACATAGTTAGCTTCGAATTTCTTCGTACGTTTAATTTTTGATCTATCTCGTAAATTATGCGTATTTATATTATTATAGATTTTTCTTTTTTTCGCTGCCTTTTTATAGTCTTTTTCTTGATTTTCCTCGCACAGCTCCATTGGCTTATAAACTATTTCATTATTCGCATTTTCTTTATTTTTATTTTGTAACTCGTCGGTTTTTTTTAACATCCACAACATTTTTACAAGGAGTAGTCTGTGTTTCCTTACATTCGGCATTTACACTTGGAATTTTTATTTTAATGTCATCTTTATCTTCTATCGTTTTTATTAAATTACAATCCATTATCGCATTTTAGAATACCATTTTTTTTATTCGCTATCGCTACTTCATTAAAAAATATCTTAAAATAATCGAGTGCCTCATTCTTAGCTTTTAAAAAATATACATGTCTATACGCGCTTGCTTTATCCTTCAATAGCATAAAATATTTTGCACCGCCAAGGCTCGGAGACATCGGACCACAAAGGTCAACGTGAATGCATTCGCCGACATTAAATTCATCACTTAGCTTATTAGAGATTTTATGCGATAGCTTATGCATCTTTCCAAGATGACAACCGTTACAGAAAAATTTCGTATTATCAACTTTATCGATTCCGTCAACTACGTCCGATTTTATCATTTTCAACAAAACATCTTGATTAATATGTCCCATACTATCATGAAGGGTTTTCAGACTTGTGTCGCAAAGATTTGCTTCGATACAATCGACCTTGAAGAACATACGGCATATTTCATTATAACATTTCTCGCCTTGCGCAACAACTTCATTCGTAGATTTAATTTGTATTTCCACACGATCATTCTCGAAAACAACCCTTAAACCGTTCGCTGTTGGTACATTTGTTGAAAATAAATTTTTCTTAAAATCCGGTACGTATAACACTTTATCCAGCCGACCATCGAGCCACGGATTTTCCACTAATCGTTTTATAAAAATTGTTCCAATCCCATTAGCTTCGCATTGCTGACCATCGCCCATTCGAACGCTAATATTATTTATCGGCTTAAAATCGTAAAACCATTCTCTTCGAAAACTTATATGACATGACGCGCCGCTATCAGTTAGCCAAATGTTTTCGGTATCAATCTCACGAGCAAATACGTTTCCGGAATCGACAACATTAGCTTCACTGGTTTCCACAATAGTCGTAACGAATACTCCAGCAAAACGTAGATTTGAATTCTGCGGACACGACGAATTCGACTTGTTGTCAACGCCTTTACCAACGGTAGAATTTTGTTTAAACGGCTGATTACACTGAGAGTCTCTTATTTTGATTCTGCAGTTTCGCTCTATATGTCCCGCCTTATGACAATAATAGCACTTGAAGTTACCTTGGCTATGCCGAAATTTGTTTTGATGATAATCTCGATTTCCTTGACCGCTCGTACGTGCGGAAGAAAACGCGTTGAGTACCTCTTCTTCTGATGCTAGACGTTTCTCCTCTTTTAATAGGCGTTCTTGCAAATTTTGTATCGTCTATTTTTCTATCGGTACACTGTCCCAAGCTGACGAAAATGCGCTGTATTTAGCTGGAAGACCCCCGAGTATCTTTGCCTTGATTGAGACATCCGAAATGGGCTCGTCAATGTCCTTGATTTGCCGTGCTAAATTTTGCAATTTGGTTATATACTGAATCACGGTATCCTCACTTTCCATTTTTAATTGATGATATCTTTGCAATAAAATTAATTTATTCGACTCTGATTTTTTTTCATGAATGAGACAAATCTTCTTCCACATCTCTGCTGCTGTGTCACAAGTAATCAAATGTACCAATCGCTCTTTTGATATCACAGAAGAGAGGATTACCATGGCTCGTGCGTTTTTCCTGTCCCATACCTTTGTCTCTGCTTGCGTTTCCGGACGTTCTTCCAAATTGGCACCAGTCACCATATTTTTAATGTCCAATGACACCAGAATATGATTGACTCAAACTCCACGTTTGAAAATTTGTGCCATCGAATTTTTCAACACATCGAAGATTGATTTCGTCCATTTCGCTCCAGTAACGTTTATCTGTTCTCCCTCTTAATTTATTGTTTTAAGCCACTGGGCCCATAACCTGTTGCAACCGCAGGAAGAAGGAGAGAAGAAAAATTGGAGTTACAACTAATATATTTATTAGAGAACTTATTTCTACAGAGGCAGAATTCGGACTGATGATACTATAACGGCGTGCATGCTCACTCGTTATTAAATAATTAAAGAGTAAATGGGAATCGAGAGGAATGGTTGAAGCAGCTCGAAGCGGGCTTCTTGTAGGCTTTACGAAGCCTAAGACAGTTATGCCGTGAAGATCGTCCTTGAAGACGATGGCCCGCAGAGAGCGTCGTGGATGATACTACGTAGCTTTGACTTCGATGGAACGCGAATAGAAAGATGTAAGCGCAAAAGGGAAAGGGTAGAATCAGGCGCGAATAACGTGAACAAGATATAAAGAGTAAAAACAGAATATATTGACTGATAGTTGACAGAGTTGCAGCGCAAGCGAGAGAGAGACAGAGCGAAGCAGTAATAGCAAAGAGAGAGAAGCAATATATCAAACCAGTACTTACACCACACTTGCTAAGATTCGGTCGCTAGTATGCCTCGTGGCTTCCTCGGAACAGTAGATCTCCGTATATAACAAAGGCGACGGCGGTATAACCAGCACGCTACGCAGCAGTGGGCAATAGATGCACGTACAGGAATCTTCTACAATATCCGATACGAGGAAGACCCGATAAAACGCACGCATGCAATATTCACAAAACAAAAACTGTCAATCGTCAAAGCAAAGGATCGCGCTACAAATTAAGACGTCTGATCGGTAAGACGGACCGCTGCTGATTGCCGTTCGGGGCTCTGTCGCGCGTTCTCACATACGTACTTAAGTTGGCCCTTCAGCCCGCTAGGAAGCGCGACACACACATACATGTACGCGCTGCTCTCTATGCTCTCTGTAGACGACGCTCTCTCACTTACCTGCTGCTGTAGCTGTAAATGCTATACAATAATAAATAAGAAATGATAACAAATATATAATATAAATGTATATTGAGGAGAGAGAGAAATAACGAGGGCATGAGCATCAACTCGTTATAATACAAACAAGATCGACGCGCTGTTTCGCCAGACACAAACATAAACACCGCACACATAAACGTATCTTCTCTCATACAGTTATATATATATATATATATATATATATAAGAATATTCAAACCATATTCCAACAATATCAATATTTCAAAATTAGTAAATGTTAGCAGGGTAGGTGGAATAAAATGACACGCGAGTGAAATTAGAAATCCAATTCCTTTATTCGTTCCTCACCGTGGAAAGGTACACTCTCGTCTGAAGCCCTAGCGACGAGCGGGGCCGGTAGCAAAGGAAGGCGGCGCCACTCGTATTACCCCCACTATGTCGATATAAGTGACAACGTATTATACATAGTATAGAAGATGCGTCAAGTATACATACGCAAGTATTCTAATACCCCCACTACTTGAGCGTCGAATAAATGCGGTTCTTCATGTTTATTTTATTGAGGAATACATTCAATTTTTCATAAGATAACAGTTTGGTAAACATGTCAGCGCACTGATCATGGGTGTTTACATAGCTCGTGTTTATCTCTTTGTTTTTAACTTTCTCGCAGATGAATTGGTACCGTACATCGATGTGTTTAGAACGACGGTGAAATTCGGGGTAACGCGTCAGTTTGATTACGCTCTCATTGTCGACGAATAACATTGTAGGTTCTATACATCCATGCTCGATGTTTGACAAAAGTTTCCTTAACCAAATTAGCTCTTTTGATGCCTCGCTGGCCGCAACGAATTCAGCTTCCGTTGTACTTACAGTAACGGTTGCTTGGCGCTTTGAAGACCATGAAACACATCCACCGTACAATAAGAACACGTATCCGGTGGTGGATCGTCGGGTGTCTATATCTGCCGCATAGTCGGAGTCGGAGTATCCGACGAGAGCGCTCGATACATCTTTCGCGGGATAGAAAAGACCGAGGTACTCAGTCCCCTTTAGATATCGTAAGATTCGTTTCACAGCGCGCCAGTGGGTTTCATCATGGTTGTCTAGGTAGCGACTAGCTACACCGACGGCGTATGCGATGTCTGGGCAAGATACCATAGCTAAAAATAGGAGCGATCCTACGACTTCGCGGTATGGAAAATTCGTTTGAGATTCGGGTGGACTAACAAGTTTTATGTTTTGATCGGCTGGAGTCTTAATTGGATTCGATTCTTCCATCTTAAATTTTCACAAAATACGCTGAGTGTAGCCTGCTTGGTTTATGAAGATACCTTCTTCGTTTTGCGATCTCCATTCCGACGAAATGATTTTAGTTCACACGAAGTAATTTTAAATTCGCCTCGTAGGATCTCGATCATTCTGTCTAGATTTTCTTGCTTGGAAGCCAATAAAAGACCGTCATCTACATATAACGCTAAGTAGATTTTATCATTTCCAAATGAACCCACGTATACGCAGTTATCTGCGTTGATTTGCGTGAAGCCCAAAAGCTTCATAAAATTATCGAACTTTTGGTTCCAGCATCGGCCGGATTATTTGAGTCCATATATGGCTTTGTTAAGTTTTAAAACGAGGGTTTGATTATTTACAGTCAGGCCGTCGGGAACGCGCATATAAATGATTTCGTCGAGATCGCTGTTCAGATAAGCGGTGCTCACGTCAAACTGCATGGCACACAGCCTTTCCTGAGCGGCTATGGCTAAGAGAACGCGGATCGACTCGAAGCGTGCTACGGGAGAGAAATATTCATCATAGTCCATCCCGGGTCGTTGTGAGCAACCTTTAGCGCATAGTCGTGCTTTACGTAGTTCTCCGCCTCCGTCGATAGCGTATTTAATCTTGAATACCCATTTGCATCCTTTTGCTTTGCGCCCTTCGGGGAGTTTCACGATATCCCATGTATGATTACGATCGTGGGCTTCTAATTCGCTTTGAATTGCAAGTTTCCATAAAGTCGAATCACTGCGGTTCAATATCTCCTCATAAATATTCGGCGGTTCGTTGTCGACAAGGTTAGCGCAATAGCGCTTCGGGCGAGCTAACGCGTCACGCGGTCGTAAATTGGGAGCGTCGATGGCGGCTATACGTGGATCTCGAAGGATCGGCTCAACGTTTTCATTCGCGCGCCGCTCATCCTCGAGTCGTTCGAGAGCGTCAGCTGAGTCCATGACTGGCGCCTCGGGGATCGCGTTGTTCGGGGGGTCGACCGGATTCGCGGCGTCTTCGTTAAGCTGTTCTGCTTCCGACACGGCATCACCGTTTTCTGATTCCCCGCCCGATTTGTCATCGAATTCAACGTGGAATTTCTCAGGGTTTTCTTGCTCGCGTTCCTCAAAATTTTCATTAAAAATCACGTCTCTCGAAACCGTAATACGCCCGGTTTTTGAGTCGAAAAGCCGGTAGTTTTGAGAATCTGCATTGTATCCCATAAATATAAGCTTTTTGCATTTGTTATCCCATTTCTTCCGCATGGAATCGGGGACGTGAACAAAAGCGTCACATCCGAAGGTGCGTAGGTGGGATAAGTCGAGTTTGCGTTTCGTCCAAAGTTCGAATGGCGTTGCTTGGTTCGAGCGAGCACCTAGCGTGCTATTTAACAAATATACGGCGGTGTTCACGACCTCCGCCCAAAGGCGTGTTGGTACTGTTGGTAGGTTTCGTGACGACAACATGGTCCGTGCGCACTCTACGATAGTGCGCATTTCGCGCTCGGCGCGGCCGTTTTGTTCGGGAGTGTACGGCGCGGACGTTTGGTGAGTAATGCCTCTGGAATCAAAAAATTCGGTCATGAGCTCATTTTTAAACTCTAGTCCGTTGTCCGAACGAAAAACTTGCATATCTCTGCCGAATTTGTTTTTTATCCTATTAGCGTAACATTTCACTCTATCATACGTGTCGTTCTTGTGTTTGATAAAATCTACCGTACGAAATCCCGTCGCTTCGTCCTTAAACAGCACGAAATATCTCGCGCCTCCAATGAAAGGCGTTTGCATGGGACCGCAGAGGTCTGAGTGAGTAACTTCCCCGGGTATAGTGCTTAAGCTTTTTACGGTTTTTTGAAAAGGCAGTTTGAACTGCTTACCGAGTAGAGATTTTTCGCAGAAAACGTTTGTTCGCTTGTCGCTTAAGGCTACTTCCGAAATGGCTTCGTTTCTCAGCATCTCCTTGATACGACCGCAGTTGACGTGGCCCATGCGCGCGTGCCATAATTTCATATAAGCGACAGAAGCGGCGTTCGCTTCAAGTTTCGGGCATGTTATGAACAGCATTTTAATCAAATTATTTGGTTGCTTTACGCCTTGCCCGATTAATATTTTCTCAGAGAGAACGTTAGCGTATTCGCGATCAAATATAATCGTTTGTTTGTTAGATGTACATACACCCAAAGAGAGAAGGTTTCTGGCTAGCGACGGAACATATAAAACTTCTCGAATAACACCGTCATACCATTCGTTATCTATAAGTCGCATTATGTATATATCCCCACGACCTTCAACCTTCAGTTTAGTCTCGTCTCCGAGGTAAACAAAATCATTCGCGTCAGCCGGCTTAATTTCTTGGAACCATTCTCGACGGCATGACATGTGGCGTGATGCGCCACTGTCCAATATCCAAGAATTTAGGTCGCTCCAGTCGTGTACATGCTTGCGTATTACAGAGTTCTCGACCATATCTGCGTTAGCATTTCGTGAATTGTGTTCGTTTGATGAGACCACAAAAGCGCTAAAGTTCTCGGAATTCTCGCTCGCTAAATTCGCGTTCGATTTTTGGCCGTCGCTCTCGACGTTCGCGTTCAAGTTTGAATTTTTCGACCGTTTTTTTTTGCGTGACAGAAACGTGCGATATGACCCGTCTTTTTACAGAAATTACAGATAATAGAATTTTTACGCTGGTTCGCGTCGGCTTTGTTACCGCTGTTTTGATGGCTGGTGCTCTTCTCCTTGGGCAGACTGATGGCGGCGAGGGCGCTCTCTACGTTGTCCATGGCGGTCATGCGGCTCTCCTCCCGTAGCAGTCTCTCCCGCAGGTTGGTCAGCGTCTGTTGGTCCGCCGTTACACTTTCCCATGCAGAGACAAAAGCCTGGTATTTACTCGGCAAGGTACTTAAAATCTTCGCCATTATCATGGTCTCCTAAATGGCTTGGTCGATGTCCTTCAATTGGCTGGCGAGGTTTTCAACTCTGGCGAGGTGTTGCGGTATGGAGTCTCCTGGCGACATGCGGTAATCATGGAATCTTGTTGTCAGCGTCAATTTGTTTGAGGCGCTTTTTTGTTCGTGAATGCCAGCGAGCTTCGTCCACATCTCGTTCGCACTTGAGCACGTTATTAAATATTCTAGCTGGCTAAACTCCATAGCAGCGGATAAGAAGAACATAGCCTTGGCATCTTTTTTCTGCCATTTCGTTATGGAGTCTGCGTTTGCGTTTGTAGCTTCAGGCTTCTTCTCTTTTCCCTCCACGATGTCCAGTAATTCATGTGCTGTAAAAGCCGCTTTCATCTGGAACTTCCAGATTTGGTAGTTTTGTCCGTTGAATTTGGATATATTCTTCAAGTCCGATGATCCGGCCATCTTGATGTTTGACGGGGCAACTGAGTGAACACCGGGGAAAAAAAACGAGTACGAATAACACTTAAAAAAAAAAGACTTCTAAATGCGTTGTTAGAGTTCTTGAAACACCTGGGCCCATAACTTGTTAGCAGGGTAGGTGGAATAAAATGACACGCGAATGAAATTAGAAATCCAATTCCTTTATTCGCTCCTCACTGTGGAAAGGTACACTCTCGTCTGAAGCCCTAGCGACGAGCGGGGCCGGTAGCGAAGGAAGGCGGCGCCACTCGTATTACCTCCACTATGTCGATATAAGTGACAACGTATTATACATAGTATAGAAGATGCGTCAAGTATACATACGCTAGTATTCTAATAGTAAAAATTATAATTTTAATTTTTTATAAAAAATTGCAGGATGTGTAGTTACATGTGAGTGTATAATCGTAATGAGCTATTAAATCGATTGGTATTTTTATTATACTAAAATATATAGTTTTGCAGACTTTATTTTTCATAATTATTTATTGAATAATAATAAATTTATCGTAAAAATAATAATGGAAGTAATTTCAGCAAATTAAAAGCTTCAATTAAAACCTTTGGACTTTCACATTGATCCAATATTTGTCCACAAAATTGCGTTTATTTTGAGGGTTAGGAAAGCACATTTTTTTTCAATTATTTCCGAAATGCAAATTACGCAAATTGCAAGACTTGTCAGAGGATTTAGAGACATTAATTAACTATGGAATGCAATTATTCAAGTTAATTCGGGGGCTAGCTTCGCGTGGGTGTAAAACTGTTCTAAGCGTTGACAAACTCACGCAGCTACATTCAAGTTTCAAGTCGCGAGCAGGTCATAACAGTGTAAAAGCCCTTAACATGCATCGGTTCATGATTTATGTGTATTTCTCTCATGACAAGACACATCCCTGTTATTCAGCGGTTATAATAAATATGTGACGGTTATACTATTCTTTGTTTAAATGTAATACCTTTGTTATCAAAACTTTGTTACAACTTAATAACCACGATAATTCCATTGTATAAGTATAAGATTTATAGTATAAGATTTATTTATATATAATATCAGTATAAGATGTATAGTACGATAAATACGTGAAAAATTAGTTTCAATATTTGCTGATAGGTTAGCATGTTTAGAGCATCAAAACAGATTCTGCTTGATTGGCTGTGTCATCAATATAACTTAATCTAGTCTTGCTTTCTTTTACGATAATTTTTGCTTTAAATTCAAGCAGATATAGCTTAATTTTCCTCTGACTACAGATCATAGTAATGCTAAAGGATGTGAAGTCTGCATGATGAAGTTGCAAGATACACAAGACACATGCAAGGTACATAGTCTGCTTGTCAGACCTGTTACAGATAAAAATGAACAGGGAACAGGAACAGTTATATGAACAGATACAATAAGATAACATTTAGTTAGTATATATTTGTATATATGAGGAATAGTGAGATGTTTCCTGTATCTGTGAGGAACATTACACTATTCATTGTAGCTGATGCACTTTATATGTATCCATATATTAACCAATATACAATTCCTGTAACTGAGCCTGTCCCCTGTCCTTTTTTCCAAGTAACAGGTCTCACTTCTCATCACTTTGATGTTACATTGTTAATTTGTTTATAGGAACATGAAACCTATTTGTAAGCAAAACATTATCTACGCATGAATAGTGTATCATAGTTTCACTTCCTACAAGGAATAGTACGGATGATATTTTTTATGAAGACTAACACAGATCATACTTGTTGTGAAGGCTAGTTCAGATTTCTCCCTGCAAAGAGTAGCACAGTTCACAGCAAAGATTAATATATTTTTGTAGTATCAGAAAAACTTAGAATAATATAACGTTATAAATTTTATCAGCTTTTATTTTTTTGAATTTCATCAGATTTTGTATTATAGTGCTCCGATTTTCGCTATCATTTGTCTGAAATATGCTACTCTTTACCAAAAAAATGTGAACTGTATTACTCTTTGTTGAGAGCAACGATACATTGCAAAGAGAGTACAAATTAGCTTAACTCAAATAAATTCAGTCTTTACATGTCTGTGATACCAAGACAAAACATTAGTTTATATCAGAGTTGACATAATTGAAATTATGTAAGCAAAATTATTGTAGACATAATCCTATCGTCTATAACAGCTATATACATAATGACTTTACTCTCTTCTTTGATAAGTTTTACACGTCAGAAAAACTTAACTCAATATTCAAAATGCTTACAATAATTTAATAGACATAAACAAAAAATCTTTTATTATGTGAATTCTCAAAATAAAAATCATTTAGGAATAAGATATATTTATTTAAACTTATATTAACACATTAAGGGCTGACAATGTATGAGTATTTTCTTTCTTATATGCCGAATTGAGTATCTTTTTATAATATTAAAATTACATATTTTTGACCTTCAATGATTTATTCTTTTGGACTTTTCTAACATAATAACATAAAAGTTAGGTTCGTTCTCCTATGGGTCGTGTAGTACTACAAGGAAACACTTTCTACAGTGCTGTATGATCCAATATCGGTCATATTACAACTTTGTTTTATACTAAAACTTGCTTAGTTTGTACTATTGTTATAATTTATTTTATGTATATGCACTTAAAATAACAAAAATAATTTATTTAAAAATAATCTACATGTTTCTATATAATTTATTAAAACATTTCAGACAAAAATAAGATCCACAGAATTCACATTTGGTATATACTTTTTTAGTTTTGGCAGTCGTATCAATTGAAGATAATCCTAGCTTTTTTACAAATGTATAGCAATTTACACATCTTCTATGGATTTCCTGTGTCTTCAAAGTATGGCTATAACATTTAGGCAAGATTATCTCATTATTTTCATCTTCATTGCTTAATAATTCTCTAGCTAAGGTTTCATAAAATACTAATAAACTTCTTGGTTGTTCTGCACATTTTTTGTGAATCATCCAAGAGTTCATAATTGCCATGCCGGACAAAATTTCAAATATCACCATCCCATATCATTTCATCCATTTTCGAATTGCATTATAATAAGTTAACCGTTGGTCTGATAAATCCACTCCTTTCATTGCATTGGTATAATCTAGGACACACAATGGTTTTTTTATTACTTGTCCATTTATTTCTTTTTTACTCATTTCTGTTAAGATAGATTCGTTGTCCTTTCTAGTTGATATCATTAAACCGCCTGTTTTATCCATCCACTTGATAATTTTTATATTTTTGGAGTTTTGTAATCCAGAAATGAAATCGCTGAACCTATGAAATTTTATTTTAGCTTAAAGTTTTATATTGCATTTTCTAATTTAAAACCATAAAAACACGACAACCCATTTTTTTTTTGTGAACCCATTTGTTCGTAATACATGAAGTAAATGTAGTATTGTGCCATAAATTGCATGCTATTATGATCTTACATATTCGTTTAAATATTAAAATGCAAATATCTTCAAAGCACTTTTTTATTTACTGTCAGTTCTGTTTATGTTAAAAGGTTACCAACAATGTTAGATATCACCATGGTAGTCAAAATATAAACTTACATTCTGCTGCCAATGAACATATTGAAAAAGTATACTGAAAATGATATTTGAACTAATTAGGTATTATGATTAGGAAATAACTTTAATTATTTTGTTTTTATATATACGTATCACTTGTTTTCCTGATAATAATTCAGTTTTGATCATTGATTTTATTGTTAATAATACATAATTAAAGTATCTAACATTTTTTTCTATTCTTTCAGAGTGCAATAATTAAATAAGCTTTATTTTAAATAAAAGAATATCATAGTGCAAAATAATGGGAGACTTGGTTACTACATTTCCTCCAACTTTGATGGGGATATCTCCTGCATACTGGAATTATTCTGATCATGTTAATCTTGATAATCTTAAAATGGATAGTAACTTTATTTGGTTACTTTGTTCACTAGTATCGACTATTTCTTGGGTTATTTACATAGCTTATTATAATAGCCGTGTAATCGGATATATTTTAACAAAATTATTGAATCGGTTTATAGGAAGAGATTCGTATGTTAAAGTTGGTAAGTCCAGTTTACATATAGAGATTGGATATTATGGTTAGAGCTATAAAAACTTTACTATATTCCATTTTAGGATCTTTTACATTATCTGCACTCAGTGGTAAAATAATGTTCCGAGATATAGCATATATCACAACTGATTATAGTGTAAGAGTTCAAGATGGGTATCTTATATTTAGATGGTGGAGGAGTTATGTTCCAAAGGATGTTTCCGAGGGTAAGTTAATTTTAATAATTTGAATTTATCTCAAGGCGCTAGCCAAATGAAATTATTAAAACGCGAAAATTGCTTATATCACCCTAACGTAAAAATCAGAACATTAACATGAGTTTTAGGCTCTCTAGAACAAAATATGGTTTAATCTGGCATCTTTGATATTCGTACTGCAATGTATTATTTAAAAAAATGTATCCTAAATTACTTAAATAAAAATTATACCATTAAATATACCAAGATCCCTTGTACAAATCATAAAACAATTTTTATGTTAATGAGCTTCTAGCACGCATTTAAGGGAATGTTGGAGCCACCAATTGTCACCCCAACCCAAGTCACAGTTTATATTTTCTGCTTACGATGATATACTACCATTAAATATCAAATTAATAATTGTTTATTATTATGTAGATTATCATAGAAAACAAAGTTTTCAATGATTTATTAAATGAAAAATGTTATTTTAATAAATATTGAAAGACTATGGTCATCTTACTAAATCTCAGTTTAGTTGCCATTATCTTGTGTCGTAGCTCTCATAGTTTGCTATTATGCATAATTACACAAATTTAAGACTTAGCTAATATAAATTATTTTACTGGCAACCGTGGAACACTACTTTTTGATGCCATAAGTAGTACATTTACCACCCCTTAAAGGTTAGGGGCAAATATATGGGCATTAAAAAGAACTTTTACATTACCATACAGTACAGTTCTAAAAGAAGTGTGGAAATTTAAAAAAAAATTTAGTGAAAAAAATGTATTACGTATAATATTTGGCATATTTTAAAAGTAAAATTTTTCTTTATTATAAAAAAACATATATTTGTTTCAATTAAATTTATATTTAAATCCCCACATTTATTTCAGAATTATATGTGTACATATATGTAAAAAAAGTTCCCATAACTAAAGAAAGCTTGCGGTGGAATGAAAAAATGAAAATTGTAGATTTTTGCCTTCAAGTACACATTGTACATTGGTATTTGACATAGAAATATTGTTTTGTGATTTTTACAATGTTCTTCTTTACAATAACTTAAGGGGGTTATAAGTCCACTCAATTGTTTCAGCAATAATGTCTTTTTAGATTTATCACATTCTGATACTCGTCTCTCTGTTGTTTTGAATGGATTTGAACTGCATTGTTATAATCGGTGTCAAATGTATGCACAATTAGAAAAAACTTTTGACCTTACACCGCAAATGTTCCCAGAAGAAGTAATTCATACTATGACTATGGATGATCGAAATACTGTAACAAAAAGAAAAAATGCTAAAACAAAAAGACAACAGTCAACTAGTATACATGTATCACGACATGTTGATAATATTAGAAAGAAAGAAGCTTATGTAATAGCAAGGACTTGGCGAGATTTAATACCAGTTATTAAATTAGATATTTGTACTGTAAGTAATTGATAAAGTAATTTATTAGTATATTATGACACTGGGACCTCCCAAAACAGTCTCACGCGATATTTTATAGCACGACAACCTTAAAATCGACAATAAAGTTGTCATTTTGAGATTAACGTGCTATAAAAAGATTTATCACTAATGGTTAGTTTACTTCGAAAATATTATTTCCAGGGAAGATTAGTTTTTGGTAATTGTTTGGTTCCAACCACTCTATCAATAACAGTTGAGGAAGCTCATTTTGTGTACTCTACAAAACCTGCAGCATCCCGACATGATCATTTTATGCATTTTACGAAGTGCAAAGCAGAAAATTTTAAGGTTATTTTGGCTCCAAGTCCTAAATACACTGGAATGGTGGATGAGCCACCTCGTTACATGGGAGAAGGTTTTGTTGTTTTGAGTTCGAATAATATGGAGCTTTATTATTACATGGATGAACCAGGGGTTGTGCCTGAACATCCAGAAATGATAAGATTAGTGAATGGGGATATGGTTGAAGCTATGCCACCTATTTGGGGGATTGACATAAAGTGTGGAAAAGGGACTGATTTTAGTTATGGCCCATGGGCTGATCGGCAAAGGGAACATTTATTCAAATTTTTCTTTCCAAACGATTATCAGCCATTAAAAGTTACAAACGCTCCTGTTCCTGGTGACAAAAGACAGGTTCAGTCTTTTGATGTACGTTTATCTACTCTTAATGAGGCTACCATTGATATTTTGTTTAGTAAAAATAAAGAAACTAATGCTGTTCATGTTAATATTGGTCCTGGTTCATATTTGGAAATCACAATTCCTTGGATAGTTTTACAAAATGGATATACAACTAAAATTACTGGACAGTTATTGCATCTTGAGGCTACTACGAGTCTACAATACCGAAGTTTAGTGGAAAGCGAAACATTAGAATTCATTGTAAAATGCCATTATCCTATAGTATGGAATAATGAACAAGAATGGACCTTGAATTTGACAGGTTGTAAAGCAACAGCTAATTTAGTTTATTCACACAAAGAATTTTTTCAAGATATGATTAGTGATTGGTCAAATAAATCTAGACCTGATATTCTCTATTTTGTACCATACACATGGAAATTCAGTTTGTTATTAAAAGAATTTGAAATCATAACAATATCCAATGAATTTAATTGGATTGATTGTTCATCTCAAAATCAAGAAAATGCTCATATAGCGTTTTGTGGAGAAATTTTCGATTTGTCATTCGATCTACCATTCACTGAATTCCTACCACCTACAATTCCTCTGCGCTTCTGGATTCAAGGTGAAAGTGTAGATTTGTCATTTTATCTGCCAGAAGTCAATACAAATCGTAATATTCTTGTAGCTTTAGATAAAAATGCACATATTCAGTGCCGAGATGGGACTTCAAAACCACTTTGTGATCTCAATAAGAATAAAAGGTGGCGAAATGTTTGCCAGAAAGGTTTGGGCTGGGTCGATTGTTGGTCTGTTCCAATTGTTGCATTAAGTATTAATTACGTGTATCACCCATGCCCGCCATTAGGTCCTGCACCACAAGCAAATATTACAACTCCAGAAAAAGAAGAAATTTTATTGTCACCCATGAGAATACCAAGATGCAGAAAATCACCAGGACTCCACTGGGCCAAAGAAGGTGGTCAAAAGTTTGATCCTCTGACATTAGAACCTGATAGAGTAAGCCTTGAATTGGAGATAGGACCTTCAGTTTTATTTCTAAATGGATCACTCATTAAAAATTGTATACATCTTAAAGAAAATATTTTTGGAGACTATCAAACGTTTACAGACATGCATCAAACTCGTGTTAGTTCTGTAAATTCTAAGGTAGACAAAAATAAAGATCGGGATATTCAAAATAACAGCCTCGAAACATCAATTGAGGATGAAGATGCAAAAACCAAGACATTTGATGCCAGAGATTATAGACCTATGGAAGTTACTGTTGGAATCACAATACATGATATCCAAGCTCATTTATTGAAAAATTGCAACAATAATGATCCTCCATGTCCTGTTATACTTCTTGAGCGTTTTGGATTTGAAATGAAGAAAGGATTCAAAGAAACAGAATTGCAACTTTTACTTTCTCCAGCAATTTTACTATTATCAGATGAAGTTTCAAGATCTAATAAAGAAAAGCATTTAAATCAAGGACATTTAATATTGAGTGCTTTACAAGTTAGGGGTCATGCAATGTTTAGTAATCAGGGTAGAAGATTTGATCAAGAAACTTTAGAATATGCCTGGTTAATTGAAGTGCAACTTGGCAAATTGAGTGGAAAAATTACATCACCTCAACTTCATCATTTAATAACGTCTTTAGAAACGTTCCTGTTAATGGCTAAAAATTCAGAAAATTGTCTTCGATCACCAGGTCTACCAAATCTTTGTCATCATGGTCTTCCACCCCTACAATGCCCGGACAGTAATATTGATAAGCATTACAGGTTTGCATTTTATATTTATTAAATCTTAATGAATTGATTATAATTATAAATAATTACCTTATTTCAGGTGTCCCAGTTCGGATGATATTAAATATAGAATGACAAGAGTGGCCATAGATTCAATTGATTTATATCTTCAGGAAAGTGGAACTGCAGCACAAGTATGGATTTCTCCAGTTCGTGTATCTACTTGCAATCTACATGGACAACAAGTAAAAACAGGAATGACTGGGATACTTCCAACAATACTGATTCGACAGTTTGTATCAGCTATTGGTCATTTTGCAAACACAAGTAATACAAATACAACTGCCAGTGGTAGATCTTATAATAATGCTAGTAGCCGATTATCAGGTATGTTATTTCAATATATGCAAATTTAAAACAAAAATAATATTAGCCGTATTGATAAATAATTTACAGGTGATGGTACAGATGTGTGGCTAGAAGTTGGATCAGCATCAATGGGGCCTATTGTAATTGAAGCTGCTATATCACTTCCTACTCCTGAACACAATCTACATTTAGTGCAAAATAAGTATTTAAAGACTCATGATGAGAAGACAAAAAGATTGTGGTTCTTGTGGACACAAGATAATGGTGCTAAAATGTCACGATGTGGATGTATAGGAGGATGTGCATTTTTTAGAAACAACAAAAACGGACCCCGATTTTTTAAACCAAGTTATCGCGATTTGCAAGATGGAATTAATATAGCTGCTTACAGGTAATTTGTTAAAGTTAACAGTGATGATTTGATACAGTTTTTTAAACTATATTTACTACGTATTATTAATGTTCTTATAAGAATCTATGAACTTGGAAAAGATAAAGGATTTGGGCAATCTATATTACACGATGGTCAACTAATTTTTCACACACCTCCATATAGTTTACAAGATGTAACATTACAAGATATGCATTCATCAACAGCCTTAGGCTTTATGCATAGAATGCATGGTTCAAAAGTGATTGTAGAAAGATCAAATTCAGTTTTAAGTCAAAATAAAGGATCGGCTATTGATGAGAGTAATAATGCAAAATTAAAAGTTTCTTCTGTAAGCCCATTTCCTGGTAACAACAAAAAGTCTCTTGGTAGACGATTTTCTTACAGCTCCACTCGGTGAGGATTTTCGTTTATGATTACTTATAAATATAAATTTATAACATACTTCTTATAATATAAAATATTTATAAATTAATTTTTTTTTATTTTTGAACAAAAATAGTAAAGATTTATGTGTTCATTTACAGAAATAACATGAAGGATGTCCCATATTCTCTTCTAGTCAATGCTAGTCCTATAATTCAACTACCCCCAAAATTAGATTCAGATTCAAAATTGGATTCTCAATGCAGTAAGTCGATTTTAAGCGTTCCAGAAATTGAAAATACGCCAAAAAGTAGTGCATCTGATTCGAAATTGGCTGTTGATTATTTCCACATTCAAGAAACTGAATCGCTTCAAGAACATGCTAGCTCAGAAATGGTGCCTATAAAGCCATTGGAAGCCACTGGAATGACACAAGCTTTGTTCACAGATAATGAAACAGTAAATGTTGCTGACTCTCAGCATTCTTTATATGTGCAATCTGATTCAGAAGATAAATTGATTCAAGAAGTAAATTTATTTTTTGATCCAATATTTATACTTAAAATAGTCAATTTATAGAGTATAATAATAATAATTTAATATTTTAGGTACAAAGGACAATATCTATGTCTTCAGAAAACCATTCTGAAGCATTCTATTCCGCGGACGAAGACACAAATCATGGTATGGGTGGCAGTCGAAATTCCAGTTTGCGGCATTCATTTGTTGGTACTGGCTACGTTTTCAATCGCAATGAATGTATGAAGAAAAAGTGTTTATCAGACTTGTCAATTGTTGATAGTCCTGGTAATGTAAATTATACGACTGAAGTTATTCCAGAAAAAGCTCATACTCTAGAGAGAGCTAAACATCAGTCAGCAAGCACCCATAAAAGTCCTCGGCTTCGTCAGAAATCTAATTTTCAAATAGAACTTGATGTCGGTGAAAAAGGACTTTTGCAAGATTCATCAGACAGTCATTCGGTGTCATCAACAAGTTTCATATCAGCTGTTTCTTCTCAAGAAGACATGACCTTAGTGAATTTGCATATGCAAGTTAACAAACCTATAGTCGAATCGCCCCTACTAATGTCTAGTTATGTGAGTCATTTAACTCAGGTATTTAAAAAAAAATTGTTTAAGCACTTAATTTCTTATGATTATTCAATTTGTTCTAATAATTAAATTAAATACCTCTTCCAAAAATTAGTTGCGTTGTAATAATTGGTTTACATCATCTTTACCGAGCGCTGGCGATGCATTCACCACTCCGCTTTTTAAACATACTGAAGATGGTAGACTTGTTTATATAGGAGGATACTATATACCAAAATACGATGTTATAACAGAAGGTTTTACGTCTTTAAAAATGATAAATCGTAATGATGTTTCACCAAAAGTCTCTTCTTCAAATAGAACGCCAACTCATCCATATTTATGGGATAATTCTTCATTGATTGCTTCTGAAGGTATACAAAATTTATGCTTTATTTTAGTAATCATATTAATTAAAAATAAATTGTTTTTTTAATTCCTCTAGAAGGAGAGGACAATGTAGCAAGTGATGAGGAGGAGCTGCTAACTGTTCAACAAGAAAATGGATCTCGAACTACGGTCATTGTAAAACTAAAAGGGGACATTGATATCATGTTAACTCCTTTAGTTTTAGAATGCCTGCAGCGATTTATTGATGCTATAACTCCAACTTTAATTAATCTACACCCTTTAACAATTTTAAATCATCTGCATAGTGAGTGTATTGGAAGGGTTCAAGACGCAAACATTCTAAAACAAGATCAAAGCCTTTCTTACTGGAGTCAAGCGCAAGCCAATTCAAAACGTTCGACGGCAGAAAGAAATGTCAAGAATGATGAAGGTACGCATATGTGGTTATCGCAACTGACCAGTTCATACATAAATTTAAAGATTTTATAATATCATAACACTTATTTTTTTCATAAGGTAAAGTGGCATTGCAAACTAGTGTCTATGAAGAATGTATTGCTACACAAATTCAAGGAAGTATTATCTTACCTAAGGTAAATTTATGTGTGACTTTGCAATGGATTTGAATACTAAATTGAGACAATAATAAAATATTTGATTTACAGATAAACATCACTTTATTGCAAGCTTCGGTTGTAGAAGAAATAATATCTTTTTCTGCTCTAGACAACATTCGTGACCTATCATGTGTTTCCCTGTTTGCCATTTGTTTAGATGATGTAATAGCCAGATTTTATTTAGGAAAACAATCCCGCGAAATTGTTCAAAACTTTCATAAACCAGCGGTTTTACCTAATCAAAAAAAGGTCAGTAAAATCACCAAAGCATTTTTATCAGGAAACCAGACCTCGGGTGTTGTAACTGATATTGGTGGAGGTGAGACTGTATATATAGAAACATCAGAAAAACAGCAAGAAGAAATCATCGTTACTCTTAATATAGGTGAATAATTTTCGAATAAAAAGTTAAAGTCAATTAAAAAGTTAAATTGTCTTTATATGAGAAATTTAAAATTCTTTCTTATTAATTTTAATAGGTAAAGCCCATACGCAATTGAGAAGACTAAGAAATGAGTCGTCAATACTAAAGGATGCTGTAATAACATCAATACCGTCTTATTATTCGAGAGTACTGTTTACCTGTACAAGAATAACGTCACCTTTAAAATGCGTTGATTATTATCTTTTTCAACCATCAGATGACAAAGAAAAGCAAAGTGTTCGTTGAATAATTGCTTACTTTTTTGGTTTATACAAAATTTGTTCACTAACATTTACTGTATTTTATAGAAACAAAATAATCCACCACAAGCAACTGAAGAATTTACTGTAGGATGTGGAGAAGACAAATTAGGATTCATAATGTTTGAATGTGGGCTAGAAGGAATAAAACTTAAACTCGTCAAAAGATCTCAGTTTGAAAAAGGTGATAATGGTCATGGGGAGAAGAAATCTGAAGTAAGCTTTTCACAGAAAGAGAATGTTAACCAAAGTCAAGATGAACTTAATAATACGGCTGGTATGAAATCTTTGTTTAAATTGATATTAAAGATCTTCGTTTTATAATAAATTTAATACAAAAATAAACCGATTTTTATCCAACAGCATCAACAACGGAAACTCTTGAACAAGATTCGACTGCAGTACCCGCGATGAATGTAACTGGTTCTCAAAGTCAACCACCACATGTTAACACTAGTGTTAATGCTGTAAATGCCACGAGTATAGTAGCTAAACAACTTAGTGGAAATACCGTTTCTTGCACAATCGAACTTAGAACTGTCTGGTTTAATTTTGCGGCACCTCCACGCAGCCCAATAACACGAAAAATCGATTATACTAGACTTGATTGGAACTTGCTGAGTACTGCCAGTCCAGCTATCAATGCTTGGATGAACCCAAGCAATAGATTTGCAATACAGATCATTCATATGTTTCGCTGTATGTATCGCAGATCAACGGCTGTTGTTGCTTGTCTTATGGCTGAGGCTCTCGATGTACAGGCTATTCATATGCCAATTAAGGTAAGATTTATAATATTTTTAAAAGTAGAAATCAAAATCTAGTTTAGTGATTAAAAATAATTAGATATTAAATCAAAGATATTTGACTCTCAATAACTTTCTTTAATATATAACTAAAACACATTAAAATAAAGATATATATTTTAAGTTTATAGCAGAATATTCTATTTCATCGTTTATTGTTGATTAATATTGAGTACAATTATATTTTAGAGTCGCTATGGTAGATTAACTCCTCTTGCAAAGACCCTACAAGAAGACCCATCTTGTCAACTGTGCAGTATTCTTCAAAATTATACTCTTCTATCCAATTTAGAAACTATTGAAGCTAATTTACGTGAAACTGATTTACCATCTTTATCGATTTTACGGCAGGTAATTTACGTTCGGTTTTTTTCCACTTTTTATGTTTAATTAAGTAACAAGATAAGGGGGTGTTTGAGCCACATCGATTGGTTGTGAATGAAAAAGAATAAGGATTCTACAAGATTATAATAAAGAATCTTTATAAATGTCTAATGGTATAGTTGTTTATTCTTAATTAAAACAAACAACGAAAAGGACAACGCATGGTGAGAACGGATCTTGTTTTAAAAAACTGTAAGATAACCTTAATTTTAACGTTATCCTTTGCATCAATTTAATACAATGTGAAGGATATGGATTCTTTAAATGATATTAGAGAATTATCAAATTAGTTTTATTTGTTACTAACAAGGCTAGTCCACAATATGCGGCCATGGCTTTTTCTCAAAGTGTGGGAAATGATTATTTTATCGAAAACATAGAAAAAGGATTTTGTCTAATGGGACCTGATATCATTGAAATTCGCGAACCCCTATGCATACAGACTATATCTTTATATATAGCTTTTAGTATCCCTTAACGGAAAACACTCATATAAACTCTAAACTATCAACACACAATTAGAATATAGTTTGGAACCCTCAACTTGAGAGTAACTCTCAAGTTGGGTCAACGTTAAGTAAAAAATGATTTGAATGGATGTAGCTTTGAATAAGATAATTAGATACTTAATATGTTCATTTATTATGCATATGTTGAATTTATATATATAGTAAACTGAAAAAACAAGAGTGTCTTTGCGCCATTGCATTTTTTTAAACGTTTTTGGGGATAAAAAACATATGAGGCGATTGTTTAGTATACATTTTTGGCTGGAAAGTGGGCTCAAGTCGCTCCTCCCTGTCGTTTTTCTATATTCAACTGCTTAAAATTGCAAATATTTCATCTGCGTACGCTGTCAAAAACAATTAAAATCAACATTTAATCTTGATACGTAACCTTAATTTTTTTCGCCTAAAATAAAATCATTTATCAAATTTAATTTTAATAAATCATTTATCAAATTAAATGTACTATAGTTAAATTTTCAGTTTCTGCGAGTAAGATTTTCATCCAGTATAAAAACCTTTAATGTTGCAATGCTTTTGATGTTTGGCTAAATTTGTGCTCATCATTTTCTTGTAAAAGAGATCAACATTTAAGAGTGTTCTATACCCTAAAAGCGCCCTCTAGTCTACATTTTTGCTTATTTGCATACATTTTTAATATTCTCGGTCCTTAATATAAAAACAAAGTTTCCGCACGTGCACTGACTATTTAAGATTATGTTAAAAAAAAATTATTCGGATATTTGCAATAATAAAATTATAAGACGTCGAGAAAAAAACTTTGTAAGTTTGGTGGTGGATGAAAAAATTTGGCCATTAAACTTACAATTTTTCTCGACGTCTTATAATTTTATTATTGCAAATATCCGAATAATTTTTTTTTAACATAATCTTAAATAGTCAGTGCACGTGCGGAAACTTTGTTTTTATATTAAGGACCGTGAATATTAAAAATTTATGCAAATAAGCAAAAATGTAGACTAGAGGGCGCTTTTAGGGTATAGAACACTCTTAAATTGATGATTTTTTTATAACGCTATCATATACTAACCATAAATTAATAGGAATGACTGACAGCTATTATTTATTTGTAAGTGCAAGGTTATTTCGCGCTCAATATTGAAATTTGCATAACGTAGGTACTCTACATCTATATCGGTGACGACTTTAAATGTTTTTTGCAGTACACCTAAACAAAGACACCCCTGGTTTTCTCTTTTACTACATACATAAATTCAACATATAATGTTGTTGTGGAGGCCCCTTAATTCATTAAATAATAATGTTTTTTCGGTGTTATTTCAACATTTAAATGGTATAAACTTGGCATTTTATGATTAAAAAATTGGATGTTCACTATTTATGGCATTTAAAACTGTTTTCTACTTTAATGAAAAAATTACACAACCCTGCGAAATTTTAAATTTTTCTTCCTTTTGACAATGAACAGTTGTTTCTTACGTAATTTTTTCCGCTGAATCCGAATCCCACCTCAGAATTGCTCTATCACGTCAAGTTTTTGAGATATCCTAACCTAAAAGTGCAAAAAACGCTCTTTTTCGTCATTTTTGAGGTTATGTAGTATCGCGACATTTTTTTTATACAAAAACTGAATACATTCCCTTCAAATGCAAGTCTTACTCTTTCGAATGCCGTTGAGTTTGCACAAATATCTATTTTCTTCTTCGAGATATTTAGTTTTGAAATTTTCAAGTTTTATACGTTTCTTAAGTTACTAACATCTTGTGACGTACTTGATCTACTTATATATAAACTAAATATCTCAAAGAAGAAAATAGATATTTGAGCAAACTCAACGACATTCGAAAGAGTAAGACTTGTATTTGAAGGTGATGTGTTCAGTTTTTTTATAAAAAAAATGTCGCGATACTACATAACCTCAAAAATGACGAAAAAGAGCGTTTTTTGCACTTTTAGGTTAGGATATCTCAAAAACTTGACGTGATAGAGCAATTCTGAGGTGGGATTCGGATTCAGCGGAAAAAATTACGTAAGAAACAACTGTTCATTGTCAAAAGGCAAAATCTTGCAGGGTTGTGTTATTGGCATATACAACATTTATTAATTTATACAATGTTTGGAAACCTAGTTTGAGTGTGACATCAAACCCCCTCCCCCCACACCCATTCAAAAAATGTAGAATTGTTTAAAAAAATATCATCTCAGTTCCTTTTTCGACCTCTCATATCCCCCTCCCTTCCCCCCTAGCCGAGGTTTGGAAATTGTAAAGAAAGTAGTTAAAAGTAAAGATGTCAAAAGTAAATTCAGGAATCCTTGTCCTTGTCTAAAAAATAGAGAAATTATCATATTAATTGTTAGCTGATTGGTCGTTCATTTGGCCAATAAGACCAGGCCTACAGCCAGCATTTCGATACCTGAGGCAAATAACGGCTTATCTGCGGCCATTTTCGAGAACAGCAGTATCTGTCCTCGCGACCCGTTTTGAGAACGGCCTATCTCGGAGCAAACTTGTTTTTAAGACTTTGTACGTTATTCGAGCGTCCTGAACACTTTTTCAAAGCGGGCAGGACTACCATAACAAAGTTACAGAAAATTAATCTCATATGTAATAGAATGGGCCGCTCTTGAAACGGCTCGCGATATAGGCCGTTCTCGAAACGGCTCGCCATATAGGTCGTTGTTCCCTTCAGCCGTCGATATATCAATTCATAACCTCAAAAAGTAAAAATTGAGAAAACTGTTATGTTGTATAATTATATATAAAAATAAGGCTTGGTAATCATTCTGTTTGTTCTTTGTTTGGCTATTTGTTTTCAAGCGTGGGATAGTCTAAGAGCTGGCTACATAAAAATGCAAGGTTAAGGTACATGCAAATTGAATAGCTAAAAATGTTCCATTTTAGCTATCGAGTATGGAGCGACAAGTCTGCCTGTGCGCTTAGGAAGATTAAGGCGGGGACGGGCGATAGAAAATGTTAATTTCAGAAGAAAAAATATGATAAACATCAAAGATAAAAATTGTCAGAATATTAAGTATTTATTAGTAGAAAAGCTATAATTTATTGGCAGACGATTTCGTGGAAGAGAAGTGGCCGGCAGACTGCAACAAAGTGACGTTTTTTTTTGTAAAACAAAATGATCAATCTCATGAATACAAATTTTTGCAATTAGTCATTAACTATTGAAGGAAGCTATATGTAAAATGATAGATGAATAAATATAAGATAACATCGAGGCAGACTGTAACGAAGTGCGCGGTATCAATCGCACTTGTATAATAAGTTTACTCTGTTCGATATAATAATATAATTTATTGTTATTTATATAGTTATATAACATAATTATGTTTTTTTATTAATGTATTCGGTTTAAAAATTAATTCCCAAATGGCTTTTTCGGTGTCAAGAGACTACATAAGACTTTCTCTAAAAGTCCCGTAGATCTAACGCTCGAACAAACAATCAATGGAGATGCTGCAAGGAGATTAACTGGAATATCACACTTTACGAATTCAATTAATGCTCGTCAAAGATGGTCCAAAAGTCACAGCATACGCTCAACACTGATATCGCATATTTACAATGAAAGTGGTTTGAAAAGAGCACAAGATATTACAGGAGATTCGGAGAAGCACCAAAAAGAAAAAGATTAAAAAAATTTGCGAACTTTCATCGATTTTTAAAAAAAAAAATTAATCCTTTTAACAATGAGAATATTGGACGTGATTTTTTGAATACATTGGCACTGGGCGAGCAACATCCGAAGAAGTTTGTAACTTTTTGTTAATGAATGAAAATACAAACATTGAAATGATTCTTACTTTTCCATTGATACCTATTCCAATGTCTTTGTGTCATTTAGACAGATCGATATTTAAGACTGATAAGTCAGTTTTACTTAAGCTTTTAGAAAAAAATATTAAAAGTGTAGCTCCGACGCACACGGATAGCGAATAACAGCAAAGCTCGAAAAATACACATAGTTTTCGATAGATATTTCACACCCTCAATTAAAGACTACGAAAGATCTCTTCGAGGCGCGGGTATGATGATGAGAGTACTCTGATGAGCGTATGTATGCAATTTCTAGACCTGATCAAAAAAGACCAGCAGATTTTGGGAAAGAATTGCGGAATAGTAATTTCAAAGAAGCTCTTGTGCGTTTTTTAATTTTACATTGGCAAAGAACAGAATTGATGCCGTTTCTTGAAAATAAAACAGTTTTACTGAATTTTGATCAGTGTTACGAATATAAAGTTAGTAACGAGACTGTTTTATTTTCAATAAATGACAATGAATGTACACGTTAGAAATCATGAAGAAGCCGAAATGAAAATAGTTTTTCACGCGTGTAATGTTCCGGAAGAATCTAACATTACAATTAAATGTATAGACACAGATATACTTATTATAATGTTAGCTAATATGAATAAATTAAAAAATAAGTGTAAAGTTTGGATTCAAGCGGGAATTTTAAACAGGCAACGTATAATTAACGTATCAGCTTTGTACGATAGGCACGGCGAATTATTTTGTAGGTCATTAGCAGGGTTTCACGCATTTACTGGCTGTGATTTCATTGCAGCTTTTTTTTAGAAAAGGCAAAGCGCGACCTTTAAAACAATTAATATTAAACGAAAAATTTCAAAGCGCATTTGTCGAATTAGGCAGTGAAGATTGCGATAGATCAAATGCCTTGCGAGATATTGAAAAACTTGTTTGTTCGATATACGCGATGAAATCTTGTAACTAAAGATAATGCTCGATTTGCACATTTTTAAAAAAATTATATAGTCAACAATGTCAACAAACCGCTTCAAAAAAAAATTACAAAATTGCGACGCTTCCTCGATTTTCCCTTGTGCAGCAGAACTAAGACCGTAGTTTTAACGATCGATGTATATCGCCCGATTATGGAGTAACGCTCACAAAAAAATCCCGACATCGTTACTACCGGAAGACTTCGGATGGGTGATAATTAACGCTCAATACCAATTTCAATGGTTCGATGGACCTCAAGTACCTTCTACTGTTAAAGATGTCGTTATTGATTAAGAAAAAAGTGAAGGTATAAATTCTTTCGTGCACTTTTTATTTAATTCATTATTTATTAATAATCATTTTTCATTTTTAATATTGTTTCTCAGCCAACACCAACGAAATTGAATCGGATAGCGATATTGATTGCGAAAGCGAACAAGATATGGAGTACGATGAATCGGACGCAAGCAGCAAAATAGAATAAATTACAACTTTTTAAAAATGTTTATATATAAAAAAAAACAATATTTTTATGTTAAAATTGTCTTTAAGTATTGTTTATGGCAAGTATAATATAGATCGTAACTTTATTGTTCAGAGAATATTAATAATAAGATACAAGGTACGGAGTTCGTTCGAGATCGCACACTTCGTCACAGTCTGCCTCGATGTTGTCTTCCATTTATTCGTCTGCCATTTTACATATAGTTTACTTTAGTATTTAATAATTAATTGCAAAAATTTTTATTCGTGACATTGATCATTTTTTTTTACAACGCCACTTTGTTGCAGTCTGTCGGCCACTTCTCTTCTACGAAATCATCTGCCAATAAATTATAGCTTTTCTACTAATAAATACTCAATATTCTGACAATTTTTATCTTTGATGTTTATCATATTTTTTCTTCTGAAATTAACATTTTCTATCGCCCGTCCCCGCCTTAATCTTCCTAAGCGCACAGGCAGACTTGTCGCTCGATACTCGATAGCTAAAATGGAACCTTTCTAGCTATTCATTTTGCATGTACCTTATACCTTGCATTTTTATGTAGCCAGCTCTCCGTCTATGATCTCTACATAAGTATGAATTCCTAACCTCAACATGTTGAAATTGAGTAAATATAATGCGATAAAAAGAACGCGTGAAGCGCGTCTGAAATCGCTAGTCTGTATTAAAACGTTGATAGAAACGCAGATAAAGAAATTTTATTTACGATTAAGCTATAATAGCCACTTTATTCCCTGAAAAGCGGGACTAAAGTAGCATTTTATTCCCGTATAATTTTGCGTGCATAAAGTAAATTTGCGGGAATAAAATTCATTATTCCCACAAAATTAAAAAATATTTTTTTTAATTCTAAAAATTTTAAAAATTAAAAAAATAAATTAAAAATGATGAGAAAATTAGAAGAAAAATTGTTTTTTAAATTTTGAAAAGAAAGATCATTCTCCCGGGTGATTACTACCCTTGTGCAGTAAACCCACCCACGGGAATAATCTACGACTTAAGTCCCTTGTTGCATAATGTATTATTACAATTGGATAAGAATATAGATTTACATACGAGGTTATAGAAAGAAGTAAGTGTACAAATTAGGGATAGTACAGAGTTTGTCACAATCATAATATTAGAGATTTTTTTTTATTTATTGAAGCATGAATATTGTATATACATTAAAATTACATTTTTTAAGGAATCTTAGAATACAAAAGAATGCGGAAGTGTTTGATTCGTTCAAAGGGGACGTCGTATACAACGGTAGTTGTAGATCTAGCTTAATAATTTCTCCAATTAACTTAGTGCGATGTGTGTTTGATCATGTTCTAGACACGGAGATATAGAACCTTTGACTATGGATATGCGTGCGAAGGATGCAGCTAGGTTGTAATTCACAGATTTTCATTATGGAACTATGCTATTATTGGATTAATGACCGCTATTTCTGCGACTATGATTCCTGTATAAGTCTTCTGGGGAATATCATTTCTGTGGGAATTCAGTACAAGTAAATTCGGCCAGCTTTTTTATTTGTAAATTCATTATATTTCTTTTTTATTTCCAAAATTAGTGAATCCGTTCTAGATTTATAGTGGGGACAACATTTGAGGAAGAAAATGTATTTTTCCGGAATCAGAGGCATAAAATTTAAACGAGTCAGCCAATCGTCACCAAAATTGAATAAGTTCTAAGTAATGATATAGTCAAATCGTGTGCTGAATTACAGGGCAATATGTGAATCTCTTCCAGAGTTTTAATGGGAACAAGATTTGTGAAAGAGAATGTGTATTTCCGAAATCAGAGATATCAATAAAATTAAAACGAGTAAACTAAGCATCCGCGAAATTGAATGAATTATAAATAAGGATATAGTCGAATCGTGTGCTAAATTTCAGCTCATTATATCAATCCGTTTAAGATATATAGTCGGGACAAAATGTGGTTGACCCATATGCACATATATACATACGGACATACGTTTTTTTTAAACGCTTTTATTCAAAGTCATGTTATATAATTTATTATAGTATTTTTTTAAATATTTACATTTTAGAAATTAAATGTCTTATAAGGCCTAATCCATAATACCATACATGTATATATTTTTTCTAAATTAATAATTAAATAATATAAAATATAAGATAATAATTAAAATTATAAATATTTTAATATGTTTACTTGTACTTTATTTGTAAATATGTAACACTGTAAGTAAACGAATATTAAATGTTCATAATTCCTTTCCAAGTAATAAATTCAATTTTAAATAATATAAATGCTATTTAAAAGAAAAACTATTTAGCTTATGTTGATAGAATTAATATTATTTATTTAATAATAATTAATATATTTAATAATTTCAAATATCATTAAAAGTTATAAATTAAATTAGGTTAAAAGTTATATGATTTTGATCTAGTACTCAAATCCGTAATCTGAATGTTCTATGACTTCAGACTTGTCATATATTTTGGTAATAAATTCGAGGAAATATCAGTCCATGCCCTTAATAAAATATTTTCTCTTTTGATAAAAAGAAGGAAATATCCATATATATTAAAGTTTTGTATAAAAAGGTTTTACCAGATCCACCAGGACCGTTTTCAAAGTAAATCTTAGTAGAATTATTAATTAATTTATCGAAAATAAACTTTTGGTCTGAGTTTAATTGATAATACATACTATCAAATATATTTTTACAATATAAAATAGATTCTTGATTTTCTTTTCTTTAATTTTTTGAAAATTAAAATTTGTACTGGTATTCTAAAATCTTTGCAAGATTTTTCTTCTATTGTTAACAAATTAAAGCATTATTTTCTTTGTTTTCTTTAAAATGTTCGGAAAAGTAATTCCTTCATTTTTCCCAAATTTTTGTTGCTTGTATGTTTTTTATACAAACCAAATAAAAAATTTTCTTGATTGATGCTAATAGATGAATACTCAAGCTTCTTTAAATATGTTATAAATGTGTAAATCATGGTGTACTAAACCCATAGGTATTGTTGTTATTTTTGTGTAAATGGTCAAAAGATGTGCAACCTTTTACGTGGCTTAAAATGAGTTTTAAATAACATCTTTCGCTATCTTTTGGGGAAATAAGACTTAAAAGCCTAATCACATTATATTTTTTTAGCCACGTTTTATTCATTTTATTAAACACATATATTTCAGGAATATTTACATATTTCAAGGTATTGCAAAATTATCCGACTAATTTAGTTTAAATCATGCCGTTAAAGTAGTTTTACAGTTTTATAAAGTTGCTTTCATTTTTTTCTGTACAATTAATTTTGTGTTGATTTCTTGTATAAATTCTTAAGCGTTTCACTTTAAGATTTTTAACACATAAAGGATATTCTTATAATCACCATGCTACTTCCATGGGGCTTAAATATCTACTATATAAATATTGCGTTATCTTATCATAAGTAAATTCATTATTATGAATTTTTATTAGTTTACAAAAGGCTCTATCATTACCTTTATGAATATAATCATAAATACATTTTATACTATAAACTAGCGCAATACTCAACATTTATATTACATTTACATTTTTGCAATAAAAGTACTAGAGAGAGTCTCTAATACACTCAAATGTTTTCAGATTTTTAAATTAAATTTGTCAAAGTTGTCTTGACCTTAAGTTGAGAATTATTGCAATATTTATTTTTTCTGGCTTTTATAAAAAATTCATAGCTTTTCAGAGAAGCATCTTTTACTAAAGAAAATATATTTATATTGTAAAATTGTATGAACTTTTCATTAAAAATACTTATAAAGTTGTATATATAAGTTATAACTAACTTATGCTAATTAAACTTTAAAATTAAGTTTTGAGAAAGTATGATCATCCGGAACAACAAAAATTCATGAAAATAGCTATTTCGATTATAAAAGTATCTGTATAATTCCCAGAATGGTAATGAATCATTTTATAACGTTATATAAATTATTGTATATCAATTATTTTTTAGCCAGTTATAACTTATATATGTGACTTTAAAATTATTTTTAATGAAAATTTTATACAGTTTGACAATAAAAAGATATATATGTTCTTTTGTAAAACATGCTTCCCTGAAAAGCTATGAATTTTTTAAAAAGCCAGAAAAGGCAATAATTGCGATAATTTGCACGCACGCACGCACGCACGCACGCACACACACAGACACACAGACACATACGCAAACGCACATATGTACACCGCATACATAGCATTAACAAAACTACATATGACGGTTATCAGGACCCATTAACAAAATTCCGGAACGTGTTCTCTATTTTTTCGACTGTAGAATCATTTCCGGCAGTCGTAAGTAAATTTTGTGCAAAAATTGAAAAGTGTAAGGTGGGCTCACCTTCATGTCACGTTGGCTTCGACATTCATTTAATGTTTATATATTAATGGTTCATAATTGTTCATGTACAGGGTGTTATAGTTTTGAGTAGACAGTGGAAAAATGTTCTGTATACTCCGCTATTGTTGGAACATAATTACAAGGCCAAACACATCAAGCCACTAAACATTGCATTTGCAGTTTCTGATCCAGAAGAAGTATGCTTATTAAATTGAGTGTATGTAATGCATTAATATGTATCTACATAATTAAAATTACTTTTAATTTTCCTCAGGAGAATGCTATGACTGACGGCGAAGGTAGCGGGGCTGACGCAGATGAGCAAGAAGTAACGGATGAATGTGCTATGTTGATTCACGCCGATCAAATACACAGACATCTTCATTTGACAATCGGTCAAGATGGAATTTCAGGTATTGTACATCATTTCGTCAGAAGGTCCATTTTATTAGATCTGAATGTAAACATTCAGTAAATATGTGATAAATTTAACGTAAATAACATAGGTTTATTTGCTATGGCAGAATAAGCCGTCGTATTGTGGTCATTTGAAGAAATTAATATTATTGTAATACTAATGAATCTAATATTATAAAAATATCAGCATCAGGAAACATATAAGGGGTCATAATAGACTTTTTAGAAGATCGTAAAGCTGTTTTTTATGTGAATGTTTATAAGCGCCTACATATTTTATTTAACTGCTTCTCTCGGGGCTAATTTAAAATTTGTCTATACTGCCTTAGGGGTCCTTATACCGATAAAGTTATCTAGGTAATCAGATTATCTTTATTGGAAATTTTACATACAATACTGAAACATTAAGATTTACCTGCAATAAAGGTCAGGCAACATTTTACTGCTACTATCCATATTATAGTCTCAGTGCTGGATTGAGTGTAGCTTGAATATCTTCTGCTATTCCATGATACTGCTCCACCCTGGAGTAAAAATGTGTATCCAGTAACCGTGCGTGGGTCAGTCCTATCTGCAGCATCGCTTGCATCACAGTATCCCATGAAACCATTCAGTATTTTTGTTGTATTGAAGTCGATAGTCTTTAGACCCTTGAAGGTATATGAAAATTCTTTTAATCATGGACCAATGGGTTGAATCATATGATAAATTGTACCTACTTATGGTGCTGTCAGTATACGCGAGGTCAGACCTTGTTGCTTGCACTAGGTAGAGAAGCTCTCCCACTGCAGAAAAACACGACAAAAAAACTCACTGCCTCCTGGTACGGAATAGTTATGAGATCAGTTGATTAGTCTGGCGACGTACTGCTGGTATTTCCTTTAGACATCTCCTACAGGAGTACTGGTCTTCCTACACTCACTCATGCCAAAGTTTTGCAACAGCGATTCGATGTAGTCTGTTTGGTCCAATTCAATTATGCCCTCAGTCTTATTCCTTGTGACATGTATATCTAAACAGTTTTGAACTGGTCCCAGATCTTTCAAAATGCAGAAAGATGACAGCTTCCTTTATATAATTTCCTAGAAGTCGACTGTAAACACTATAATATCATCTACGAATACAGCAACAATCACAGTCTTGTTTATTGTGTGATAAGAGTAGATGCATGAATCGTACGTTGACTTCTTTAGATTTATACCCTTTAAGGCCTGGGCAATTTTTTGGTTCCATGCTTTGCTTCGCTGTGGGTGGATGTGTGTGTGTACGAATGTATGTATGTATATATATATATAAGAGAAGTAACAACTTAAAGTCGGATACAAATCTTTTCAAAATTTTTCATTGCGTTTGTGTCGTCTTACGTTTTTTGTAAATATTTCCAAGCTTCCTTAGTGGTTGCGGCGGTGTCAATATGAATTCTGCTTCAACGGCAAGTGTTATTCGGGCAAGAACTCTCGTAATTTTCGAAGAATCTGTGCTGATGGTAACGCCGATGGGCGCTTGAATTGTGTCCCATAGTTCTGCTAGTAGAAGATAGGACTTCATTGCTGTTGACAACGATCTATAATTTTCTCGCCCTGCAAGGCGATCAATTGGTTGGAATATCCCACTAATTTGCTTATTTGTAATTTTGGCTTCCTCTCCAATAAGCTTTGAAACTCAACGTCACTCACGGTCACTTTAGCGTTCGCTCGGCAACTGGTAACTTTCAATTTCTGCAGCAGGGTTTTCTGGATCCATAAGCTAACGTTATAATAACTAAATGCGCAGCCAGAGCAAAAAAATAAATAACTCTTGGTTTTGTTGTATGGGGTCAAGCTTGAATTAAAACTTGAAATATATTTCTATTTTTAAAATTTTTACTTTTTATTATATATAAACAAAAATTTTTTAATTAAAGTATACCTACTATATATCATTTTTACCAATAAAAGTGATGTATACAACACTAACCCCAATACATATAAAATTACTCATAAATACCTGGTTTTATTTATTTTTATCCACTCGCCGCAGGATATCTCAGCATCCGGATGACTTAATTACCTCAAATTTGGGAGGAGTTTCTAAAAATGTATCTGCTTGGACTGAGCGGAAGACATTTCTGAAAAATAACAATTTCCAATAATAAGTCACACGTATGTTGATAATATTAATACTTATCATTTTTAATTCTGCTCCGCTCAGGTTGAGGAAGTGTGTTGAAAGGTGTTTTGAAGCTCTCCCCCAAATTTTAAGTTGATTGGACATCCGCATCCTTATATATCCTGCGGCAAAGCTCCTGAAATCTTAAAAACACAAAAACTAAAATGCATTTTAAGTTTCACTCGTACATTTTTACGTAATTTTCTGTTTCTGGCTCTCCCTCATTTTGAGTTATTACCCCCCCTCAAATTGGGTTGAGTTATTAGTTCATTTCGGCCTCCCCTCATTATAGCTTCCCCTTATTTGGGCGGCTCCTGATATATATATATTCCCCTTTTTCGCTTCGCTCGCTAATAACCCATTTGGATATAATATGCAATAATTATTTCTATTAAATTCACTAAATATGCAATTTAGAAAGTATTGACAGGTTTCCACCACCCAAGGGGTACTGCCATGAACATACTGTAAATTAAGTGGAGTATGCTCTTGACGCGTTTTATTACATCGACGGTTGAGGGCAAAACGTTTTATCTGGAAAGTCGCTTGAAGAACGCCCTATTTGGGAAGCCGCTTGAACAACGCCCTATCTGGAAAGCCGGTTGAAGACGCACCTAACTGTAAAGCCGGTTCAAGAAAGACCTATTTCACGCGCATTTTTTGTTTCTTAAATTTTGTAGTGACATTCTAGCAAGGTTTTTGAAAGGCAATTCCTATCAAATGTACGCATTGAAAAATTTTGAAAAAAATTGGAGCCAACTTCAACTTGTCATTTGTCATATATATACATATACACATACACCCCCACCCCCCCCCCCCCCCACACACACACCACATGCAGACGTTGTGGTGGTTCAGACCACGAAGCCATGTCGTGCACGAGGGATCCATGCTGTTTGCTGTACCAAGAGGCTGGAAAATCCTAGACAAAGCATGCATCATAGAGTTATGCATGCCCGCTTACCCAGGAGCACATCAAAAAGTTTAGAGGATGAGAATACTGCAGTTCAACCTAAACCACTGCGAAGTAGCACAGGATCTTCTGGAACAGGCCGCTCGTGAATCTTTTATAGATGTTGCTATCATCTCAGAGCAATACAAAGCCAGGAACGCCACACAACAATGGTTCACCGATTGCAGCAGCAGGGCAGCAATCTGGGTTAACGCGTACAATCGCATACAGGAACGCCCACACCATCCAAGCGAGCTTTTTACCTGCGTAAAGGTGAGCGGAAGATACATTTTCAGTGTGTATGCCCTCTCACGGAAGTCTCACGGAAGAACAGTTTGCAAGGCTTCTCACTAGGTTAGGGGATGAAGCAAGCAAAAAGAAACCCGTAATTATCGCCGGAGACTTCAACGCGTGGTCCACCGCATCGGGGATTACCAGAACGAACAACAGAGGTAACATACTCCTTGACAATTTTGCATGACTGGCGGCCTGTCTAATTAACACGGGCACCGAGCCTACATTCGTAAGAGGCGAAATCCTTGACCTTCGCTAGCGACGATCTTACCTCACGAATACAAAAGTGGAGGGTAAGTGATCAATATACGCACAGCGACCATAGGGCAATACTATATGAGATAATTGATAGAAAAAAGACCGCGACCAGGCCTAAAAAGTTTAGCACACGCAAATGGAACGCCAAATCACTAGATCGAGAAGGCTTACCCGTCATGATAGAAGACGAAGGGCTTGACAAAGGTACTCCCGACTCCGAGACCGACTCTCTCATGGAGCTCGTAAAAATGGCGTGTGATACCTCCATGACGCGATCTGGACAAGTAAAAAACGACCATAGCGAAACATACTGGTGGACAAGAAAAATCGCAGTTGCGCAAGAAATGCCATCGAGCGGGAAGACTGGTCCAAAGAGCCAGAAAGAATCGAAAACACTGGAGGGAACAAGACCGGTTGGCACGAAGGATGCTCCGCAAAGAGATAAAGCTAAGAAAAAACCACTGCAACATTGAACTTTGTGAAGAAGTAAACAAGGACTTATGTGGTCGCCTCTATTAAGTGGTCATGGTGCGGCTCAAAGGCAAAGTAGTTGTGCCACCGTGTGAGGCAGAATTTTTAAGCCAGAGATTAGAAGTACTCTTCCCTGAAAATGACCAATGTGAGGTTCATTGAAAAGCCCCATCACAAGATGTCATCCCACCATTAACCGAAGTTGAACTCGCTAGAGCCTGTGCAACGACTAGGGTCGCAGCTGCCCCCGGCCTGGACGGGGTCCCAAACCAGGCTATTAAACTCGCAGTAAAGGTTAATCCCAGGGCATTCTCAAGGGTTTTTGAAACCTGCCTCAGAAAAGGTATATTTCCTAAACGTTGGAAACTGTAACAACTAATTCTGATACCAAAAAGTGACAAACCACCGGAGAATCCGTCATCCTACAGGCCCATTTGCTTGTTGGATATGCGAGGGAAGATTCTAGAAAGAATCATAGTCGGACGCCTTGAAGACTTCACCGAGGGACGCTACGGGCTATCTGAGCATCAATTCGGTTTTTGCAGAGCCAAGTCAACCACGGACGCAATCAATCTGGTAGTAAACACAGTACGCGAGACAATCAATAGTAAGAGAAGGAGGCAAGGATTATCATTGCGCTATCATTTCCCTGGATGTCAAGAATGCTTTTAATTTTGCACGCTTGCCCCAAATTATTGCTTCCTTGGAGCGACTCGGGGTACCAAGCTACATACGAGAAATAATAGCAAGCTATTTCAGCAATAGAACGCTGCAATACCTCACGGACGATAATATGGTCAAATACAGAGTACCTGCAGGAGTTCTACAGGGTTCTGTTATGGGACCAACGCTCTGGAATATTATGTATGACGGTGTGTTGAGAATTCCGGTACCCCACAATATTTATTATGGATTTGCGGACGACATTGCGGTAGTAGTAACCGGTAAAGCAATCGAGGAAACTACCGAAGACGCCAATGACGTAATTAGCAGCATTAGAAGCTGGCTCACGACAGCTGGTCTTAAACTGACAGAACACAAGACGGAAGCAGTTTTAGTAACAAACCGGAAAAAATAAAGACAATCACTCTAAGGGTTGAAAGCAGTAATATAACCTTGTCGCCTTCCATACTATACCTAGGAGTAAAAGTTGACGCCTTACTACAGAGGCAAATACAGAGGAAACTACTGGCCCAAGTAGTTGACTCAATCACGCTTTACGCTGCGCCGGTATGACACAGAGCAGCAAAGCTGTCGTCCTACACAAGAGAGATAGCGTCAGCACGCTGCCGGGCGTGTTTACGAGTCACTAGCGGATACAGGACCATCCACCAGATGCTGAAATTATAAAAATTAAAGAACAAAAAAAATGAAGATTAAAAGGGCGACAGAACCGGAGCAGTTTAAGTATACTTGGAAGCAGAATGAATAATTTATCTGAAGAAAGTGCAGAGCAAGTAGTAGTGGGTCAAGTTGTTTGTGAAGTTAGTGAAATGCAACATGTCAATATTGAAAACAGTGCCAAAATAGAAAATAGAAGAAAGTGAGATACAAGAAAATAATATGTACATTGAATAAAATACAAATAATGACAACAATCCGGAAATGATGCGACAGTTATTAAAGGATATGCTAGTGAAATCTGCAACTCCAGAGCCGTTAGTGAAAGATCAAGAAGTACAAGTAAACACTGATAGTTTGGTGCCAAATATAATGAGAAGTTTGAAAAATAAATAACAATTAAGTACAGTAACAGGTCTGGAATCTTTTGAACTACTAAATACTATTGTGGAAATAGTGAAAAAAGTTTCTAATAGTAAATTTGAACAGTACAACATGATAATGAATACGAAAGAGAGAGTGATTATGACATACGTGAAGTTGAAACAGAATATCTCGTACAGTTTTTTAGTAGTTCTTTTTAATTGCTACTCACAGAAACATCGCCAAGAATTTTTCATGAAATGATAAAGATATTGAGCAAGTTTATGAAAGCAGCAATTACATGGCCATCAAGAGAGGAAATCTCCAAAAATTTTCCAAAATGTTTTAAAGATTTTGAAAATGTGCGAGTGGTTCTCGACTGTACAACTCTGCTGTCAAGTACTGACTTACTCGCATTACAAAGGTAATAATACAACGAAAGTAATGACTGGTGTATCGCCAAGTGGTAATATTATATTTGTTAGTAGAGTATATGGTGAAAGAGCGACAAACTCTCAAATATTTCAACAAAGTGATCTAATGAAATTACTACAAGCTGGTGATGGTGTCATGGTGGACCGTGAATTTTTAATTGATGAAGTGTGTGAAGTAAGTAAAAAAATGCATTAGACCACCATTTTTAAAAGATAAAAATAGTTTACAATGAAAGAATCATTGTTAACTGCTAAAATAGCCACTGCTTGTGTATATATTGAATGATCAAATCAAAGAATCAAGACTTTTAAAATCCTTGGATCGGTGATGCCATCAACGCTGCTGCCTCTTGTAGAAGAAATTTCGAAAGTAATTTGTGGCACAATTAATATGAGTGCACCAGTTTTAAGTGATGACAAATTCATGGATTCTCAATGAACAATTATTTCATAAATAACTATAAATGTGTAAATATAAAAATATTTGTAACCGTATAATTTGTGTAATGAAATGATTATCATATTTAGCAACTTTATTTGTATTGCAACTTTTTTTAACAATACCCCCACCGTTTACAACAACTTTTATTATTTGATAACAGGTACATTTTTAATACAAAACGAACACAGGTTTTAATCTATATTACTAGATAAACACAGATTTTAATAAATAAACGTAATAACTATTTATTATCACAAGACGTCAACACTTTCTGTCGTATTACAATTTTTTCTTTCAATACATATTTGATGATGTCTAAAAGAATAATATACTTTTTTCAACGCTTTAAGCATCGTCAAAATAAACTTATCATTCCTTTGTACTCTCAACGTGAACAATTTTTTGTCAAAAGGTGAGTATATAACAAAGTAAGTAATATTCAGATTCAAAACAGTCATTCCTAATTGAATCTGTCCATAGTAAGAATGTTTTTGTTTCATTATAATATTTTCACCTTCTTGAACACTTATTTAATTGACTAGTTACAGTTTCTTTCTGAAATGCTTCCCTTTTTTCCTTTAAGATTATTCCATCAGCTGAGTAAGCGAGCCATGGATTGAGTTTTGATACAATTAATCCAACTTCAATCACCTCAAACTTATTGTTAGTAATACTTTTTCGGAAAGCATTTAGAGCTTCACTATCACTTAATTTTCCATGTACTGTAGATTTAGTCTTGAAATCTTTTGGTAAAAATGTGTTTTTGAACTTGTTTTCCCATTCAGTATGAGTTCTCTGTTTTTTGGTATAAGTGTAAACCCCATAACAGATAGAGACTGTTAAGAGCCACTGCCTTTCTTGCATCCAAATTGCATAACAATCCTTAGTCTTCTCACATATTGCTTGGAGGTATTGAGACAGCTGATCAAGAGTCTTGGTGCAGCAGTTTTGTAGAGCGTCAATTGGAGAGTTCTGTTTTGATCGCATTAATTCATTGACTTGAGCTTCTAAAATCAACTTGATCACATCTTTCTCAATTTGACTGACTATACTTTTCTCCTTCACAATGATGGTATCGTGCCTTCCAAGTCTGTAATATAAAAATAAATCTTGAATTACTTGTTGATTAATTATCAACAGAACAAAATATTATTTAACATTAGTATATTTACTTACGTGTGCTTGGCTAATGCAGACTTTGGCAGTCTGTTATCAATCAAAGATTGTATCTCATTAAGTTGAGATTCTGATACTTGTATTTCTAATTATGGTTTTCTCTTCTTATTGGCATGACTTTCCACTGTGACATCTGCAAGAATTTCTGATGAGTTTTGACTAGGCTGATGAACATCCATTTCTTCGGTTTCATCCGCTGACTCTTCCTCAGAATCCTCATTGTATTTTTTCATTGATGAAGCACTCATTATTTTTTTTCTTTTTACAGGCTCGGAGAAACAAGAGTGCTACATCAATGGGGCTGCATTATAATTTTCTACAGCTTTTCTATGCACCTGCTTCCACTGACATTTTTTGTCTGTACAAGACAAATCTTCTAGCTCATTGCCTTTTCTGCAAAAAACATTTTTTATTTGAAAAATATATTTTTTAAGCTTGAGAAGAACTTAACATAACCTAGAAGTGAAATGTGAGTTACGCACTTGCTGATAGATGTACAGAAAAGCCGCTTATATATTTGCATTTTTCATTAAGACCGGCCTTGCAAGAACAGCTTCATTGCATAATTTCCCCGTTTGCCGATACCTCACCATTAATTTCGTGAGAATTTTCTTTCAAGTTTGATGTTTGCAAATATACAGCTGTGAAGCTGACGGTACAACTTTTTTTCGATGCATTTTTTCCGCACTTAATAATATGTTTCGCTTGATACACTATTTCACCTTCAACAAACTTTCGTTGGGAAGGATTACTGCCAGCCCATTCGCAAATACTTTGCATAGAAATCATTTTTTAATAAAAACACTAAATCCGCTTCATTTAATTCCCTGTTAATCTCTGACCAGGCCACGCCATCTTGGTTAGCTATAGCTATTGACTCCGCCCCGGTGTCTAATCCCAATAGATTTCGAGGAACTGGGGGTTGGCTCAGCTAATTCGCCCCGCAAGGTGGAATAGGAGAGAGGGCGGTTCAGGGATAGATTAAGCTCCTCACGTTAGAAATGATCTTAATTTATTCACTTTTATTATCTTACAAGTTACTCTTATCGATTTACCAAATACTCAACAATAAAAGCAATCAGTATACCGCGGTTAGACAACCATTAGATAGCCACACAACCTTCGAACGCCATCGACTAACAAAAGGAACACCAGATAACCCGAGAATTTCTGCAAAGCTATAAGTACGCGACTAACTACTACGTTTCTCTCTTTAGATAGCCACCGATTTAACTAGAACTACAGAGCCATCGCGACTCTCGCGTGTCCCAAGGATTACAGTTGTAACCAACTCACTCACACTTTCCTCGAATCACTCTCTTGCATGTCCTGGCAATTCACACTTACTCGTATTATCCTAACCGAATGCGAATTCTATAGACGCTATTCAGTATCCCGGCGTGCAGTCTTCGCCGACGTCCGACGGCTTACAGCGAGGCTCACGATATCTTATCCAATTTAACACGATCCGAACTTAACAACTAACAATATAGTAAGATTGCTCGTTGCACGAAAGATAGCCCGAAATTACGTCTAACGAAGACAGCCACGAAAAAGGTAGCCGCGCTCGAGATAGCCCCTCCTAAGGGTATTCATATACGAAAACCCGAACGTGGAGATACGCACCCGCGAGAATGCCTTAAAGAGAAGAAAATCAGTATACGAAACCACCGACCTTAGTTTCCGTGAAGAAAAGCCCTGTGAAGACGAGTGCGTTGCCAGAAAGCTCGGCGAAGATGACCACAGCGGAAAGCTTGCGAACACGTCCGTGCGGAATCGTCCAACGTAGGAAAGTGACGAGCGGGCACTCGGAGACAACCGCCGAGGCCCGCTGCCTCTCCCTACGCCCGCCGCCGAGCAGCGCGCTTGCCATTGGCTGTTGCTGTCGCGGGAGTTCTCTCTCGCTTGATCGCGCAGCCTATGCGGTGCTACTATTCTCGCAGATAACCATTGACTTCGACGCCCGAGAAATTCAAACACACGTACAACAGGCAGCCAAGACTGCAGATAACTCAGAGTTCGCCTTATTTTAACTCCGAGTTACGGGACCCAAGACAAGAAAGTGTCACCGCGGTCAGGGCACTTGACTCTAATGTACATTTTCTTATATCTTGAGCGCGATATGCAGCAGTTTGTGTCCCTCGACGTCCTGCGGATGAACTGCATCGCTGACTAGCTGCTTTAGTCCTAGCAATGGCAGGCTCCACCAGGGCTACGTTGTCTGCGCCCGTCGCCTTACAAAGCACGTGCCGTTCCTTGGAGTTTTCAGTCTCTCTCTGTGTCCTTGCGGAAGCTGACAGTAGTCGCTGTGTTTGTCTTTCGTGAGCGACTCTTATTTAGCATCGATTGCTCGAAATCAAACAAACGCTATTGTCGCTATTACTATCATGTACTCAAAACATTCACACACCCATGGGACGCTCTGCCCTGGCTTCTCCAAACGAAACTTATTACTTGGTGAAATTGCACCACGTTACAATATATATAAACCTCTGTCAATTTCTTGGCACGTAGCTTCCTTCAACTTAATTCATAGTTCCAATAAATAAAATCTTGTTTTAATATATAGTAGTACATTAATACTTTTTAAAAATGTTGTCTTTATGCAAAATTAGAAAAATTCGTAGTCTAATAATCCTACATTAAATTAAAATCATACAATTTTTCTCCGGTCACTTTTTATAGTACTCATTTTTTTTTTAGTTAGGTGTTCATTTTTTATAAGTGACCGGAAGTCAACCGGAAGTCAACCGGAAGTAAACCGAAAATGACCGGAAGTGACTGGAAGTGACCGGAAATGACCGGAAGTGACCGGAAATGACCGGAAATGACCGGAAGTGACCGAAAGTGATCGCAAGTGACCGGAAGTTTTACCTCCAAAAATTTCTTTCTGACCACATAAATCTTGCAATAGACGATCAACTGCTTCAAAAGCAAATTTAGATGTCATTGATATTTCATCCCATATTATAATTTGTACATCTTTTAAATGTCTGCCATCTTTTGTATCAGGTTTTACATTACATGTAGTACAATCAATTATATTAAGTGGTAATTTAAATGTCGTATGTACAGTTTTTTCATTAGTTAACAGATATGCTGCAATGCCTGTCCAAGCAACGCATAAAAATGTTATATTATGCCTTTTTAAATAGTCTATTAGAACATTAAGTAAATAACTTTTTCCACTTCCACCTGGTCCATCAATAAAAATGCATTTATGCTGTTTATATTCAAAATTTTGTAATATTGTATCAAATATATTTTTTTGGATAATAGTTAATGATTCCACCTTTCCTTGTAATTCATTTAGCATTATACTTTGTTGATGTATTGATGTTACATCGTTCCAATCATCAATATGCGCAGTTATTTTCGGCAAATGAAAGTCACTTAAGGAATATCCATTGACTTGTAAAACTTTTTCAAATGCATTCAATGCAATATTTTCACCTATATTTTGTTCATATTTAGGATGGTAAAAATTATCTTTGTATTTATCATATAAAAATCGTACATTAATAGGATTATGAAAAATGCAAATGAATACAAATAATTCACACAATGCTATAGGAAATTGTATTTGTACTGCTTCTTCTAAACATTTTTCCCATTCTTCATCTTCAGTAACAAGTTATTTTGCTACAGCAGCTTCAAAAAATGTAGAATACAATACCCCGTCAACAGTACGTAAATCCTCAAATGAAGTTGGTCCTTTAACATGAAATAGTAGTAATCTGATAAAATATCGTTCTCGATCTTTTGGATTTACTAAATACATTCTGCTTAATATCGGTTTTTTATTTATTTTTTTTTTTCCATACTTTCAGTTTTTCATCAAATGTGTAATATATTGGTATATCAGAATACAAATAATTTCGTGCTTCAGGATCTACTTCATTTAATTTAAAAAAAGCAGTTAACGTAGTTTCTACTATTTTATTTTTTATTTTCTCTTCTTTTCCTTCTTCGAAATAAACATATTGTTCATCTTTATTGTGAATAGCCAAACGTTTTATAGCGTGCGATATTTCATGTAAAGGATATTCTAATAATCTGTGCATAGCTTCCGGTGGACATAAATATCTTGTATTAAGATATTGGTTAATTTCATAATATTTGTAATCGTTATTTTCATTGTTTATGTCTTCATTTTCATTATTATCTTTTCTACAATTAATATCTGCATTACGAATTTCAATGAATGCACAATCATGACCTTTGTAACAATATTTAAACAAATATTTTATGCACTGTACTGTGGAACACACTTCTACATTAATGTGACAGTTGAATTTCAGTAACAAGAAAGAATTGTAGGGTACGACAAATCGATTATCAGCAATTCTATTAGAATTTTTAGTTTTATATTTCATTTGCCTACTATCATTTCTTCGCATATATAAAGGATACCCTGTTGCTTGAAAAGTAGTTTTACTAATATGTCCAACTATAACCTCCATTGGGATAAATAAGTGGATAAGTCATTGGGTCAGTATGTTTACTTAATTGTGGAATACTAATTGGTTTATCATGTCTTGAATATATAATGATATCACGTTCTATTGGTGGTTGACCATCTTCTCCTACAAATATCATTGCAACTTCATTGCACGTGGCTTCATTATATCTATTTTTGTCTAATTTATCATTTCGTTTTATAGACATAATTACGTTTCTCGGATTGCAATTATTCTTACTACATCGTTTTAATTCTTCTTGTTCTATTTCATACATCATTTTATAAGCTTGCGCATATGGATTAATTTTTCTCAATAAATTATCTAATTTACTCAATAATTCTAATTGTGTATTATAATTGCTTTTAACATTTTTGCGTTCAGCTATTACCATTTCATTATCTAGAACATATAGTTGACCATATTTTCGAGCTTCGTTTTCATTTGGGTGCAAAGCATAAACATTATGATATATTTGACCACAAATTCTTATAACTTGCGAACCTTTGCCAGTTAATTTATCAAAATTAGCACCAAAACTTGCAAACGCCAAAGCATTATTATGTGATCTAATATTTTTACGAAACTCGATGCTATCTTCAGATTGTCCAGTTGCCAATATTATTAATTCATGTGGATAATCTGGATTTTTGGTAAATGTATTTTTCCTTTATGACAGCAGTTAGAACATTTTTTATCCACGGTATATTCAAAACAAAAATGTTTAGCTTCGCAATGATCACAAATTTCAGTTATTGGCCCTAAATAATTTTCTGTAATTACTGTTTCATCAAATTCTATATTAGCTATTCGACCTAAAATGTTTGCATTTGGAAGCATTTTTACACTTGTATTAATTTTATTTTTCGAGTCTTTATTATTTTTAGATAAATCAAAATCATCATATATATTATTATAACTTCCATTTTCATTAATTTTTAATTTTTTTATTAATACAATTGGTTCTTCAATATCTGATTTTAGGGTTGTTAACCTTCTCTTTCTAAAATTTTTTTTTAGTAATAATTCTTTCAATTGTTCAACATTTTGTTTTCTTCCAGCATTTAGCATTTTTATTTCAAGTTTTTTTTCTTGTATTTCATTCTGTTGATTACTTTTTTTATCCCAGTAACTTTTTTTTTGCGCATCGCTTCATTTTTACGCTTTTCTACTAATTCAGTGCTCATTCTCTGTATCCTTTTCATATTTTGCTGTTTTCGTTTAAGTTTTTTGTTTTCAACTTTACGAATTCTGTCAGTTTTATCCTTATTAATAAAATTCAAATTAAGTCTTTCTAAATCTACTGTTACGTATTTGTAAAGTTTTACATTATCATTTTTTATTTTATTATCGTCTACTTCCATGTCTACTTCAATTTTTATTTTATCATCGTCTACTTCCATGTATAAATTAGAATTTTCATAATTTATAATATTTTTTTTATAAAAATTTATTATTTTTTGCTGTTCAATCATTAAATTGTTTTGTGTATTTGATTCTATCAATTCTATTTCTTTAGCATCAAGCTCAAAATTTACTAAATTAAGATTTGATTTGTGAATAAGATTTCTATGTATAGGTATGAACGAAAAATTGTTAATTGTGTTTCTATCACACATATTTTGATAGATAGGAAACATATGTATATTTCGTGTTTCATAGATTTTTAATAAATGTGAACGCATTTGTGAAACATCGTAATTTATATTACAGGGACATACATTATAAAGAATGGAAACGGCAAAAGCTATTGCAAAAATGCCACTATCGTAGATATTAGTTTGTGATTGTACTGTTTCAAAAGTCATTTTTAAGTCTAAAGAATTTGGAAATAATCTATTAATGAAAATTTTATGCTCATTTTCTAAACGTTTAGCATTAGAACTATCATATATGTGTATAGTTTTATTATTATAATACATACAAATCCAATGGCCTTTTTCAGAATTTCCAGAAAATAATAGTTGTATTGTAAATTTTAAATTCTACAAAAAAATGCTACGAGTTCGTTCACAAATATAACACACTACTACTCTGTAAGACTTCAATCATATTTTTGCATTGTATTATTTTTAATTTGTACATTTTTATTCGATTTTTTGAAAAGCTTTTTTAACAAAGTGCATTAATCGAACGCAAACATCTTAAAAAATTCAATGTGATGTTTTAATTATTGATAAATACCCCTGGTAAAAATAACGTATTAAATCAGATCCTAAAACCTACTAGATTTTAATTGGAAATCTAATTGAAAATGATCAAATTATAACATTTAATCAATTATACCTATTCAATCTTATTAAATAATCAACTCAATATTATTCAAATTAAATCATGTATATTTTGAAATGAAATAATATTTTTTTTTAATACTACTGACTAAATCCGACTAAATTTTATAATAAGATTGTATAATAAGTTTTAATAGATTAAATTGGTTTTAATTTGATAATTAATATTTTTACACATTTCATATTTTATAAAAAATGTTTAAAACTAATAAATCAAAAGCGTTTAAAATAGTTTAAAACTAAGTATTAAGAACCGTTTGAAATATATTTATTTTTCCATATTCAGATATATACAGATATTTATATTTTCATAAATAAATATAAATATAAAAAATGTTCAATTTATTTACAAATTGTTTGAAACTGTTTAAATCTGTTCAAAACTGGACAAAACTTTTTTTTTACAATTTTGAACAATTTTGAACTCTTTTGATCAACTGATATTTCCACTAGGGTTTGCAGCCATTTTATCAATAAAACCAAATTAGATCTGCTCTTATACTATACTCCTCCTACTTTTCTTTTTTACCTCTTCTTTCACTGCATGTAACTTCCTCCACTTTGCCTTTAAGCTCCTCCCTTTCTAATATATAGTAGTATTAGTATATGAGTGAATTCGCCAAACTTTTAAAATTTTAAATTCTACAAAAAAATGCTACGAGTTCGTTCACAAATATAACACACTACTCTGTAAGGCTTCAAACATATTCTTACATTGTATTATTTTTAATTTGTACATCTTTAATAAAATACAAAAACATGAAACTATGGAGAGTATAAAGTATATCATTTATTACAAATTAAAAAATGTACATTTACTTAATAAAGTATAACACATTATCCAGTAAATACATAAATTATACCTTAATAATAAATAACATATAGCTGTTAATGATTCTGAAAAACCATTTTTTTATAACAATCTTAAAAAAGATGACTAATGTATATGAATAATTAATTCAGAGCCTAAATATTTACAGATTTTTCAATTTTTATAATATTAGCTATTAATAATATAAACATTTAGAGGAACACAATATGAAAAGATGTTCCAATTCGTATACAGAGCAGTGCGTAGCCACTAGGAACGATGCATTTTTTTAAGTCTTGAATATTCGAAATAAAAATTTAATAGTTCGGCAAATTTACTCATGTATTGTCATAAATATTCATTAAACGAACGAGCACATTGTTAAAAATTGATGATAAATACCCCTGCTGAAAATAACTTATTAAATCAGATCCTAAACTTACTAGATTTTAATTGGAAATCTAATCGAAAATTATCAAATTATAACATTTAATCAATTAAAACCTATTTAATCTTATTAATTAATCGAGTCAACATTAATCAAATTAAATCACTTATATTTTGAAATAAAATAATATTTTCTTTTTTTTTAAATACTACTGACTAATCCTATTCAGTCCGACTAAATTTTAAATACGATTAAATTGGTTTTAATTTAATAATTTACAATAAAAATTTCAAATCAAAACTTATTAATTGTTTAATCAAATTTAATAAGTTACTTTAAGCAGGGACATTATAATTAATTAATCTTGTGAAAATTGTGAATTATAATTTCCCTATAGGGTTCCTGGGTATAACATATAGTTTTGGTTTATTCAATATTATTAAAGTGTACATGATTGCAAATGAGCAAATCAATGTTAAAATATTGTTAAGATTAGGTGCAGATAAATAATATAGTTATATATTTGCACATAAATATAAAAATATAAAATTAAAAGAAATTACTTTTTTAATAAATTTGTAACACTTATAAATGCATTTTCATTTTATTTTTAAATATAAATGATGCACTATTTTCAAAGGTTTAAATTTTATTTAATTATTAATTCAATTTTAAATTAGCTATTAACAAATAGCCCTGATTTAAAATTGTTCAATGCGATAAAGTCATGATCGAAATACAACCGAGCGAGCGTTAGCGAGCGAGGCATTTCTCTCTAGTTAAATATATATAACATTCAAATATTATAAGAGGAATTCAAATGTTATAAGAAGAAGCAAAACTGTACAGAAAATCGAATTATAGAGATTAGCTTATAACTCCGGAAGCAATCGACAAAATCATTTAAAATTTTAACAGTAATTACTTTTTGCTATAATAAATCACCAATTGCTATGATAAATCAATTTTTTTAAGCAGTCTACTGTTTAGTTTTGAAGATATAAAGAATCAAAATATTTTTTTTTAAATTTAATTAACCATATTTTACAAACTAAGGTTTTAAAAGCTGCGCAAAGAACTTAGCAAAGACACATAAAATATCTACCTTTTTTCAAAATCTCAAGTGCATTAAAGCCTTTTTACGTCCGTAATCAAGGAACGAAAAAACTCATTTTTTCAGTTTTTGAATTATTACAAAATAAATATGTAGTTAAATAATACAACTTGAATAAATAACTACAAACAAATAACTTGAAATTTTAATGGGATATAGTTCGACACGTGACCCATCAACATAATTTTTTTGTGAGGTTATGATGTGTAGTTTCAGATATAACAATTTTATTAAAAAAATCACCTTTTTCATTTTCGCTGCCAAACAATGCGGTCGATTCGGAGAACCAAACGGGACGAAGTAGGTAATTTTATTCTCTTTCAAATGCATTATAGCTTAATTGTTTGTAATAATGGAATGATTGAAATAACGCAAAATAGTGTTTTTCAAAAATCAAAAAATGGCCATAAAAGGAAAACTAGTTGGCATTAATAAATAATCACTGCTTTTCCCGAATTCACAATCCAAAAATAGATATACATGTTGTTGGAAATACTAGCTTTCATATACAAAACATTGAACAGACGCGGAGTTAAAGCTAGAAAGAAAAGGCCCTTTTCTCAGTTTTATTTGTTTATGATATATTTATGACTAGCTCGGGTTCGTGACGCTGTGCGTTGCGACACGTCGCCCGCTTCGGACTTTCTCAAGAGCTTATAGCCATATGAAGTTAGCATGTACTCCAAAATAAGGAATCATTGTTTTAGGCTAGCGGACAACAAGCAGGCTGCATTCCTATGCATTGCCGATAGTCTGTCGATCACTCCGGTCCTTTAGTCTCGGACTGCTTCTCCTAGAGATCAGACGTGCGTTCTTCCTTATGCTACTCAGAATAAATTCTAAGTTAACATTGAATATTCTGAGTTTATGTTTTATTTCATTTACCCATTTCCAAAACATGTCAAATTTTATAGATTTTTTTCGGAACCGAATATAATCGGAATATATATATATATATATATATATATATATATATATATATATATATATATATATATATATATATATATATATATATATATATATATATATATATATATATATATATATATATATATATATATATATACTCGTTTTTTACAATGAATTATTAGAACAAACGTAAGAGGATAACCCTGGTGTTGGGAAGAAAATAATTAATTTTTTCTCAACTCATACTTCAAAAAAGTGGCAACGTTTCGTCCCTGGTGGGGACCGTCTCAAGCCTTTATTAAAACAAAAATAAATAAAAATAAAATAATACATGTATCCGTTAAATTTTAACAAACTATAAATATCATAATTATGTTGTTATACAATACTCGAAACGTTGACTTCATAGTCAGTGACAGAACACATAAGAGACAATAAGTATGTACAAAGTGTGCGCTGCGCAGTTACACGAAGAAACCCGCGCACGCCGCACACGCGTTTCTTTCTTAAATTACATTTTATTTTTCTAATACGTTTAACATTTTCTTGGTTCTCGTCTTCTCGTTGATCGCCGAAGTGATGTTCGTAGTGATGACGATGTTCATGATGGTGATGGTGATCTTGATGATATGATGTAAAAGCAATTTATATCTACGCTTTTTATTTTTCAGATGTTTAGAAAGGCATTGTTATGATTTTCAGTTTATTATTCTATTGTATTTTTCTCATATATTTGCGAAAATGTCATGTCGGATATACACCGGCGAGTCAAATGCCCCTCCAGGAGATAAGAGCATAGCCAATGCATCTCTGAAATAATATTGACTTTTCTACACCTGTGACAAGATACATCGTAAATGAAATTTATGACAACGATTTTCATTTACCAGATAACGCCTTAATTTACTGCGTTTCAAATACCCGTCGAAGGAATACGAGTGCAGTGAACACATTAGTAAACTAGGGTACGCCCCCCTTTTTTTAAATAGTGTGCATTAACCGCTACCTTTCCCTCTCTTAAAAAAATAATAAGAGAGGGCGGGGCAGTTGCTTTTCCTCTCTTCTGAAAAAATGTTGTGTAACTAATTCTGGAAAAAAAAATATGAAGGGGTAATCCAGGATAGGCCATATACACACTATGGGTTCTGGATCATTTGGAGAATGGGTAATTCAGAGGAGGGGCTTACGAAAAACGAAAAAAATTGGAGAAGGGACCACCCAGGGATAGGGCTTATACACTACGGATACTAGATCGCTTGGGAAAGGGAAAGGGTGGTCTAGCATCCGTGTGATCCAGTATACCTATAGCCTACCCACTTCTAAGTACATGGAAAACAGCTATAATTGAACGAGCACTACATGTGTATTAATCCGTCAATAAAAGTAAACCGTCAATTTCATAGATATCTTGTTGCGACTTTAGTTTCAAAATCTCTGCCAATTTATTGGCACTTAGCTTCGCCCTACTTAATTTATAGTTCCAATAAATAAAATATTGTTTTAATGTATATTATATGTTAATTCTTTTTTAAATGTTTTTACATAAATTTTCTATATACTTGTAACATACGTAGTCTAGACATAAGATCTATTTAATATTCAAATATTATATTTATTACATTTTGTGCTTCGTTTTGACTTTTGCTTCTCCTAAGAGGAAGCTTTGTAATAGTAAAATTTTCAGTTTCGCTAAAACTTCGTAGAAACGCATTTGGAGGTATTTAGAGTACGAATCATGCGTTCTTAGAAAATGTCCGTGCGGATGGCTGTGTACGTATACCATCATAATTTTGGAAGGACGCGACCGATCGTAATAAAATTTGACATGCATATATGTTTTCTGATTCTGAATTCGGATCATTTTTTATGATGCTAACCCTTTTATGGCCACATTATAGTCATTTTTGAAAAAATATTATTATTTTTTTTTAATATGATTTGTACAATATATTTAAGAATACTGTATCTGAAAGAGCATATAATTGCCTACTTTTTCGCGCAAGATTTTCCATGGAGCTTTGGAGACGAGTCAGCGATAAGAGTCTGCCGAGCCGTATTATGATGCACTGCTTGTGAATGTATCGTAAACGTTAGCTCCGTGGTTAGAGCACAGGCCTCTGGCTTTCGAGCCCGCGAGTTCGAGTCCCATTGTCTATTTTTTTCGCTCGACTCTGCCTCTTTTGTCTGTTTATTACATTTATCATAGAAGAACATTAAACTAAACTTCCCAAAATTCGAAATTCCACCATAAAATAAGAACTCGTTCACCAACCTAAATAAGGTTACTTTTCCGAATTCAGAATCAATAAAACTTGATCGCCTGTATAGATCTGGAGATATCACTGTATACATACACACACACACGTTTCGTATTGGCGAAACTGTAAATTTATCTATTAAGATGTTTCCTCTAGAAAAAAGCAAAAAATCTTAATCTAACAAAGAGTGAGTTATCCACAAACGTCAATATTATACAATGTATTGGTATAATATTGACGTTATAGAAATTGACACAATTGTTTATACTTACAACCTTACATAATGTTTTATTTATACAAAAAAGCGAAAGTCACAGTGCGAGTGTGAGTAAGAGTGCCAGAGGGAGTGCGAGTGTGTATCAGAGACAAATAAAGGCTTAATTTATAGAAATAGAGTTGTGGTAACGATTAGTATTTAATATTCATGATGGGTTGATAGTTCCAGTGAGCTCTCCTCGTGAAAGGAACACCACTCCTCCAGGTACTCCAATTCCTGGCTTGGACTTGTTAACTCCATCTCTTCTGCAAGCGCAACCTCAATCCGCAAACTCATTGCAACCCACACAAATACCTACCAGTGCCAGAGCAAGTATTGCCTTTCCACTGCTTACTGCAACTGGGCTATTTAGCCAGTCCAGGGAGACCAACAACATGGGTAAGTAGACGCAATTCACCGTTCACTCCACAATGATTTTGTGTGTATATATTTTTACGTACGTGCGTGCGTGTATTTTTGTGAATAAATATTAAATTTATGAGTCGCTCACATATTTAGTATTTATACACAATTTTTACTTACCTAAAATAGTTACAATTTACATTTGAAAACCTCGACATTAACGGGAAATTTGTTTGTTTATAGGTTAAAATTAGAATTATTATAAAATTAAGAATTATTATAAAATTAAGAATAGCTGTAATAACTCACCAATTATCTTGCTTTTTATGGTGTTTTTAACGCGAAATCTGATCATTCTAGAAAATCAGTTCTGAGAAATGTTTTATAACCAATCTACTCAAAATTTGCCTTTTATCAATATCTATTAGTATTGATTTATTATAGTTTTACTAAAATAAACATTAAAAATTTATATTTCTTCGTCTTTTGATTTCGGGTGAAAAAAAAACAATTTTTTCTTCAAAATTTTGGTCCTATACTATTTTTTTTAATTAAATCAAAGCGTTCTTGAGAAATTTGTATAACCATCCTCTGCTGCTGTGTTAAAATATTCATGTGGGATAAATATAGTATTTTATTAGCAAAATATATACATCATTACATGATTTGACTTTTATAGTTCAATAGACCATTTTCGACTGACATGTTATAGATTTTATAACTACTTTTACAGACGCAAGTTTACAGTTCATCATTCGAGAATTCATTGCACTGCTAACTGTGCCATTCTTCCGAGTTTATTGCACTCCTTAGCTGTGCTTTTGTAATCATACTGTTCACAAATTACATTTAATAATTCATATATATATATATATATATATATATATATATATATATATATAAATGACAAATTTTTAGTTAAACAATTGTATAAAAGCATATTTTTAAGAGTCCGTTTAAATCCTATGAATCCTATGAATTTTACGCGCCCTATGATTATAACAAGAATATTTATACTAAAATATGGCAAAATTGTCTATTGATTTCCAGCTAATTTTATAAATGTGTCGATTTTTACAAAAAGATGGTTTCTAATTAAATAATTAATGTATGGATATTTCTCACAGTGAGAACATTTGTGCATACACGCTTTCAATAATATCTGTTTTGAGCAGATAATTAATTTCCGAAAACATTTTTGATATTACCACAATCACTGATGCTGTTGACCATCTGGACTACACCTGTCGGCTTCAATGATCTTGAGTCGTTTGGCGTTGATGGTACGCCATCTTTCGCTGCGGATTAATGAAAAATCGTTATTTTATCAACTTTCATTATACTTGCAGTTTTAGACCTGCTTCGCGAGTTTTTATTATCATTTTTCTTTTTCTTTATACGAGTACTTTATGAAGATGGTAGGAATTCATATGTTTCGGAATATAATATTATATAATCCAGAAAGTTTCCTTTTGAAGGTTAGAAATTCATAAATGCGCAGATGTCACGTGTGAAAATTTATAGCCGAGCAGGGAGGTAATGCAATTATTACAAGCTGGAACCATGCATTGTTTTGTAGTATTCAATGTTTTATGGAGGCGTTGTTAATATCATTATCTAAAAAAGGAAGATGTAATAATTATGGTTTATCCAGGGTCATATATTTAGAAACTATATCCTTAAAGTTCTAAATAGAACTCAGGATTTGGCAATCCAACTTGTAAAGAAAAAGATGTATATCTTGGTTCCCTTTTTGATGTTAAATATAATAGTTGAAGTTATATTATGTTATGTATTATCTGCTTAAATATTTTCATTCTAACAAAATTTATTGTACTTGAAGATATAACATGTACCTTATATTATTAAGCCAATCGAGTTTAACATTTACAATGTTAAATTTGTTGAATCAATAGTCGGCTACGGCACACTACGGGAAGAGAAGACGCCCCAAATCTACGTTTCTCATCACCAGTTGGGTTCTAACCCCAGTATCTATTCCGGTATCATACATCATGGAAGTCAGCACAGTACCAACAGCATTGATCAAGTTACCTCGCCGCCGAATCATCAATCTAGCAAACCGGCGAATCTCGGTGAGGATTTATACAGCTGGATGGCTAAGCAGCAGGAATTTATTAATGATAACGATAAAGGACAACTTAAAGAAAATTGGGTTAGCCTTGGAATTTCCTTTCTTTTTCTTCCTTTTTATTCAATAAGCGAAAATATTCTGACCAGATATTACAAATTGTGTTGCAATATTTTATCCAGGTCTTTCACACAGAACAAAGAATTACTAAGGTATACATATATCTTCATCTATTGGTGTACTTGATATTCTATAGTTAAATACTTTCTTAGTTGTACTTGTATATTTTTTTTCTCAAAAGTAGTTGCAATGCCTTTATAAATTCGTTTTTTAAATAGAGATCTATGCTTTGAAGATTATTTCATTATGCATTTCTGATTGATTAAATGAGACTATCAAATAAATTATCACTGATCTTATATTTTTGTATACTGTCAAATAATTCAGGATTCGAAAATCAACACTATGACTACAGAAGATACTGAAGATTCTGATGTGCAAAGCGCAGCTCTTCTTTATACGATGAAAGATTCGTTACGCTTATTAGATGCCCACTTGATTTTTGAACCACTTTTATCATCTTTATCAGTGATGCCACAGCAAATGCTCTCCGCTATTAGTTCCGGAAATATGAACAACGTATCTTCCTTAGATTCCCTAGGTTCTAATTTGTCTCTTGTTAGCAGTATAGAAACTATGCGAATAGACATCGTTGTTAGTGAATATGGTAAAATTAGAGACAAAAAGAAATGTCAGTTAAATTTCAAGTACGTACAACGAAACGAAATTAATTCTTTGACCTATGTTCTTTTTCCATTATAGGCAATAAGTATACATCGAAGAAAGTACCAGGATCTAAATTTCATTTAGACATTCCACTTGAAACTCCAGCATTTCTTTGTGAAAAAATTGGTATTGATATAGACGTTAAAAAAATGGCAGATATGACCGTTGATGATATGATTCAGAAACAGAATGTTCTTTATATTTCACGAGGACAGTTGAAAAAACATACTAGTACTGTTGTTAACTTTAGCTTGAACATACATTACATTAGTCAACAGGTCAACATGCCCCTTTTACGACTATTGCATCAAATTAGCAATATGTACCGAAACGTTAAAGAAACTCAAATGGAGTTAAAAGATCAACAGCCTGAAACTAAAATAAATGTAAATACTTTAAACACAGACAGATCCAAAAATGTTTTTTTATCAAGTAATTATATTTTTGTTGTATATTCATTGAGAAGAAAATGTTGTAAGTATATATTACAACATCATTTTTTTATTTCAGCATCTGATCTTCAAGAACAGTTTGCAGCTAGCATGAAAAAAGCTGCAATTGACACCAAACCCAATATTAATCAAACAAAGGTTATATCTCCTTCGGCAAGTATTCGTTCACGGCCGCAGAGTTTTGCTCAAAAGTTACGAAGTACAAGTAAAAGTGTCAAGGGATATATAAATTTAAGTGAAGGCATAATTACGCCAAATTTTGGTGCTAGTCCCAGTAGTTCTGGCTTAGATAAATTTAGCATACTGTCTGACAAGTGTAAAAACATTTCAAATATAGCTCCTAGATGTTGGAAAACTATTTATTATCTATTAGATTTATATGCTTTCAGACCCGAAACAAAAACAATTACCCATAGACTTTCTTTACCTGCGGATAATTCCGATAATTATAAAGGAGGTAGAAAATGCGAAAATTTAGGTGACATAAAAGAAATTGACGTAGAAAAAGGTGCTAATGGTGAGGCTGGTTCTGCGCCCAACCCTCCTCGTGAATTAAGTAAGCAATATATGTCAGGAAATTATTTACTTCATAATTATGAAATAAAACAAATATAAATTTACATATTCATTTCTAGGTGTTGTCACAGGTGAAAGAACAAGACTGATTATTTTCGGAGTTGCTAGAATACATCGAACAAGACTATTAGCAACTCTCAGTGGTCTCAAACTTGAAGCAGAAATTACCAGTTTACATTCCAGCTTAACATGTCGAAAAAAGACAAGACCTGCAAGCCTAGAATGTAGTCTGACTGGTCAAGTTGGAAGAACAATGATAGTTCTTCTGGAAGGCGTAGCACCTAGTCAACAAACTATTGTAAAAGTAACTGTAGGTAAATCACAAGCTTTGTATTCGAGTATTACTAAAAAGCATAAAGATAAAAACAGTGGCTTATTAACTGTCGGTGCTGTAAATATTGATATTCCGCAACATCCCGTTGCTTTACATGGCATGATGACTAGAGGTAGTAAACAATTATCCTCAACGCTGCAGGTATTTATATACTATAATGATAAATGACACAATATTTTTTTCTCATTTCCGTGTTATAATAGTGATTATGAATTAAATATTTAGGAACTTCGGGTATCGAGAACTTCGTCGCGAATGACCCGAGGACAGCAGCAAGAAGAATCAGAAGGAGCTCTAGGAGGGAGTCCTCATCAATATCCTCAAGCTCCAAGATTTAATCACGAAAAATGTCAAACTCTTTCAAGTCTACTAGATCCTATTGTGATGCAATTTCACATAATTCTACAAAGTTTTAGTATAACAGCAGCTCTGTTACCATCTTTACAAGCTCAGTATAAAATGGATCAGGTAAATAGCTCTGGAATGACTGGCAGCAAAGCCAAATTTACCATAGATTTACCGCATCATAGTCTCAGTTTTACGACAAAGCTTCAAGTAACAGAAGCAAATTTACCATCCGAAGCTAGCATTGAATTACCGAAGGTGCATGTTTCTGCAGAGTACATTCAAGACGGAGGAAGTAATTTGAATGATACTAAAATTGCAGGTATATAGTTTGATGATGCATTACTCAAAAATAACTATGATTTCTTAGAGAATAAATGAAAATTAAAACATACTTAGCACATATATGTAATACTTACTGTTTTTTCCTTTTTTAGATGGTGTCGTTCTGAGACAAGGCAGTTATTTAAGTGCTACAGCAGATATCGGAGTTTTTGAACATTCTTTAACTACTGATCTGTTAAATCATTTAGTATTTGTTCAAAAAGTTTTTATGAAGGAAGTAAATGAGGTTGTCCAAAAGGTATATGGAGGAGAAAAGCCAGTGCCTTTATGGCTTGAAGATGAAGAGCCTGCTAGTACATCTAGCCTAAAGAGGATTCTATTTTCTCTCGTTATTCGTATAAAAGTAAGTATCTATTAGGGATAAGATTGACTTAGTAATAATCATAATTTTTCTCATCCTAATATCAAAACTATCAGAGAATCCAACTGACAGCAACAACGCCTACTAATTCAGCAGTACGTCTAGAAACGGGGGCCTTCGAATTTCAACTTTCAAATCGAGTACAGAACGTTTCAGGTTCAACTGAACCAAATCCATACATGAAACTTTTTGGAAAAGCACAGGTTGACATAAATTTAAGTCTTGGACAACTGCTGAAGAATGTTATGTTTGAAGAGGCAGAACCCGAATTTCAACAATTTGCATTTTTCAATACCCGCCTTGGATTAAGAAATGCTTTTCAAGAAGAAATGGCCCAAGGAGAGGACAAGGAAGTAGTATTGATAACTTTGAAGCGACCTCTTATTTATATCCAACCAATGGCTGTTGATAAAGCCATACTCGTTTGGCTAAATTATAAGAATGCTTATGAATACTGGAATGAAAAACGGTCAAATTTGAATACAGAAGTGTTGACAGCTACTCAGCAAGTACTTGAAAAAGTTCCGTTTGGTCAGTTGACAAGCCAATTAAGTGCGCCTCATTTAGGAACGTTGTTCCTACAATTAACAATAGATGATATGGGTATTTGTATACCATTAAATCCACCCTCACCTAAAAATTGGGGGCTTAACAGAGGGCTTTACGACGGAGATTCGCGAGGAGCTGTTGTAATAACCCTAGAAAATACAAGCATTTCTGCATGCAGCAGCGGTAGTTTAGTAAGCAAAGCTAGGTAGGTAATAATAGATTTTACAAAATGGTGAATAAATTTTAATATTTGCATATTTTTTACGGCAACACTTTTTTAGGTTTATGGGATTATGCTTACGTTTCGCAGAGGATTTTGAAACATCGCTAGACGATTGGAAACCAGACATGAATGATAATAACATTATGAATTTGTGCGTTGTTTCTGAAGGAACGTATGAAGTATGCAGTAGGACGATAGCACAAAAACAAGATAAATCTGGTATACAAACGTATATTATTGACATTTAAATGTAGTTTATAAATTCATACCCATATAATATATAAATCAAGAGAATTTCTTCTAAACATTTTAAGATAGTATTTTAAGAGCACTTTCCCAAATTCACTGATTTATGTAGATATGTTTTTCAAATTCTGCTTGTAAAGTTCAATACGCTGCACTTTACAAAATGTAGCATCTCATTACGATAAAGCCTAACACATTTTGCAGTTTAGCTACCTAAGGTAGCTATTTCGGCGCGCGAATACTAGTACATTTTAGAATCCTTCGATGGAAACTTATAGTTTATAAAAAATTAATAATATATATATTAATAAACATATAGAAGTGTGTATATATGTATGTATATATATGTATATATGTGTGTGTGTGTATATATATATATATTATATATATATATATATATATATATATATATATATATATATATATATATATATATTCTAAGACGCTATCGGTCGTCTATACATAAAAAAAGATAGAAAATGACTATTGGTCTATACGAGCACAATTATTTTTGAAAATGTAGACTATTCTTTGTGCTCAAAATTTGAAAGACATGCCTGTTCAAAGATCTCCAATTTTGAAAATGAACAATGTTATAGCCTATATTTTCAAAATTAATTGTGCTCATATATACCAATACAGTCATTTGCTATCTTTTTTATCCAAAATTATTTTTTGTAAATAAATTCAATATTCATTATAATAAATGAGAGTTGCGACAATAAACGTTCATTTAGAGCACTTAAGGGGTCTAGAATCTCCTCGTTTTTCATATAATCAGGATTACAAAAAAGCTTATATAATATGTGTACAGACTTTTTTAAATAGTTTCGTTTTTATGAGTTTTTCCGTAAATAAATTTGAAAAAGGTACATAATACTTACAAAAATATTAAGTTTTACTGCAATGCGGAAATGTAAAATCGAATTTTAATCTAGTAAATTTATGGTTCCGCTTTTACCTTGACGTAAGTCAAGGAGTAAAACAGCATTTCTTCAAAAGACAATGATTTAAAAAGATAGTTCTGAATTCTTTATACATCTGATGGCCCAATAATTCAATTTGTATTTTACTCATCTACACTTTTTTCTGACAATGAATCAGATTATTCATAGGACGTAGCTGGTGTATTTTAAGATAACAATTTATTCTACAATAGCTACGAGGATACTTTTTCCCCTTTTATTTCAAAATTGAAATCGCGTTAAATATATTGAAAATGAAATAAAATAATTTACGTTCTGATTAAACATGGTATACATTTTTTCATTCAAATTTAGTTGTAGATAGTCCGTATGCAAAAGGCACATAAAAATATTTACTGTAAACAAAATGTTGAAATTTTCTTAATTTATTCCAACTTGTAAAATGTATCGGAACGGTATCAATTTCCAAAGTTACAAGTGCAGTGATAGATTAGTACTAGAAGATAGTTGTAATATTAAACTAACCATAATATCATATGAATGATCAATATAATATTTTTGTAGTTAACACGTACATAGCTTCCATAATGGCTGAAATAGTAATGTTAGAGAAATCAGTGGTCGATCGGACGTATGTTACTAAAAAAAAATGAATTATTCCGTAGTATTATAAGTTATGTATGACGGGGATGTATACATCGATTATTATTATACATAATTTACAGTGACAGTATTTGTTAATCTCAAGGTTATTAAAATCTAATAAAGGGACACTAGTTACTTTTTTAATGTAGAAGAAATGATACCTCAAACATTTCCATTGAAATATATAGATATGAACAACAGTTAAAACGGACTAATAATATTAGTATAGATAAATAAATAAAATATATATATATATATATATATATATATATATATATTATTTATTTATCCAGTGATTTTTAACATGCAAACACCGTACTCATTCTGTTTAATCTACATCTGACGAACCATCTGCCTCATGGGGGACTGAACTAAAATTGCGGACTCTTCAAGTTTAGCTTCACAAAATCCTACAAATTCCTTCTGTATAATAGGGAGCATTTCTATCGTTTTTAATTATACTACTTATTTGAGGTAGAAAATCAGTCAAATAGAGATGTATACATAAATTGTAAAATATTTGTTAAAGTTTTAAATCTTTTTTAGACATTAATTAACATCTCACATCGCGCAATCAAAACACTGAGCTCATGCACTACTTTCGATGTTACTAATAATTAGTAAATAATAAAAATAAATAAACAACATTATATAAATTAAATCTAACATTTCTTTGTAGCTAAATTGACAGAAAATGCTAAGTGGATACTAAACGTTCAATGGCAGATGGAAGGAGTCGACATTCATTTGGACGTAAGTGTAGGTCAACAACTTTCTGCACTTGGGCATACTCTAACCATGTTAACTGGATCGGAAGAAGACGATACTCATGCTCCTCTCGATTACGACAGTGACGATGTTGATCAGCCAGACAATAGTGCCGATCAGGGCAATGTTTTAATAAAGAAGTCAAAGAATTGGTCAGATAGCTGGCCCGCTTTTGTAATTGATCCTTCGATAGATGCCAAAAAACGTTCTAAGCTAATTGAAAAAGAAATGAATGAACAAGCTAAAATTATTAATGACTTAAGATCTCTTGGTGCATCACATGGTACAATTGAGCAGGAGATGAAACGATTACATGAATTAGAAGCTATGGTTTTCAAAGACTTTAGACGGTAGGTTTTAAAATATAAATATTTGTTTAATTATAACAGTTATAATATTTAAAATTATTTATAGCGATATGATTCAAAAATTAAGACGACAATCAGTAAAAGCTTCGGGAATACGAGGAAAATTTGGTCTTGGAAGTAAGTCCAATACATATAGATCAAGATCATTTATTGTTCCATCACCTACGCCAGAACATCATTTAGAAAGTCCTGAAGATTTAAATACAGAAATCAATTCAGCTAACTCTGCCAGTTATGAAAGTAGTCCTAAAAGTGGTCCTAGTAGGTAAGTGTCTCAAAATTATTTTTTTGCTTTTAAGTCTTAACATCCACAATTTGAACTACATGATTTAGATCTGCATCACTCAGAGTACGAGGATTAAGCGGACCAAGAGTTACTTTTTGTGATACACACACAATGTGCAGGTGTGCATTTATTTTTTTTCTTTCTACAAGTGTTAAAATAGATAAATGTAAAATATTTTTGTTAATAGACAATCTTCTCTACCAAGTGCTGGGTCTGAATTAAGCTTGCCTGAAGGCAATTTGGATTGGCCTGATACAATCGAAATTGAAGATGAACAAGTACAGCTGCGAAAGAAAAATAAAGATCTGGGTTCAACGTCGAGTTATGACAGTATGGAAGGAAAGTACGTTCAATTAATTATTGAAGTATTAAATTATTAAAGTTTATTAAATTAGACGAGGTCTTTATAGTAGACTGATCGCCAGAGACTAACTATACAACGAAGGATATGGGACTTGTGCATACAACTCCCCGCTCCTTCTATACACTGAGAAAAATTTCGTAGTAAAATTTGTTAAATATATAGGAAAACTTACTATATTTTATAGGAATGGTTGGATATTCTCATATTAAAAAAAATTTTACGATATCATTACAGTAAATTTTCTAGAATATTGAAAATTTTCTAAAATTTAATTTTCACTGTAACTTGGATATTATTATTATTATGGTTTTTATTATTTTTGTATTATTATTTTAATTGTCATTAATATTATTAATAGCACTTAAGAAAGAAAGAGGTTGAATTTTGTTTGTCGGCAATGAGGATTGAACCCTGGACCTTCGGCACGGCAGTCGAATACGCTAGCTATGTACCTAAACAGGCCTGTTATGTTCGAAATTTGAGATCTGATATATTAAGTACCTTAACATGTAAACTAACATTATTAACAAGCAAACGGTAATCAACAAATAATATTGTAATAATAGTATTGCGTTATATATATATATAGGAACTCATTATTATAAGACAAATACTTTTGTTCATCAAGGCAAATAACCTCAATATTTTAAGTAATGTAATGTATTAACTTTTATTATGCATACAAGAATTTTTATTAAAGTAATATAATAATTCAATACCTTAAGGGATATCAAAGCCATTTGTAGTATTTAAAATAAAAATTACCATCTTGTTTAGGGAATCCGACCACAGACTGTAAAACTAATAATTTTTACTAGTTTGTATAGTAAAAATTCAAATACATAAATTTTACCAGTTTAGATTATAAATTTTACAAATTTAAATTATAAATTTTACCAGTTTAGATCATAAATTTTACTATTTTAGATAATAAATTTTACCAGTTTAGATCATAAATTTTACCATTTTAGATTATAAATTTTTATTTCAAATTTAGTAAATTATATTTTTTTAACGATGTCTTGAGGAAGAAAAAAATTTTTTATAATTCATTATTACATGTATTATTTTTACATGGGTTTTATATATTAGGTTTCATTTGTTATCGCAATCTTCGCACGGCTGTTTAATATTATATACGCCTTTAACCTAGTATTTCTGATTTTACGCTTGAACCTATCACCAATTTGCAATACCCTAAGATTATCCGCAAACGCTCGCAGTTATCTGACGAACTCTAATTCGAACTTATATAACATATTAATTTTTAAGACGTTTTTGGGCATTTATTTGGTTTTTACCAGTTTGTGGTTAGATTCCCTGCACAAGATGATAATTTATATGAATCATTTAGTACTTTTTCCTCTAATTTTTTCTCAGTGTAATAAAAATGACTACAAATATAGTACAAATTCTCATAAATTGAGTATATAAAAATTCCGTTCCTATATAATGTAGTAATTTTTGTTATTAAAATAGCAATTTTTACTACGAATATTTTCTCAGCGTATGCTTAACTTCCAGTTTTGTTTCTAATACATATTCAGAACGTAGAATCATTTTCGCTATAGGCATTCCATAAGTATTAGTTCACTATGTCATAGTCCATAAACTATGGATTGATTATATGTTATTTTAGGATATAAATGTTTTTACAAATAATTATTCTAAAGCGGTAAAATGAATCTTCACTGATAAGTGAATTAAAAGAGATGAACGAAAAATACGTAATTATCAATTGTCAATCAATCTGAAGAATAACGCGTATTTCAGCCGGCAAGGTGCCTTCGTTGTAAAGTTATAGCCATATAAAAATTTGAGATTTAAGATTTTTTTACTTTTATCGCTAACTTAAATAATTTTTTGAGGCATGACAGAAGCATTTTAAGTATATATATACATATTTTTTTTTCATCCTAAATTTGCTATAGAATATTGTAAGATTTTTTTCGAAATCCAATTAAGTCATTTCTGATTGGTTGACATAGGGTCAGTTCTATAGATATTCTATATATATATATATATATTTTTTTTTTTTTCATCCTAAATTTGCTATAGAATATTGTAAGATTTTTTTCGAAATCCAATTAAGTCATTTCTGATTGGTTGACATAGGGTCAGTTCTATAGATATTCTATATATATATATATATATATATATATATATATATATATATCTATAAAACTTGCTTTAATGCACTTATTCCAACATCGGACTAGGCGCATTTTGAAGGTATTGTTACAAAGAAACTGTGTGATTGTTTTCAAATTGTTTTCAAATTGTTGAAATTGAGACTACCGAACTTTAGTTGTAGAAATATTTTTAAATCTTTGTGTATTTCATATATCTACAGATATTTCTACAAAATTCTAAAAAAACGTAGATTTATAGATTTTTAGAATTTTGTAGAAAATTTAGGAAGTACACTGAACAAGAAAAAAAATTTTGGCCAAGATTTGAAAATTGTTGCTATGGATTGAAGTAGAACGCCGCATATATATATATATATATATATATATATATATATATATATATCAAATCACTTACTAAAATTTGTGATATTTCACTACATAAATAAGTGTTTTCAGTCACGGTTTTCCGAAAGACTCGGGCAATATTTTTTTCTCTACCTCGGCTTAAAATATTTCTTAAGTATGTCCCTACGGACTAAGCGAAAGATATTGCTTAAAAATATTAATTAAATATATTATTAACTTCGCACGCTATGTGAAAGATATTAATTAAAATTATTTACCACGCATGCAATGTATAGTTACTAATATTTAATTAATATTTTGTAGGAATGTCTTTTGCTTACAAGGAAAAGTCTTCAGGTGTCTGTCGCCAATTTCGATAATATAATAATATGTTGTAGTACATTAAAAAATAAATGATACGTATTTTTTTTATCGGCGGAATACCTTTTTTAAGGGGGTAAAAAAACTACCCATAAATTTTACCCCCAAAAATCGACTTTTATTATTATCTCGAAAACTAATAAAGATATCGTTTGTGGGGTCGCTAACTATGAATCCGATGTCAAAATTGTAAAATTAATTGTTCAAACAATATTGTTTATACAAATTCTTGCAAAATTATTATTTTTTAGTGATTTTTGTGCTAGAATTCAATTTTACGGTAATAATTAAGTAATAACGTGATCTTTCAAAATATATTAATAATCTAATTTTGTCATAAACATATTAAATCTCAAAAAACACTTTTTTAAAAGTTAAACAAATAATATTCGAGAACGAAGTATGAGCAGCGTGAAAAGAGTGAGTATTTTTATTGCGAAATGTTATTTTAATCTCTCGAGCCGGATTTTGTAAACAACGTAGAAACAGTATTGCCAACCTCGAGATGCGTAATTACACCAGTTTGATGAGTAAGAAAATGAATATTTGTCATTTCAATTTTTATCACTTTAATATTATTTATTATTGCACAAAGCTTCCTCTAGGAGAAAGCAAAATTGTAATGTACGTATTAAATTAAAATCTAATTTTCATACGTGAATAGTTTATACGATGGTGCGCAGCCTTCCCTCCATTTTGGCGCCTATACAATATACGCCGTCGCGTATAGGTTATAACATGGTTATACCCTCATCTTCAAATCGAAGTTGCAGTTCATTTTGGAGTCTCGTCAATACCATACGTGATCCATAAAGGTTATTAATTTCTTAAATAAAATATTGTAATTCCTCAAGTATAATTTTCAAATACAATAATTAGTAAACAGAATATTTTTTAAAGGTAAATAGCTTTTCATAACCTACAATTGGTTTAATTTTTATATAATCATATATCTTAGAATATCATTTACTTATAAATACTTATAGTGCAATGGAAACTAATAGAAAAGAAAATATAATAAAATTTAAAAAAAGTGAAAATTGGAAAAGTTAGCTGATGAGTACAGCGAGTCAATCAAAGAAAATTCTTTTATAAGAATCCTAATGTTTTCATTTGTTCTAAACGTTGTATTTTTTGTAATATTTATAATTATTTATAAGAATTTTAATGTTCTCATTCGTTTTAAAACTTGTATTTATTATTTTATATTAAAAAAACATTAATATAATAAAAGCATTTTCAATGAAAAAATGGGTATTTTTTCACAAAAATCGGTTAATTAGGTAGGATTTTGTAGTGAATTCAGTATTTGAAGTGAAGTAAGCAAAATATTGATAACGTTCATCGGATTCAGAGATTAAAATAACATTTCATGATAAAAATAATCACTCTTTTCACGCTGTGCATACTTCGTTCTCGATTATTATTTGTTTAATTTAAAAAAAAGTATTTTTTTAGATTTAATTTGTTTATGACAAAATTAGATTATTAATATACTTTGTAAGGTCGCGTTATTACTTAATTATTACCGTAGAATTGGATTTCAGTACAAAAATTATACAAAAATAAATTAATTTTCAAGATTTGTTTAAACCAAATTGTTTTAACAATTAATTTTACAATTTTGACATCGGTTTCATAATCAGCGACCCCAAAAACATAAAGTATCGAATTTTTATGTTAATTGGTATTTTTCTTAATTGCGTGACTGAAAGGGTTAGCTGCAGGGGTAAGTCACCCCTTGCAATGAATTTTTTTCAAAAATCCTAAAACATATGAATTTTTAGACCTCAAGGTGCCTTTGTTGCAAAGCTATAGCCATATAAAAATTTTAGATTAAGATTTTTTTGCTTTTATCGCCAACTTTTAAAAGAACATTTTACAAATTAACATTTTCTTCCGGTAGAATGATTCATTAAACTTTACACTATAGCGTTCTGGTCTTAGCTTTTCATTACAAGCTTTATTTAAAAGCTTAATGTTTTACCATCTAATTCTTAATGTTTTACCATCTTCGTTAATTTACTGGAAATATTCTAAGCTAATATGAACATACCTGATGAATCCGTCGGTCTACAGTTCCCAGCACGTAGAATGGATTATGACCATTTAAATCTATAATGATGCAATGAAGAAAATAAAAAAGATTTAACTCTAAGTTATAAGTGTTGTAATATAAACATTATAAGTGACGAGTCCGTATTTCAAGTATGTTCATATTAGTTTAAAATAACGACAGTAAAATAACAATGCGGTTAAATAACATTAAGGAATTATATATCGTATTAAACAATTTCATAATTTTATTTAAATAAATATAAAAAATAAATAAACAATTTATACTTGTCAATCTTTTATCTTTTAAGTAGGATTTTTAGGTTTCACGATTTTATAAGAGCGTTTTATTTTACACTCTGACGTCATCTTTGAATATAATTTATATATTTAGATACAAGGAGGTACAAAGCGTACAACGTTTACCTCGTCATCGGGCACTCTATATACTTAGACAGCATCGTCCAATATTATTACATCTGGACCCTCATTGTCTTTGTTCAGCTAGGCCGTCTTTCAACATTATGTACACCTATATTGACAATGATAACTTTCGGTGTAGCCGTACGTTTTGCGCAGCCAGCGTCTCTAAAATGAACTAACCCTAGTCATATTGCTCGCGCTCCTGATACCTGTACTGTTCCCAGTAATGGGTACTCCAATTACCTTCTTTATTACTAAAGCGCGGTGTAATTTATTGTTTTTAATTAATTACTATTATTAATTTTTTCCTAAGATTATACATTTCAAAAATCATTTTAGCTGATGCAATGTATCATTTTGCGCAAACAAAAAAAACTGTGTCGTGAATGCTCGCTCACAGGGTCTAAAGATACCGTATATTACGATTCATGTGACTTAAATAGCACTGTTTTCACACAGTGTTATAGCATAGTCTATCTAAGCCCGCTTTCTAACTTAAGTACTGGCTTAGTTACATTGTGCTCTACATCATATTACATAACCATTTTCTAAAAATTAGATATTTATGTAAATGTAATATATGCTCAATTTTACACAGCAATTTATTAATTGATGCCATTGGAAAAGATCAAATTTCGGCAACATCATCACCATACTTTATAGCTCAAAAACCACAGGAACCAAACATTGATTTTGAGCTCGATGTGAAAGTTTTAATCAATAGCGGAAAGTGCGTGTTGCATACCAAAGATCCATCCAAAGAAGATGAATTGAAAATGTAAGTTACGCGCTCTTATAATATTCTCCTTTTCTTATGAATACTGTTGAATTTTTATTTTAGAATGAGTCGAATGAAGAAAGAACGGTCTTGTTCTGGAGGAACCTTTGAATTCCAACCTAGTAGTCCAAGTAGTGGTCGGAAAAATATAAGTAATAAAGAAAAATCAACAACTAGTTCATCCAGACTTCGATATATTCATCATGCAAACGTGCCTTTAGTGGATTTGACAATATTTCACATCCCTGGTTTAGATGTCAAAGTAAAAATTTACATACAAAATTCTATATAAGTGAACGAAGAGAAAAAATTATAACATTAATGCTTTTATTATAGGTTCATTATGAGTCTAAAACAGTTTCAGAAGAATCTTTTTCTCCACGCATATCAATTGATAATCCTTTTCTAAATCCATCAATGGTGTCGGTCATAAAAAAATCTAGTACTAAAAGAGCTAGCCTTTTTGCGTGGATGACACTACAAAGCATACCAGAAGAGACTATTATCAGTCCACACATTCTCGAGTTTTTAGAGCAAACGCTAGAACCTATTTCTAGCAAAACAAACTTTCAAAATGGTGGTCAAACTAATGCTATGTTTCCTTTAGAAAACATGGAAAGTTCTTGGGCCGCTACAGCAGCGAGTACTAATTATGTCTACGCCAGCTTTCCAGTGGATGTTATTGTCTACTTCCATATGCAACCATCAACATTCAGGTAAATGAAAAAAATGAGGTTTATTATCTGCTTTATTGCTATACATAATATTAAGTATATAATATTATTTGTTCATTATCGTTTGCTTGTTATTAATGTTAGTTTACATGTTAAGGTACTTAATACATAATATGTCTGTTTAGTTAAATAGCTAGTTTTGAATCCTCATTGCTGACAAAAAAATGTTATCTTCTTTCTTCCTTATGATGCAATTAATAATATTAATGATACTTATATATAATATAATAATAATAAACCAAATAATAATAACAATATCCAACTTACAGAGGAAAGTCGGTTGAAAAATTAAGTTTTTAAAAATTTTCCATATTCTAGAAAATTTACTACAATGATATAGTAAAATTTGTTGTAGCATGAGTAAATCCAACCGTTCTTATAAAAGATAGTCATTTTCCTATATATTCAACAAATTTTACTACGAAATTTTTCTCAGTGTGATGGAGGATTCTATTTATGCAGGAGTAAAAAAATATTACGTTTTATATATACGTGGCGGGCATCCGCCTGCTTGTTCCGCTCGCCAACTAATTTAATTCAATTAAACTAAAGAAAAAAACGATTGAAAAGGTACTATTTAAAAAAAAAATTTTAAGAGGCATCAGTTTTTTAGAGTATTTTTTGGGGGAAGGTACCTGAATATTGCGTATAACTTTTGAACCGTTATTACTTTGGAAAATTGACAAAAATATCGACTTGTAGGTATTAAAAATACTGTTAGGTCTGGGTTAAGTGACAAAAACAAGTACTCACTATTTATGAAACAACAGACAAAACTCTAACTTTTTATTCGATACATCAAGAACACATCTACTCTCAGCAGCTATCACGGTGGATTAAATTTCGTTAATTAGTTTACTTGTAACAAACAAAATACCGCCGATTTAAACTTTTTTATATTTTAGATAATTCAGTTATTTTTACTTCTAAATAATTGTAGAGCAGATTTTAGGAAGGTCTTTGTGTACTTAATAGATGGTAAATATTTTAGCTTGAAACATTAATAAGTTTATGATTAATTCTATTTGTTATTGAAAAATCGCTATTACAAAAATCTAATTTCCACAGCCTGTAAGCACCGTACAATTTTGATTTAACTGTAATTCGTGTAAAAAAGACGTTAAAAATTAAACAGTTTATGTAATTAATTATAAGCAATACATTTTTTTGATTCCTCCTCAGAAAAAGCTTTGTAATAGTAAAATTTTGAGTTTCGCTAAATCTTCGTAAAAATGTGTTTTGAAATGTTTCGAGTTCGAATTACGCGTTTTTAGAAAATGTCTATGTACGTATACCATCATAATTCTGGAACCACTCGACTAATAGTAATAAAATTTGGCATTCATATATGTTTTCTGATTCTGAATTTGGAACATTTTTTTTCTGTCTCGGACCATTTTATCGACATGTTATAGCCTTTTTTCCATTTTTGAAAAAAAAAAAATATATATATATATATATATATATTTAATGATATTTATACAATATATTCATCAATATTGTATCTAAAAGAGCTTAAAATTACCTACTTTTTCACGCTTTTCAATTTTGAGTATTATGTTCAATGTATACGATAAAAAAGGTGATTTGTTAGAAATGATTCATATAAAATATACTAACAAACGCTTATTTAGCAAAAAATATCAATGTTTATATGGCGCATTGCTCAACACATGTTGTTAACGTAGCAGATACAGCTACTTGGTTTGACCCTATGGTTGTACTTACTTTCGTTCAGACCACAATAATATTTTTATTCAAGAATTTGCACGCTAGTAGATGCTTATTACAGGATGGTACGTTTTATTGGTATGTTTTATGACTTGTGCACAATTTATTGTATTTACTTAGCTTCAAGTATTATTTTACTTCACTATATGCATTCAGTTTTCAAAGTTAACGCTTACACCATGCTTGTTTGTATCTTTTGCCCAAACCTAGTCATAAAAATAGTTAAAAATATAGCATCATTATAAGTGTTTTAGTGAACTAATATGTAAGACTCTCAAAAAATAATAATTAAGAATAGTTCTTCCAATCCAACATCCGTAAAAAAACAACACAAGTTTTCAGGTATACCATAATATTAACTAAACATGTCTTCGCGCAGCCTCAGAGTCACATTTTGCAAGTAAATAAAACACTTTAGCTTAAATGTTTTAAAGTTTCGACTGTAAACATGTACTTACTGTACTTGAACAATTTACAGTTAAAAATTCAAAATTTCCTTTGTTGTACATTATACTACAACTCTTTACGATTAAAATAAGACGTAAATGGAGTCTGTACGACGCTTATAGGCTGTGGAAATTAGATTCTTGTAAGAAACATTATTCGGTAACAGATAGAATTAAATAAAAAGTTAATAAAGTTTCTAACTAAAATATTTACAACTTATTACGATATTTTTCTCAAATATATATATATATATATATAGTTCCTAGCTTTCAAAAATTATATTCAGTACTTACCCGATGTTTTGAGTATTATATCGTCTTTTGCGGATACATCTCTAAAAAACGTATATATTGAATGTACGACGCTTTAACGCTGGAAAAACTTAAGTTGACTTGGATAAACCCAACTCACTTCGGTTATCCAAGTCAACTAACCAGATAAATTTATAATCTCCAAATTTAATGATGGAGTAGATTTGGTTAAATTTTAATACTGGAATTCTGTATAAAGAAAGTTAAATCCTAAGAAGATGAGTCAATATAGTGGGTATGTGTGTGCGTTCATATATATAAAATGGTACTTATGCGGACACCAAAAAAACGGACTCTAATAAAATTAAGAAAAAGAGAAAAACAAAACCTCTAGGTACGGTAAAAATAATCTACTAGTCATTACCGCCCCTTCATGGAGTGGAATTTGTTTTAGTACCGAATCGCTTAACCCAATACAGTAAGTTAACTCGGTACTACTCACCACCGCAATAACTCAATGGCTTTATCGCTTCGCGCAATAAATATCATTGACTTATTGCGGGGGTGAAAGCCATTGAGAAAATAGGTTGAGGTAATCAACCTTTATGCGGAAAAACCAAACGCTACCTGCAGTGGACGTCCGCATACGTCTACGAATGTTTGTATAAATCCCGATTCATGTTTAAAAGTGTCCTCATAAGTATCGATTTATATACTTACAATTAGTACACTCACACCCACACAAAGACACACACGCACGCACGAACGCACGCACGCACATATGCACGCGCACCCCCCCCCCCCCCCCCCCCCAACATATATATATAACGTGTCTGGCTAGCAATTTTAACATTAAAATAAAACACCCCCATTTAGGTTTTCTTGTCTACCAGTATCGCGAGTCGAATGCATGTTGCAGTTACCATCTCTTGACATCATTTTCTCATCTAAGCGTGCCGAAGAAGAGCTTATAGAGTTTCGTGAAGCCAACCCTACTATTGGACTGCACTCCGCTGGTGTCAGCAAAGAGAGCGGTTCGGCTACGGGTGGTCTCTCGGTCACCGGTTGTCTCGCTGATTTTTCAGTATATATTTTTCATCCGTATGGAGGTGGTAAGAAGTCGGGTCTCAAAGAGGCCCAATGGTCCCCGCTTTCCGACAGCGAACGGAAAGACTCACTCAGTATCAACGTTGAATTTGTCAAGTTTCATTTATCGAGGAGTAGAAAACAAAATTATATGAATGAGCAAATGAAGATGGGATCGGATACCAGTAGAGCAGTTATTAGATTTTCTAGTAAGCCAATCAACTTTTCCAAGTACTTATTATTATTTTTTTATGTATGTAATTTTTTCTTTTTTACAGAACCTTGTTCTAAAATATGTTTTTATTCGAATATTTGAATTTGTTAATTTTTTTATTCTCGTGTGCAAAGTTCGATTTTGCGTTCTCATTTCAGTACGCTGGGAAGAACGTTCTGGAATGTAACTGAGCGTTCGGGAATGCATAAGAGTTGACCACCGCTTTATTATCATCTCGCGGTGATCGTCTAGACTTGTTAAAACCAGTTCTTTCGCATACGTTCTTTAGAAGAACACATACAGCGATAACTGATAAAAATGAATACTACATAAAATGGTTCTAATGGGAAGAAGGATTTATTAAAAAAATGTGCCTTTCCAATTTATCGATTGCCAATTTACTTTTTTGATCAGACTATCAGTAGAAAGTAATTGATATATTATTTAATTTACTTTCTTTTGACCGGGGGTATAGTCCAACTTTTTATAATAATTAAAGTAGGTATCGAACTTTGCGCAACTTAATGTGGAAAATTGTATACAATACTCGTGCGCTGCGTAGGCACATCCAGGCTCTCTCTTTCATGCGACATATTCTGCTCGTATGGGAATCACCTGCTTTGCGCATTTGTATCGTAATGAACTATTCTCAAATTAATTTTTTTATATGATACAAAACTGTATTATTGTACGAAGTACTTATTTTTATTTCGAGTATTCGTAAAAGAAACATTAAAAGAAAGAATAATTTTTACAGCTATTGTTGATATTGGTTCAGCATCTTTCAAATACGATATGCGCCGACTAACTGAAATCCTTGCTTTTCCGAAAGCTTGGTATCGGCGCAGTATAGTTAGACGTCTATTCTTGGGTGATTTAAGTTCAGGATTCGCATATTCAGAAGGAGACGCCAGTCCTAATAATAAAGAAGAAGCAGTGATGGGGAGTTCTTTGATAAAACATCACGATCGGCATGGTAGCGAACTGTTATCAAAAAGCGTTTCCGAACGCAGCCCGATGCTAAATCGAGAACGACTTAGATTGAGCTTTGATAGTGATGCTACTAAGCAAATTCGTCTTAAAGGTATTGTACATTACATTTATTAAAATTACAAATCTATTATTGTAGCCGGGTTAGGTATACATAAATAAGTACACACTACTTAGAAAATACAAACTCAGACTTTATTTAATTAGGTTAGAATGCCTGCGCTTAAAAAAAATTATTGTCACGTACGCACACTAGCGTTTCTAATAATTAACACAACTCCTCTCTTTCCTTGTTAAATGAAGAGCAATCGGCTCTGACTCCTTGTCTTCTCAATTCACTTTTTTTCACGTTTCTGGACTTGATCCTCGAACGGTACAACCTACCTGCCCTAGAGTACGCTCATATCCTCTCCTCGTAACGATATATATATATATATATTCTATAAGAGAACTTAAAATGTCTGGCAAAATATGGGTGTCACTGAAATAATATCTGTTTACCATTTTTCCGTATTCAAAACATTAAGAACCAAAAAACCGCTGCCGATTCATTGGCACGTAGCTTCCTCCAAATAAATTTATAATTCCAATTAATAAAAGATTTTTTGAATATACAGTATGTGAATGCTATTTTAAATATTTCCAATCTTGATTATTTTGCTGTTGTTTACCTATTCGTTTGATTGTCTACATAATCACATTTTAATCCCCATTTTGAACTTACATTGCAATGTACAGAGTCTACCTTTTTCCAAAGTAAATTTCAATTAGTTTACATTCGTACTCGTATTTTAAAGAAAAGATTCAAGTTTTAGCAAAAGATTTAATGAAATGTATGAAATGTTATACAGAGTAAACAGGGTAAAAAAAATTGCATTTTTTGTATCTACGATTCTAAAGGATTCTATAAGCGGTGCAAAGCACTTAGCACAAATAAACAAAAGATCAATCTTTTTCCAAAATTTCAAGTTAATTAAAGCTTTTTTACTCCCGTAACCGTACGACATAGAAAACCAATTTTTTTCTCAAAAACTAATCACCTAAATGTCTTAAAATTTACAACATGTGGACATTATTATTCTTTGTTATCATGAATTTTTTCAAAACATTAGACTATTTAATTTCGAAAATATGAATTTAAAAAAACCCTTATTTGTCATAACAATTGAACGAAACGGTGAATTTAGAAAATCTTGCGGGAAAAAGTAGTAAATTTAATACTCTTTCAAAAACACTATTGCTGGATTTTTTGTATAAATTATATCATTTAAAAAAAACGAAAGAAAAAATTTCAAAAATCATGCAATGGTTAAAAAATTGCCACAATTGTCAAAATCAAAAAATTGTTTTTTCCCGAATTTAGAATCCAAAAACACATATGCATGTCAAATTTTATAATTATAGACCTCGTAGTTCCAGAAATACGACGGTATACATACATACACACCCACAGCCATCGGCACGGACATTTTCTAAAAACATATGATTCGAACTCCATACACCTCAAAACACGTTTCTATAAAGTTTTAGTGAAACTGAAAATTTTACTATTACAAGGCTTCATCTAGGAGGAAACCAAATTTGGTTCAGTAGGTGTCTAAAATTTGTTTTTACTTTTTAACTGAGTAGGTGCATTTTCCCCGGAGAAATGCTCATTTATATATATATATATATATATATATATATATATATATATATATATATATATATATACAGGGTGGGCCATTTTAATTAAACCAGTCTAATAACTCCTAAATTAAGTCATGAACAGAAAAATTGTACAGATGAAAGCTGCCCAGGATCAAGGGTGACATCTTTTTGTGCAATTAGTTTTGACATTGAACTCAAATTTCAAGGTCATTTGTAGGTAAAATTATTTTTTAAAATAGAAACCCCTATTTTTGATAGCAGATTCGGAAAGAACCGAAAATTTTACGTCCGAAACAGCATTTCAAAATTTTTGTCATGACCTTCACAAGGTCATTTCTAAGTCAAATGTAAAAAATTCTGTGATTGCTATTTAATCGCATTTTCTGGAAGAATAGTCGTAGTTATCGTACTTTTATGATGAATATTCAAACCCAATGTGACAATGACCATGAAAATATTTACCTTGAAAATAAAATAATTCCCTAATTTCAGCGCTACCCAGGAACAGCGACTTTTGACCTTTGCAAAAATGCATTTTAATCATTTTCTGTCGTTATTTGATTATTATCTGCACTGTTAGTAGGTATTATTATGAACTTTAGACTACGTAAGCTTCTTTCATGTCAATATATATCATGCTTTAATAATTTCCAACTATGATCTGAGTAACGAGAATAATAGTATTTGGTGTAAATAATCATTTTAATCGGTATTAACATATTTTTAATGTAACTTTTATTTTTCATTCGGAGGCATTAATTTCTTATATTGCGAAACTTTACAGGTACTTTTGTACTAAAAACAAACATCTCTATGAATTTTTTCACAAATCCTGATTGGAAGGTTTAAATGACTTACAAGATTAAAATAACATACATATATATATATATATATATATATATATATGACTTTGGAAATATTTTTATCAAAAAGTTGATACAATTTTACAAAAAAAAAACTATCCATGTCTATAGTGAATACTGCTTCCCTAATGAGTTACAAATTAATGAAAAAGGGTAAAAAATGAAAAAAATGATGAAGTAGCCAACTTTGACCCCTTGTAGCTCAAAAACTATGGGCCAAAAAAATCTAAAAAAAATTCAGGGTAACCAGTATATACCTATAGAACATATCCCCACATTTATAGCAATATTTATTTTTTTCAGCTTTGATTTGGCAGAGAACCACCCATATATATATATATATATATATATATATATATATATATCTGGAGGACACTGTCCAAATTGTTTGCTTAAATGATTGCACATTATTTTCGTAAGGGTACAAATATACCGTGTCCTCTTGATTCCTAGACTATTCTTAAATGCTTAAATGCAAAAAAATAATACAATACTGATATACGTGTAATATCAGGATAATAAGAATTTCGGCTGTGAACTCCAAAATATTTATGAACTAATAATTTGATTTAAATAACAAAGTTTTATTATTTTGAAAATTAACAATTTTGAAGTTCATATATATGTATATATATATGTATGTGTGTATATATATGTATAATATACCGTCTTAATTCTGGAATCGCGTAATAGATTGTAATAAAATTTGACATGCATATATGTTTTCTGATTCTGAATTCGGGAAAAAATTTTTTGTAGTATTTGATGATTATGGCTATCCTACGTTAAAAGAATGCTAAGTGTAGGTGAAACAACACTATATTTTTTACTTCTCTCAGTGATCGGTAATGTCCCAGGCTTATTTTAAACTCCGATATAATATACTTATTGTCAAAATTAAAAATAATAATTATTATTATTGTTTCATCAATGTTCATGGTTATAAAATAACATTTTAACATTGGATGACTATATAAAACAGCAATAAATAACAAATATCATATTTACTACTTGCTGTAACTGTTACCCCACCCACATATTACATATTTAAATAATATTCTATCTATTGGAACTATAAATTTAGTTGGAGAAAGCTACGTGCCAATGAATTGGCAGCGATTTTTTTTATATATTCTATATAATGTTTCTAATACACCTGAATTTTTACAGAGTTGTTAATTACTATTTACCAATGTTATAAATAATGTAAAAAAATATTTTTGTCCATTTTTGAGTTTTCTGCACAAATTAATTTATTTATAGTTCTTTATGGAAAAATTTTTCGCTATAAACATAAATCAATTTTTTGTGGTAAATTTCGCCTAGACTCTTTCGCACACTCAGCCTATTCTCCTCCTCTCTTCCTCGTCCTTCCTGACCTTCTTTAGAATGTGCGCTGCATAGTTGCTGTTTCTGCGCTATCCATCTATCGAGGTTAGCATAGCTGCCATGACTGACTCAGGGGTTACTCCCGTTTGAAGGTATAGCTTGAGTTTTTCTCGCTCCTGCTGATACCTTGAGCAGTCGCAAAAGACATGTTCCGCATCCTCGGTTGTGTCCGAACATACTTGAGAGTTCGGAGGTAGTAATTGACTTCCCCATTTACTCTTTTTATCCAGTCTTCTATCCTCGGTATGAGGCGATGTGTCTATCGACTCTTGCCGCTGGTGTCCTATCTTTTTTGCACTCAGCCATTGTCTGCTCCCTTGCGAAATCCCAGATTTTCTCATAAACGTTCTTCTTATCCATTGCTAATAGGTCAATAGGTGGCATGCCTGCTATAATGCACGCAGCCTCATCCGATACCGTACGGTAAGCGGATGCCACTCTTAATGCACTTCTTCTATATAGAAGAACTCAATCTCATGCCCATTCACTATTAGTGTTATTTTCTCCTTCTTCTTCCTACTAGAAATAAGAAAAACTTCAGTTTTATGACTGGCCAGCTCCAGTCCTGTCTCTATCAGCCATTCGTGTATTACACGAATAGACTCGTCAGATATGTCTGCTATTTTTTCTAAGTCTTTCGCTACTACGATTACTGTTATGTCGTCCGCGAATCCTACCACCGTAGCACCTCTCGATAATTGCAGCCGTAGTACCCCATCGTACATGATGTTCTAGGTAGGTGGGCCAAGTACTAATCCTTGGAGAACGCCTCCTGTGACTTCATAGGTCTTGGTGCCAAAATATTATCCGTCTCATATAATAAGAGTCTACCCTTCAATTAGTCGGACCTCATCCTCCTTATATATATGTATAAAGGTACTTCTTGCTTCCGAAGTGCCTCGTGTATTTTTCTCCATTTGGCCGTGTTGAATGCCTTTTTAACGTTGAGTGTGACGACGACACAGTACTTCTTTGATCCTCCTTTCCATCCTTCCCCTCTATCGCTGTGCGCGCGGTGTCAATCACCAAGCTCACTGCATCCAGAGTTGATCGTTTCCTCCGAAAACCGTATTAATGTTCCGTTATTCCACCTTTTCCTTCTATAGCCTGATCCATTCTGACGTAGATTATGCGTTCTAGAATCTTGCCTAAGGTGTCCAGCATGGATAACGGTCTGTATGATGTAGCGTCTTCAGGTGGCTTCTTTTCTTTTGGCAGCAGCACAAGGCGTTGTTTCTTCCATTCGGCGGGAAATACACCCTCTTTCAGACATGAGATATACAAGTCCATGAAGACCTCTGGTTGAGCATATATAGCATGTTTCTTACAGAGTTGTATTTCCTCCAGTGTGAAAAGAAATATCTCCTTATTATACTCCTTGGTTTTCCAACCGACTCTATTGGTCCTTGTACTGGCACTGGTACCCTGCTTTGATTTTTATATTTCTATTATTATGGCCTGATGATCACTTTTGGTGTAGTGTTCACTCACGATCCACGTGTCGACCGAGTCAATAAAACATCTGCTAACATAGATTAGATCTATTATAGATCCCGTGTCACCTCTTAGGTAGGAAACCCATTTTCTTCAATTGGTCTCTTTATCATTTATGCAATTCTCCTTCACTCTTCTCTTACCTACTATTCACCTGGATTCCTCTGCAACTCCTGGCCTTGCATATATGTGTATTCTAGCCTTGTGCCACAAGGCAAATTGTTCTCAAAAAGCATCCGGAAAACGGGCTCCCATTCTGGCCACGACGGGACGCTGTCCAGGCGCCACCCGGCATCGCCGTGGTTATTCGGATTTTCGCCGGTTGATAGAGTAGCCAGAGTAGGTCGGCTAAACTGCCCCAGGCTCCTGTACTTAGCGACAGCCTGGGAGCGTCAGCCCATTTTATTCCGCATCCTTTTTCCTCCACAGTCAAAGCTAAGTCGCCTTGCAGCAGCCGGTGAGCGTCTACTCAGCCATGTGTTGTAGATCTAACCTCGTTTCTTGTGGTGAGTTTTACTGGATATTCATTAGGTTTCTGGTCCGCCGGAGATATTTGTTTTCTCTCCTACCCTCTGCAGGCAGCACTACTTATGTAGTATTTTATACCTACAACGAGTTCTCCTCTATCCGCCACCTGAGGACGCGCCACATGGAGGTACAGCCTCCTCCTCGTGGTGTCTGTGTGTGCGTGCTTGCGTGTGTGGATTTCTATGCATGTGTGTGTGTGTGTTTTTATTTGGTATTAGGAAAAAATCTTAGAAAGACCATAGCATGATGTTGGTTATGGAATCGTGGAAATAGCTGCATCCCCAATGTCAGCTGTGTCGAATTCGCACCATATTCGCATTCATCTTCAGGCCAGGTTAACGCACCCGACCTAAATCGAATACGGCCTTCACCGACCCTTAGTAAAGGCGAATCTGGCTCCATCTTCTGTGCCTTTTATCCGGGTTGTGCTAATGAAACAAATCAAACATAATAACTTAAATTAACCTCAGTATCATTTATTTATAAAAATACTAAACTCTGACGAACCTTAATATGCTCATATAGACCGACATATGCAAGGTAACAGTTCCAGTTTCCGAATCTGCGGACTGTCTGTTAGCACAATTGCGATACGTGATAAGCTGTATGCGTCTTTATATCAAATTCATTCAAATTTAAACCAATAATATAAAGGTCTTGAGCCAAAGGCTATTTCTACAATGCTTAAATAATTATTAGTATGATTACTGCGCAGCCCGTCATAATACGGTCCTTACAAGATATTCAGGGAGGCTAAAATTTAAACAATAATCATAAATTCATTTTCACTCTTAACTTTTTTCTATAAAAGCAGTTTTTATAGCAAACTATTAGAATAATTTTAAAGATCTTTTTTCCCCATCACTCCTATTGTTATTTTATATCAAAAGCTAGTTTTGGTTACGTCAATAAAACTTCTCTCTAATTTGAAGTTGGTGTAGGCATATATACCACGTTATAAAGAACGCTTAATTGAACATATATCCGAATTTGATATTCAAAGAAAATTGACAATTTGATGAACTACCTTGTATGCGTGAGTATATATCCATACTTGTATGTGTGTGTGCGTGCGTGTGTGTGTGTGTGTGTGTGTGTGTATATATATATATATATATATATATATATATATATATATATATATATATATTGTTTTAGATATAGGAAGAGGATGGAGTTTTACGGGCGACAAACAAACATCAGAAATTAAGTTACGAGAGCCAGCTTGGGAAACTTTAGTTCTGTTTGCTATAAATTTCACTCGTTTAAATGTTCACATGAATATGGGAAACGTAATGGGAAATGTCTCATGGATGACGAAAGATTTTCGATCCGATGGAAGGTTGTCGATTGGCAGTACTGGACATAAAAATTTATATATAGGTATTGGATTGGGAGGTTCGAGTTTAGATGCTAAAGGTGGCATTGTAGGAGGAATAATTGAACTTAGTAAAATTGATACCTACAGTAAGTCAAGTTAACTTTAATATTTTCAGATACTGTGATTATTTCTAACAATAATTTAATTCTTTTAGTTCACATCTGCGAAGAGCCTGGTACCGAACCAGATCATACTGTAGGGTTGAAATTGTTTGCTTTAGAATTACGTTTAGATTATATGGGAACAAGTGTTTTAATGTTTAGAGTTTCATCATTAGACGTCACTTTGAGAGATGAATGGAAAATCAATCGTAATAGCAGTGGAGGTGCATTCATACCTACTAGAAGGTATACGAAATTCGTATACATTTCTAATATTACATTGTGAACTATCACAGTCAAGTGGAATTTTTTAGACCTAGTGTGGAGTTTGCAGTACGGGCCGAAGACGAATACTGCAACCACACAAGGTCAAAAAGTCCACTATTCCTTGGTACACCACGTATTTGTAAAATATGTATTGATTTTTGCAATCCATGCTATTTTATGGGAGCGGGTAGAAAAGTGAAGCCCGCTGGCTAAACAAATATAACTGTGCCAGAAAAATCACTTTAAACCGTTATTTAAGAAAAAAAATTGCAAAAATCGTACACATATTACAGCCATTTTTCTGCAGTCTATTGTAGATATATGAATTAATTTGGGTTTTATTCTTGTAGACCAGCAGTAATATTTATGCATGGAGACCTTGGATGGGATCAATTGCAAATCATGATAAGCAAATCAACAACTGCAGATTTACTTAAAATGTTTTATAAACTAGATGAATTCTTCAGTCAACAATTCAAAAGTAGTAAACGTGTTTTTAGTTCTCTTCAAACAAGACAGCAGAGGATGAATAATAGTAGTCTAAAGAAAAAACATATAAAGAAACGAGCGAATTTCGAAGGTTTGATAACCAATTCAGAAACAGGGAGAGAAATGGTAGACAAATTGTATCATACTCTTTAGGAATATTTATGGAAAAGTGCATTAATCTGATAATAGACTACACTTTCAGTAATAAGACAAAATAGTACTTTATTAAAGATTGAGAATGCCAAATTCAATTTTTTACTTTTAATACTCTCTATTGTTCGCATATTTGATACATGACCTGAGCTACTGGAAGTCATTTAAAAATAGTGATATAGTCATTATTTACATTACATACATTACATTTACACAGTCTGTAATTGGGTTAGTGTACCGTTTGTAAAAATTCCTATAGAATAAGAGAAATGATTTAGGAAAAAAATGCTTGGTGCAGGAAAAATTATTATATTTTCTAGTGGTGAGGTATAGATGAATAAATTTTATTATGCAATTAATTAATTTTTAAATCACGTAAATACTTTATTAACTCGTATTTCTATCTCTTTTAATTCGATTCTTGTTCGTTCTTATTAATTATATTACGTATATATGTTTTTATAAAAATTATCTCAGAATATATGAGTGAAGAAAGTTCATGTTCGACTGCCGTGATGTAAATTATATGCTAAATATTTACTTAAATTCTTATGGTCAGTTACTTGTTTTCTGAGCTTGTATAATAAACGTAAGTATTTAATATCTAATCATATTAGATAAACATACAATAAATTTATCGATACTTTGGTTTCGAAAATTTCATTATTATTAACGACCCTTGAACTAGAATGTTAACTTCCGATACTTATTATTAGCTGACAAACACTCGGCGTCAAACAGATTCAAAACATTTGAATAACACAGGCCGACAAAATTTTGTCGAATATCGGACCCAGATACAAGAGTATATATTCCCGAAGGATTTTGGTGCGCTGAATCCGAATCTGAAGTCCAAATTGCCGAATTGACTCTGGTTTCTGAGATATACTAACCTAAAAGTTCAAAAAACGCTGTTTTTGTCTATTTTTGAGGTTATGTAGCTCAGCAGATTTTTGTCTTTTTGAAAAAATACACAGGGCATCTTAAAGTATGAATCTTTTTCTTTCAAATGTCGTTGAGACAAAAACAGGCAAGTAGGCAGGCTGGCGGGCTGGCTATAAAGAAGTCGAGTGAGTGAGTAAGTGGGCAGGTAGGTAGATACAAAAGCACGCGAGCAGGCGGGCAGACAGTTGAGCCGTACGCAAAAACTTTAAAATGCTATGTCTCAGCGCGAAAAAAAAGATATCTGAACAATCTCAACGTCATTTGGAAGATTAAGACCTATACTTTAAGATACTCTTTATTGATTATGGAAGCAGGTACAGGGAAATTTTAAATAAAAGAAAAGAACATATATCTTATGATATGTGCTCTCTTCTCGAGTGATCGAACTGAACTGAGTGTTGAAGCCCATTCTTTATGCTCCGGAGGTCTTAGTCTCCAAACTACTTATCAATGTTTATGTATAGCAATGAAAGAAAAGGGTCGAATATACGATGACGTTCTAGAGAAAGAATTTATACACAGCTATATCAAGTGTTATAAGTAAAGCAATCTCTGTTGATCTTAATAAAAGCAAGAAATTGATATTACTATGTTTGCACATATTTCAATACTCCCACTCAAAAATTGATTAATATCACGTCAAGAAGAAAGCACTATTTTATTATTTTATGTAAATTGGGAAATATAAAAATGATCCGACATTTGTTGCGAGGATTGGGGAAACCCAAATAAAACCCAATCAGATCATAGCTTTAAACAATTAAGTATTTTTATAAAATATATATTTGATTTTATTATTATCATTTTTATGTATTCGATAATTGCTCTAGGCCAATACATTTTCTCAGCTTCATAAATTGCACGGCGAGCAGCGGTTTGGTAAAAGCGTCTGCTAACTGCTCACCTGTGGAAATATATTTTAGCATTACTTGTTTTTCTTCAATTTTTTCTCTTGTAAAATGATATTTAACATCAATGTGTTTAGTCCGTTTATGATCAGTTGGATTGTTAGCAATACAAATGCATCCATTGTTATCCTCATAAATAAGTATCGGACTTTCTATTTTAATTTTAATACTAGCTAGTAAAGATTTTAGCCAACAAGCTTCTCTTACTCCTTCATAGAGAGCCATATACTCAGCTTCTGTCGAAGACGTAGCCACTGAGTTTTGTTTTTTACTGTTCCAAGATATTACGTCATTGTCAAAGGCTTTGAAAACATAGCCTGTTGTACTTTTACGATCGATTTCATTACCTGCCCAATCAGAATCTACGTAGCCAGTTAGTATATTTTTTAAATGACTTCTTTTATATTTTAATTGCAAATTTATTGTACCTTTTAAATAGCGTAATATTTTTTTTAAATTTTTCCAAAGTTCAATATTATTTTTTACTTGATATCTACTCAATAAATTGATAGCAATACATAAATCAGGACGTGTACATAACATTGCATACATTAAACATCCGATCAAATTTTTACATGGCGCATCATAATATTCCTCTGAATTTAAGGCATCGTAGTCTAATTTTTCAGGTAATGGAGTACTCACAGATTTACAATCATTCATATTAAATTTTTGAAGAACCTTTTGTAAATATGAAGTTTGATCTAATAAAATTGCATCATTTTCTCTTTTGATATTTATTCCTAAGAAAAATTTTACTTCTTGCATATCAACCATTGAAAATTGTTTCATTAAATAATTTTTGAAATTTGTCATTACAATTTTATCGAAAGTTACTATCAGTAGATCATCAACATAGAGAATAACATAAATATTTTTCAAAACATCATTATTATCAAGGAAATATAAACATCGATCTACTTCTGAATTTTTTAAATTATGTGTTTTCAGTACTTTATCAAAATGTTCAAACCAACACCTTGCAGCTTGTTTCAGACCATATATAGCTTTATTGAGTTTACAAACATAGTTGTCTTTGGCTTTTATGCCTTCTGGTACTTTCATGTATATTTCCTCTTTCAATATGCCATTGAGAAAAGCTGTCTTTACATCCATTTGATGGATTAGTAAATTATGTTGATTTGCAAAAGAAATAATTAATCGAAAAGTAGTTATTCGAGCAACTGGCGCAAACGTCTCATTATAATCTAATAAGTATTCTTGGCTAAAACCTTTTGCTACTAGTCTAGCTTTATATTTACACATTTTACCGTTATTATCATTTCTTATTGTATATACCCATTTACAATCTACAATATTTTTATTTTTTGGATGAGACATTAATTCCCAAGTTTTATTTTGTAGCATTGAATCAAGTTCATCTCTCATTGCTTTCTCACACTGAATTTTATCCTCACGAATTTTAATTTCATTATATGATTTGGGAGCTTCGCAAATAATTGACTGCATGTATGCTTGATAACAACTTTCTTCATTGTAAGAAACAGTTAGCATACTTTTAAGTCGCTCACTTCTACGTAAGCTTTGTTTATTTGAGTCAATTTGAGAATGATCTGTATCAGATTTATTATCATGATTTGTTTTATTAATTTTCTCTTTTTCATTTTGAGAAATCATATCTGATTTATTATTTACGTTATCTGCTTCTATTACAGATTTATTGCTCTCTTGTTTTTCTTTATTGTTTTGAGAGTTTTCATTTGATTTCATTACATTCTCTTGACTTTTTCCAATTTCAAAACTTTCATCAATTTTATACCTTTTGGTATTACAATTTTCAACATTGATGTTTTCTTTGTGTAGACAAGGTCTAGATCTTTTATAATTTATTTCATCAAAAATAACATCTCGAGCTACAATAAACTCATTGGTTTGAGTATTTAAAATTTTATAACCATGACTAGAATATCCAACTAAAATGCCTTTAAATGATTTTTTATCAAATTTACCTTTTCGTTTTTTGTCATGTATATATACTGTTGAACCAAAAATTTTTAAACGATCTAGACTTGGCTTTTTATTATGCCAAAGTTCATAAGGCGTTTTGTCTTTTACAGCTTTAGTCGGTGTAATATTCAACAAATAATTAGCTGTTAAAATTGCTTCGCCCCATAATTCCTTTTGTAAACCGACACCGTGTATCATATCGCGTGCCTTTTCTGTTAGAGATCTATTCATGCGTTCGGCTACAGAATTTTGTTGAGGTGTATAAGGCACTGTTAAATGATATTGATTCCTTTCTGTACACAATAAGTTTTGAAATCATTTGATAGGTATTCTCTGCCATTATCGCAGTTTAAATAAGCAATTTTAAGATTGAAATGTGATTCACTTTTTGCTACAAAATCTTGGAAAACTTTAAATACTTCAGATTTATATGTGATTAAATAAACAACCGTATAATGGGTGTATTCGTCAATAAAAGTTACAAAGTAATTTTTATTGTCTATTAACGGTGGACTTATTGGTCTGCATACATCTGAATAAATTAAATATAATGGCCTCGTAATATGATCTCTATTTCTTTCCTTTGAAAAAGGGAGACATGCTTCTTACCGTATATACAAGCTTCGCAAAGTTTGTCAGAGGGATTTATCGCCTCTATTAATTGCGTATTTGAAAATAACTCACATCTTTGAATTTCTACAAATTTTGATTTTCCAATGTGACCTAATCTCTCATACCACAATTTATATTTATTTATAGATGTGGTTTCATTAGTATATGTTTGATTACACATATTTTTTATTTTCTTTATTTCAAAAACCACATATATTAAATTATTTTGTGACTTACCAGTTAAAACTGTTTTACCACCTTTTGTGATTGAGACCTTTCCATTTTCAGCAAAAATGACGCTCATTCCTGCATTTTGAATGCGACGTACTGATAATAGATTATAGGGTATTTCTGGTGCATATAAAACTTCCTCGAGACTTCCAAGGAACCCTTTGTTTGTCCTAACTTGTATCGTCCCGATCTTTGAAGCTGTGATCGCCTCACTCTTCTTTGCAACAGAAATTTTCAATGGCGTATTCAAATCTTTTATTGTTGTAAAGACATCTACTTGATTTACAAGATGATCAGTTGCACCTGAGTCCAAAATAAAATCCAACTTCATTGAAGAAGTTATACTTTCATTTGTTGATTTTGTAAATCCACTTGCAAAAGCAAAATGATTATCAGAGTCGTGTAGCTGCACAGTTTGTATTGTTCTAGGACGTTCACTATAATCACTTTTTTCTGAGGAATGATATTTTTTCTTATAATAACAATTTTGAGTGTCCACAAAAATCACATTTATTTTTATTGAATTTAGAATTATGATTTCTATTGACCGTGTTCTTGTATTGATTATTTTTAGATTTGAAATGAAATTTTTTTATCATTTTTAGACTTGTTTCTTGAATTATTATTATTATTGTGGTTATTTTTTGCATTGTTAGTTTGATTATTTGGTTTATCAATTTTTGTTTCCACGTTCAAAACTTGTTTACTTGTTTCACTCTTTTCACTGCATAATTTTAATTCGTAATCTAATAGTCTTGTTTTTACAAACGCGAGATTTAAGCTTTCATCATTTAATGTTTGAATAGCCGTCACAACAGGATCATACGAGTTAGGTAATGTTGTCAATAATCTCGTCACTTTATTTATTTCATTCAAAAGTCCTCCTGCAGCTTGAAATTCAATTATCATTTCATCAAAAAGCATGAAATGTTTTGTGAGCGTTACATCTTCTTGCAGCTTAAAACTTAATAACTTTTTATCTAAAGTTAATTGTTTCGCTAAACTTTTTCTTTCATAAATTGCATCCAATTTTTTGAATATATCACTCGCGGTATCTTTTCTCTGTGGCAAAGCCAATTATGGAATCGCTCAAATACTCAGAAACGTTGCTTTTAGCAACTCTTTCTTTTCTAAGCCATTCATCGGTTACTGTGTCTGGAATCTTTTTATGAATAACTTCCAGTGCGTCCTCTTCAGCAAGCAACAAACGAACTCTGAATTTCCAAATGCTGTATTTTTCACCATTAAATGGTGTGATATTTCTCTTAGTCTGTTTTTTATTTTCTTCACTCATTTTAGAACTTTAACTTAACTTGTGTACACTAGTGTCACTTATAACAACTTATTTAAATTTAGCTTATGACATATAAAAAGCACATAAATTTATTTGATATTCAATTTTACACTATTGTGCCTGGGCCCATAACCTATTGATTATGGAAGCAGGTACAGGGAAATTTTAAATAAAAGAAAAGAACATATATCTTATGATATGTGCTCTCTTCTCGAGTGATCGAACTGGACTGAGTGTTGAAGCCCATTCTTTATGCTCCGGAGGTCTTAGTCTCCAAACTACTTATCAATGTTTATGTATAGCAATGAAAGAAAAGGGTCGAATATACAATGACGTTCTAGAGAAATAATTTATACACAGCTATATCAAGTGTTATAAGTAAAGCAATCTCTGTTGATCTTAATAAAAGCAAGAAATTGATATTACTATTTTTGCACATATTTCAATACTCTTAACAGTTTTTGGAAGAAAAATGTTGTTACGTTACTACATAACCTCAAAAATAGCTAAAACCCGATATTTACGCACAATTAGGTTAGGATATCTTAGAAACCAGAGCCAATCCGACACTTTGGACCTCAGATTCGGATTCAATGCACCAAAATCCTTTGGGAATATATACTCTGGTTTCTGGGTCTCACTCAGAGATGTCGGCCTGTGTAATTTCAATTCCCTCCAAAGAGATTAATTATGATCTTAGGTTAGCTAGGATTTAAATCATATACCCGCAAAAGCCTCCTCCTGACGTACTTAATCTATTCAGTGATATATAGACGCTTGAATGGTGTAGTATAATAATATTTATTACTGGTTTATATAGTTGATATCTCATTGCTATCACAGAGAAATTAGGAAAATTTATCAATGATAGCGGCCTTGGCTTAAAGAATAGAGTATTTGAGCCAAGGCCGCTATCACAAGTAATCATCATATTACAAGTCAGGAATTCGAGGTTTGTGCCTCGAATCGTGTCATTAAAAAACGTAACAATTTTAATAATAAACATTTTGGTGTTTTTTTTTAATAATAAAGCATTTATGAACTCTATTATACTTGTATAATGCAAAATTTTGTATTATACAAGTTGTTGCAATATCTTGCAATTACTACTACTTACTGTAATTTTTGTTACAGTTGTGATAATTATTTCTACATCATTTCTCCCAGTTTGTAATTCAACTTTCTCTCCGGTTGTAGTATCTTTGTAATGCCTTTTTAAACAAATCTTTGTAATTCTTATATATTTTCAGGGACCTTTTTGACTAATCAAGCTGCTTTAACAGATGCTCGTCACCATCGACACTGGCAGCGAGTTTTATGCCAAGTAGCAGGCTTACAATTGGGAAGTTTAAAATTTTTTTTACCAAGAAATGGTACAGTTCTTGGGGGTACTATGGAACTGCATGGCTCCAATATTAGTTTAGCTTGCTTCCACGGTATTAATTTTAAAAGTAAGAATTGGGCACTGTTTTCATTAAAAGAACCGTGTATCAGTTTTGCTACAGAAGCACAAGAAATTCCAAGTGTTGAATGTGAGAAAATATTTTAAACGTATTTATGGTTGAAATGCTGACACATGACTTCTGCATGTGTGTGTGTGCATATATGTATATACACACATACAGAACCTCACACACATCATTGCATCAGCATTATAATAAATAAAATTATATATTTATTTATTATTATTTTTTTTAATAATTAGCACCCAACTCTTGCGATGTTCATGTAGTACAAACATTAACGATCAGCCTTGGACAACAACAAGAACAGCATGCTCGACATCATTCTATGGCGACTGTTTGTAGACTAAGTCGAAGCGTTCTCTTTCCTCCACAATTCAAATCTTTACAAGAATGGTTTCATTATGCGTTTGCCAATAGTGAAATCGATGGTAAGTATTGCACCGATAAAAATAAATCATTAATATTGCATTTTTTAAGAGCTATTATATTTAATAGAAAATTACTTTTTGTAGCCGTAGATCGATTTCCTTGTGTCGAAAGAGAGCGCTCTGAAAGTTCGTCGGAAACCTCTAGCTCTATTCGAGGAAGAAATCCATCGACTACATCTGGGAAGCTACAAGAGCATTCCCATACACGAGAAGTCATATTTGCGTTACCATCGTTACAATTGCATTTAAAAACTGAACATCTACAAACTGCCGAAACACCTGATGTGATAGGTTTGTAAATCTTTATATTATTTTATTTTATAAACAACATTTAATATATATTTGTATAAATAAATCATAATGCACAACATATAATCATTTCGATTAGAAATAAAGTGGGAGGGGGGAAGTTAGGGAGGGCAGAGAATAGAGAGGAATGTTAAGGTCTATGATAGTTACAGAGAGAGAAAGACCGAGAGCGAGAGAGAAAGAGAAATTCACCAATGTTTATCCAAATATTGTTAATACTTTCAAAAAACAAGGTATTCTAGGCATTGACAATATATTGGTAACAATTATTAGAATGATAACTAATATAAGGCAACAGACATAACTACAGCGTTAATACCCGACATTGTCCAATCAACTTGTTGAACGTAGAAGTTCCACTATCGTTGCGTTGCGTATTCGCTAGTCGGACGATTCTCGCATTGCAAAATTGAGGACTCGCGCTTTTTTACATGAGACATTATACCGATGGCTGAGGGGAATACGCCCAATCGTGTACATTCAAACCATATCATTCAGTTTGAGCTCATTTAGTCTATTGGTTTCTTTGGAATCTTGCAGTCAGTGAATCAGTCTCGTACTCTATGAAACGACGCGAAAGTTAGTGAGAAATATTGAAGACGAGGGGGCGTGCAATCTATTATCTGTCTGGTGTATAAGTTCTTGAGCCGTCACGCCGATGCTTGCCGCGAGGACTCGTATCTGTGTTCTGTCTCTCTCTTTAACCTTTAGATGACGGGAAAACCAATATATTGGCTTAAAAAAAGGTACTTTGTCTTTGTTTCAAAATCATTATTATGGGGTTTTTGGGATTGCTGATTACGAATCTGAAGTCAGATTTCAAAAACTCAAGATGGCAGATGCAATATAGTGGATCTAATATGCCGAAAAAAATCAAATATTGAGTATAAAAACTTTTAATTTGCTACAGTTCGGACTGAAATATATACAGATGGGTTTTTTAGATTATGAATTAGGAAATTGGAATCAGATTTTCAAAAAGGTTTATCCAATACGGCGAATCCAATATGGCGAAAAATGAAATTTTGGGAATAAAAATTTGATAAATTCGCGTACAATCAAATTACCAGTTGATGAAAATAATATGTATGAGTTATCCTGAATGTTCTCCTTTAGCGTAACCCGGAATTAACGACGTGGACGTAGAGAGAGTGTAGTTCCTTCTTTGTTTTTTTTGTATTTTTAATTTTATTATTATTTTTTATCTATTTTTTTATTTTTTTTTATTTAATTTTTTATAATTTATTGAAATTATAGAAGTTTTATTCAAGTTCATTTTGTCATTTGATTTCTGATAAAGTTTTAGAATTTGATATTACTTTAAGCGTTTTTATTATTTAAATTTTATGGTAGTACAGATTTAGTATGATGTTTCAAAGCAAGGAGATACACATAAAGCTGTTAAACATGTACTACACTCCTACACAGATCTACGTCTAATTTTCGTCACGTGACATAATATACATAGACGCGATAAACTTTTTACTGCAGTACAATTTTTTGAGCAAAATAACGTCCTTGAAGTCGTAGATCTTTTGAAGATTATTTTGTAAGAAGTTGTTGAGAATCAATATTTAGCAATGACTGAACTACCTGCATACGAAAGTCTGGGTGTTACGTCGCAACATGGCTCACCAGGCGGTGGCAGCACCTATCAAGCGCTTTCTCGAGCGCGCATTCGTGCCGCAATCTCGACTTCCTCTCATACGGGTGCATCCCGAACAGTCAGTCGACATCCATTCTAGCGTGCGGATCTCTCTCTCTCTCTCTCTCTCTCTCTCTCCTAGTTTGATTTTCTCGATGGCTTCACCACGCGACTTTACAAGTTTAGTGTTTTATCGAATCTTACTTGATAAAAAGAAAGCCGACCAACGAACGGCTTGCCTTTTTGAGGCAGATCGGAGTACATCCGTGATCCCACGAGTGACGGGTTGCTTCTATCTCAAATCTCGAATCTCGAAAATTATTGTGAATTCATGCGTGATTTGTGTGTGAATGAACGTGAGTGCGAAACGGGAAAATTGTTCTTGTTTAACGGCTTTCTGCCAACAAAAGTCAATTGTACTCTTCACCGTCTTTTGTCATTTCAAAATAACGCGTGTGCGCGCGCTTTTGGCGGCGTCTTTCTTTGTGTCGATGTCACTCGCAAACTTCTGTTCAATTTAATTTTGTGTCTTTTCTTAATAAACTGGTGTTTTTATGTCTTCGGACTTTTTCCCATAAACAGTGTTCTTTTATTTAACATCCTATATAGTGTCAACTTCAACAAAAGTAATAAAATAACGAAAAATCTAACATCGCGATTCTCAGTAAATTTACGAAATCTAATTCGACATTGTCTAATCTCAAGACAAGCAAGTCTTCGTGGAACAAATTTAGTTTTATAATAAATACTTAAAAGTTTTTCGCATTTTCTTCACTCAAATCACTCGAATCAGTCAAAATAAGATCAATAAAATGGAAAAATATTTTGTTATACCTTTTTATTGTTTTCCTAGTAGACACAGTCAGAGATAATTACCTATCAATGTTATCAATACCCCCCATATTTTTATTGTAATCATGAATACAAAGTGGTTTGATTATATTTTGCTTAGTTTTATAGACTTTTTACCAGTCAAGCAATACTCAACTTCATGAACTGTCGTTATCATAAAAACTTCCTTTTTGTCCATCCAGTTCATTACTAACCATATAGAGGTATGAGCTACATCAATTTAATTTTCTTTGATTTTCGCGTCTAACACTGGTATGCCTTTTCGGTTCTTCTTCACTGCCGCACAGATACTTGTATCTCAATCATGCAAAAATTCAGCAAGCTGTGGAGACGAGTACCAGTTATCAATAAATACAACATGACCTTTATAGAAATATGATTTCATAAAATGAGCAACAATATCTTCTGATACCCCTAAAAATATCTTTCGTAGTCCGTATCAGAACGAATATATGCAATAAAACCGAGAATAGAACCAGTCTCACAATCTACCAACTTAAAAATTTTAATGCCAAAGCGATTTCTTTTCAAAGGTAAATATTGTTTGAAGTTCAATCTTCCTTTCCATAACAATAAGCTTTCATCGATACAAACATTTCTTGCAGGGTAAATAGTATTAGCAAACTTATTTTGTAAGTGGTCTATCACAGGTTTGATTTTTTTCAAAGGATGATTGCCAATTTGTTTATTGTCAAAAAAGTGAAGTTGATCATAAAATTTATCGATCGAACGAACTTACCTGTAAGTGAAGTCCGATCGTAATTATGTGAGCTGTCTCGTCCGAAAAGATCAATTGAGTAGTGACGCCAGTCTGCTAATCCAACACCACAGAGTTTAAAGTAAAGAGAGCTTTACGCGTAATCGGTAGATGGAGCCAGCGCTCTTCCCTCTCTCCCGCCAAGCTGTAGGTTCCGCTTCGACGATCTCGCTATTATATTTTTGATACAGTCTGCGCAAAATGCTATTTTACGTACTTTGCAACTTTTTAAAATCGCATTTGCGCTCCCTGTATCAAAAAATATCGTTTGATACATGTGTGAAAATTGATTCTACACTCGTGAGTTTATCACCGCCGCTTCGCTCGGGCGACAAACCTCTCACTCGTGTAGAATCAACTTTTGCGCACTTGTATCGAAGTATACTATTTAAAGCTCTGTATTGCGAATATTAATGGGTGGGTTTAAAATCGTTAGATTGGGGAAGGGTGATTGATCTTTTCGGACGAGACAGCTCACACAATTACGATCGGACTTCACTTACAGGTAAGTTCGTTCGATCGATGAATTGTATTTCACTGTCTCGTCCTCAAGATCATTTGAGTAGTTGTTTAATTAATGATATGAAAGCATGTTTATTAATGATATGAAAAAAAAAAAATAGAATGTATAGCTATCTCAACACAGCATCCGCGAAACCCGTTTTTGACAATGGCCGATGATAGAATCGCGTGATAACGTTGGACTTTTCGGCCCATCCTGCTGTTTTTCTTATTGTTTCAATGTTGACTCCTTTCCGGGCTGCTGCCGAAGTCGCTGCGTGTCTCGTGCTGTGCGCTGTGAAGATATTTGTGTCGATTCCACTCTATTGCATCGTTCCTTTGATCCATCGGCTAATAGTCTGCGCGGATGCTTCACGGTGCGGTTTTTTAAACGTTATGAATAATCTTTTTATCCCTTGTCGAATATTTGACGTTTTTGACAGGTAGGTCTTCAGTGCGGAGACAACGCAAATTTCTGATTTTTGGTCTAGTTCGTGGATATTCGATACTCGTTGTGCGGTGCTCAGCGCTAGCAGTGTTGCTAGCTTCTTCGTTAACTGTTCCAGTGTAATGTCTTCGTTCGGATGTAATGTACCAAGGTACGTTAATACCGTTCCCGGATCCCAAATTGACTCATATTTGGGGTTTTGTGGCTTTTCCGCTGAAATTCCTTTGAAGAAGTGTGATACTGCTGGATCTTTACCCAAATCATTTAGAGACAGTAGAGACAACGCAGATTTGTATATATTGAGCGTGCTATACGATAAGCTCTTCATGTTGGGTCTTGTGAAGAATTGCGTGGCTTTTACTGCGGTTATCTCTGTTATGGGATTTTTCTGCTCTTGACAAAAGTCCCACCAGAAACGGATTGCCTTTTCATATTGTTTAAGCGTGCCTGGCTGAATTGATGAGAGCATTACTTTAGTTGCTTCTTCGGAGAATCCTCTTGGATGAAATGCTTCGCTGATAATTTGACGGCTGCCAGGGAAAGGCACGGTGCAAGTGGGTCTGCTTCCTTGAAAGGAGATATAAGTAAATCGTATGCTGGTGCAAATTTGATAGGATCGGTGGTCATCAAGTCGGTGAGTAAGGGGAACCATGGTTGCGTGGGCCACCATGTCACTACTCCCTCCGCTTTGTCCGTACATATTTTGTGTAAGACCCGTAGAATTAATGCAAATGGGGGAAATGCGTAAAAATAGTATTTATCCCACGATATTGTAAATGCATCCACGGATAGCGAATCCGGGTCCTTTTTCCACGAGATGTGTTTTTTGCATTTGGCGTTTGCTTTAGAAGCAAAAAGGTCTATTTCGAACGGACTGAAATTCTCAAGGACTTGTTTGAATGCCCAGGTCGATTACTCCCATTCAGTTTCTTTGAATTCTAAGCGTGATTGTCGATCTGCTATTACATTTTCTTTCGTATTTATGTAAGATGCGAAGATCCATAGGTTGCGTTTTTCGCACCAACCCCAGATTTCTCTACTTATTTTCAATAAGGTCTTGTTTTGTATGCCTCCTATTTTATTGAGATGCGTCATGGCTGTTGTATTGTTGACACGTAAGAGTATCTTAACATCGTGTAAGTCTCTTACGAAACATTTTAGTGCGTAGAATACTGCTTTAAGTTCCAAAATGTTGATGTGCTCTTTCTGTTCATCGGCACTCCACCAGCCATTGACTTTCTCACCGTCACAAACAGCGCCCCATCCAGACAAGCACGTATCGGAGAAAATTTCACGAACGTAAACGTTCTTTCGAATGGGATTTTGGGTTTTTGTTATGTTATCTATCCACCAGCCTAAGTCTGCTTTCATCTCGTTTGACACTTGCATTCTCTTTTCAAAATTATTATTTTATTTTTCGAGAGCTAAGTATTTTTCCCTTTCTAGATGTCTAGTGTACATAAAGCCGTACTTAGAGCCTGGGCATGCTGATATTAGTGTCTCAACGATTTTTGCGGTTTCCCGTATTTTACACGATTTTTGTTTATGGAAAGTTTTTAGCTTGTTTAGGATTTTTCCTTTTTTCTCTTCTGTTAAGTAGATGTTATAATTTTCACTGTCGATTACAAATCCTAAAAAAGTGCAACGTTTGGTCGGGTTTAATTGGCATTTCTTGATGTTGAGATTAAAACCAAGTGATACAAGCAGATTTGCTGTAGCTTCTACTTTGAGCTTACAGTCGTCGTACGTTTTGGCCATTATTAAGAAATCATCTAAATATACTACTGATCAGCATACCTTAGACCTCATGTTTTTGACAATTGGCTTAATCAATTTTGTGAAAATGAAAGGAGCAAGCGACAATCCAAATGGAAGAGAGTTAAACTGGTATAGTGTTCCTTCGAAAGAAAATTTAAGAAATTTTTTAAAATTGCTGTGTATAGGAACCCCAAAATATGCCTCTTTTATATCAACCGATGCTAAGTAATCGCCTTTGTTCAATAGTTTTATAACGTCTTTCATGCCCTCCATTTTGAAGTGAGGGGCTGATAAATATTTATTAACATTTTTTAAGTTAAGAATAAACCGTTTATCTCCAGTGCTCTTGTCACGCAAAAAATAAGTGGAAATGAATTCCCCTTGCTCCCGCTCACATTTGGAGATTGCATTTTTTCTCAACAATTCGTGAGTTGCCGTTCTGCATTCTATGCGTTCCTGCTCAGAAAAACTTGGTTCTTTCGGAGGCGCTGTTTGGTTCGGAGTTTTAACGAATGGGATTTTGAAACCCGTAATACATGACAAAATGAACGGATCGTGAGTCATTTTTTCCATTCAATTTTGTGATTTTTAATTGCCCTGAAATTTAATTTCCTCGGTGTTTGCCTCTTGTAGTTGCTGTTGTAAGTTGATCTCTGCTTCCCCCCCCGTGAGTAAGAGCTCGTGCTGCTCTTCTTCGAGGGGCCGTAACAGTTTAAATTACCGCCGCTCTGAGATTTTTGAACTGGTTTGGATGTTCTTCTGGAGTAGCCTGTATCCTTTTTAGTGTCCTTGAAATAGTGAGGTTTCACAATGCTCTTTGCAGATTTTTCAATTTCCTGTGCCGTTTTCAATTTTTCGGAAAAATTTTCGCCAAACAGTTTAGTGTCTATGGGTGATCCCTCTGCTACATTCTTCCCGGCTAAGTCAAGAACAGGCATTACAAACAGTCGTCTTGTAGACGAGTTAACGTGATGTAAGTCTGTTAGAAGACGCGTGGCGTCGCTTATGGTCTTAAACGCGCGCGCCATCGTAGGGGACCTCTCGAGTTTCATCATGTCCATCATGGCTTGGCCTATCGCCCCGATAGCGATTCCGAGCTGATTTTGAGCTGTCGCTTGATACATATCCTTCTTGCGTCCAATGCCGAGAAGTGCTTTGATTTCAGCGTTCAAAGAAGGTGCTTTGAGAGTTGGACAATTTTCGGGGACCGGATATTTCTTGATAAGAATTTCTTTGATATCTTTTGGAAGCCCTAGTCCCCCTTCAACATTTTTGTCCATTTATCGGCGATGTTTTTGTCGATGGAACTACCATCCGCTACGTCCTCTAACTCACCGTCGCCGAGGAGGTCAACATAGTCCTCGGATTTCTCTTTTTCGGGTGCGTCATTATTTTTTGCATTGTTCTCATCGTTGTCCTTATCCTTATTCTCAGGTTGAGTGGCGTTTGTTTCATTTTCGTGGCTCGCATCCCGCGGATTGCGTTTGCCGCCTTTTAGGTTAGAATCGTTTTCGCGGGATGCGTCTCGCAGATCGCGTTCACCAGCTTTGAGGTTAGGCCTGTTGCCCGAAGGAGACGCACCTCGCGGGACACGTTCATCCTTGCCAGAGCCATCTCCGCTCTTTGCGGTCGACGTTCCTCGCGGGTAACGTTCACGGCTCGGTGTAATGTCGCAATTTCTTCTAATCGGGCTTCATGAGCGACTTCGCGAAAGGTAATTTTGGCTACTTTAGGTAGACGGGAAGCGCGATTTCCTGAGCTGTGAGCTCCTACTTCGTGATCTGCTTCGATCTCGTGTCCGTGAACGGCCATGTTTTGGCGTTTCCGAGGAGGAGGATGAGCTCGTGCTTCGGTGTCGATGCGAGCGTTTTTCCTTCTTTTGCTTTTTGCGGATTTTTCGCAATTTCCTCGACAGCTTCTCCAAAGGTTAATGCTCTCGTGAGCCTATCAGAATCATACAATTTCTCACGCACATGTATTATTATTATGCGGATTTTGCCTTATTTTTTAACAGATTGATTTAATCGATATACTATTACGTTGTGGATAAGATTTTACAACCGACGGCAGCATAATCATATTATTAAGCCTCCTCCAGCTGCTATATCGGGTAACATAAAAATAATCTCCAGTCACATAATACTCTACGCACACGATCTCAATAAATTAGCTAGATGTAGGAAGTCGTCGCTCTTTTCCTCCCTCTCTGTCTTCCTCTCTCTCTCTCTCTCTCTCTCTCTCTCTCTCTCTCTCTCTCTCTCTCTCTCTCTCTCTCTCTCTCTCTCTCTCTCTCTGTCTCTCTCTCTGTCTCTCTCTTTTGGGTGGGTGGATGCCTACCACCACGCTGTGTGTCCTTCTCCCGCATAGATGAACGGCCTTAAAATGAAGTCAGCTGCGAATGAATTTAATAAGCAGCCGTAGACAGACAGTGACACCAGACGTGGGTGTAATTAACCCACACTGGCAATCACACTTATTTAGAAACACTACGCAAGCACTATACCGCATTAGAAATTACAAATAAGGCCAACTCCTACTACACTACACCGCACACTACCAAACACTACAAAATCCTGCTATCGTCAAAGATGTGAGAGCGACAAGACTGCTTAGAATTATGTGGCTGACGCACCCCACGACTAGATACGGTAATGAAGTCGACTGTAAGCGAGCTACCTTCCGGGGGGGGGGGCATGATAATTTCTTGATCATAATCGGAAACTCTACTATTATTACTGGGAACTATTTAGTCCCCGGGAGATACGAAAGTGCATCACTGTCTGGGGATGTAGATTAGCTACAATCAGAACAGTATTAAGTGTGCGGGATTAATCATTTACTATGACAAACAGAATCATAAACAAAATAAGTTTAAAGATGGGAATATAGAAATGTTTAAAATCTACATATATAAATGCATAAAACTCCATAAATAGCAGGGGAGTTACGATGTTAGGTATGGGTTTTCTTGTAAGCGAGAAAACCATGCATGTGATAGAAACCTCAAATCCACAAATAACAGGCTCTCGTATATTGTCATATCCGGAGAATGCTCTAGCTACGTTGTGATCAATATACACTGGCCCATTGAGGACAGAGAAACAGGTCAAAGAACTTTGACAAAACCCTACAGCAGGTAGTTGATCAATTTAGGTCCTATGATACAAAAATAGTAGTCGGCGATTTCAATATTAAAATTAAGAGAGGAAAAATATTTTAACCAACCATAGAAAACGAAAGTTTATATAAAGTAAACAACGACAACGTCATCAGGGCCATAAAATTCGCGAACGGAGAAAGACATTGTAATCAAAACTACTTATCTTACTTATATTCTTATTATATATAAACACATTTTTTAAAATTAAAGTACATTTACTCTACATCATTTTCGTACATATAAAATTACTTATAAATACCTGATTTTCTTCATTTTTATTCAGTTGCCGAAGGATGACTTAATAACCTCAAATTTTGGGTTGAGTTTCTAAATATGTATCTGCTCAGACTGACCGGAAGACATTTCTGAAAAATAACAATTTTCAATATTTAGTCACACGTATGTTGATAATATTAGTAATTATAATGAATGTTACGCATGCATGCATACGTAACATTTACTTTGGACTTATCTTTCTTAATTTTGCACCGTCCAAGTTGCGGAGAAAGGTGTTCTGATGCTCTCCCCCAAATTTTAAGTTGATTGTGCATCCGGATCTTGAAATATCCTGCGGTAAAGGTGCTAAATTCATGAAAGCACAAAAACTGTGAAAAATAAATTTTAAGTTTCACTTAATATTTGGTTATACAAAGTATACTTGCAATTTTTCTATTGATTTTAGACCTTTTTCTACTGAAAGATCGTGATCCTTGATCAGTTGTACCAAGTTTGGCATAGATCCATCTCATAACAGCTGTGTTATCCTGGTTTTAATGAACTAAAAAATGATAAATAGTTAAAAAATTCAATTTTGGGGCTTAGAAGTATTTTTATAATACAAGTACCAAATATGCATTATTTATAGAGATATTTTTTTTCTTTTGACAATATGCATTGATTCTTATGTTCAATCTGCATATAGTTATATGAACAAATTTTTTACATGGATCAACTAAAATAAATTATATTAATTAATAAATTCAAATAAATAAAATAAACACTGCACACGAGTGCGTCCAGAGTGAAAAGTAGGTCACAGCTCTGATCAGCTGATCAGCTGATCCGTCATGAGACTGCTGTTGAATCTACTCTCCCTCTCTCTCTCTCTCCCTCCCCTCTCTCCCTCCCCTCTCTCCCTCCCCTCTCTCTCTCAGCCTCTTTTCAGCTTAAAGTGATATGGGCTCATACAAGCTGTTATCAGCTCTCGTATTCTATACATACGGCCAATTTGTGGAAAGTCCTGCCGACTAATATTCAGGCCCTTTACAAACGCCCCTACTTTAAGCATGTACTGGCTCGATACCTCCTAAGCGTGACGTTTACCAAGGACTTTGATCGTCTATAGCTTCGTTAATTGTTGACTGTTTTTTAGTGTACTAAGACCGTTTATTTTATTATTAATACTGCGCCTGTTGATCGACATTGTATTGTTAATGTCGCTATGTATTTTAGTTTATTCTATTTGTAAGCCTTCGGCCTTCTTACATGCAATATATTATATACGGCTGATTTTTATTTATGTATTTATGTACATATTTAAAATTATTATTATTATTACATTATTATAGTATGTGGGTTGAGCAAGCCGCTCCCCACTGTTATCCTTCGTTAAATATCGTAAGTCTGGTTCTGTTAAATTCTGGTATATTGGTTTGATGACATCCATGATAGCAGCAGAAAAAATATCTGTGTGATGGATTTTTTCAGCTGCTTGTTTGCTTTGGTAATTTGCCATTTGCCAACTCTTCTTTCCTAACAGGCAAAGGTGGTGTTGAGCATTTTAATCAGTTGATTCTTGTAGTTAAACTCTAGCCCATATGGCGTTAAACATTTCTTCCACAGAATTATTATGGCCTCGGGTGGCATTGCCATAATATCTTGTCAACTGATCTATCCTTTGAACAGTTAGATGGTCTTTTCTACCAATACCTTTGCCATCAGGAAGTTTTTTACCAACAAAATTTTTTGAGGTTTCTCACAATCAGTCTGGTTCCCATTCTCTTCTGCACGTGTCCTACGCACTCTTTCTTGTTGACGATAAAACTTTCTCCATAAGGCTTGGCGTCGCACAGAGCTTTGAAAACTTTTGAGTCTCCATCTCCTATATAGTTCTTGTATTTCCATCTACTTGTATACCATATGCTTTCATCTTTCCAAAACTACCCTCGTGATTGGCTGAGCACTTGTCTTGATGGGCCTCGAACCACTCCTGGTATTGTTCAGTATCTTTTTCAGGGTGCAATTCACAAACTTTACAAACGATTACTTTGAAACAACATCAATCACTTTCCCATTAGCATTGCAGATCAACGTCGAAACCCCTTGAAGGGAAGAATGTCCTCACTTTCTCCAAGAACCATCATCACCCGAAACAGTTTCATGGTTATCCTCTTGAGTTTCACTGCTACAATATTCCTGCAAGGCTAATCTCATTGAGTCCTTAGCTACACTTTCACTTTCTATTTTCAATTCCTGGTTAATTAAATCAAAATTACTATGAGACACTGGTGGCAAAAAATCAATTTCCCCACATAAAGTGCTCAAACCTGCATGTTCGTTTCCAAAAGATCGCATAGTTAATACACTACGTCTATTAACTTTGTAAGCATTACGTTTTTTTCAACTTTTCGACACGAGTCAATGAAAGAAACTCTGTGGCACATTGTACAAGTGATCGATAGTCTACTTTCAAGACGTTGTATATCCACTTCAGTTAATCTGACACCTCCACCATAAGCTTTACAAGCCAGAAATTCTTTTGATGCAGGAAAAAGCAAAGAAAGGTCAAATATTCTATCTTTTATAGAGCCAGCTTCTGCATATTTTCATTTTAATTTTTATTTAGATCTTGATATAGAAATTTGTGGTTCTGGAAACTATGTTGTTACGGTGGTTGTTGACTTGTATGGTGACTTGTATGGTGACTCTCGTAGTTTGCGTACCAGATGTTGAAAGAAGCGTATCAGGCATGGTTCCTGAACTGCTTGTTGTTGTTCCAATTGGCATAGGCTTGTTGAGAGCACTCTGTTGATGATTGTGCTGATGGGTTGGATGTTGACGATGTTACTTGATTTTGATATTTTGTATAAAATACTTTTGCTCTCTTCCTTCGTCGGCCAAATCTTCTCTTCTGATTTACAGATGATGCTGGCACTCTATTCCTTATTTTATCAAAATATTAATTAGCAAAACGAGCTTTAGAACAAATTTACGGTAAATTCATTGGTACAAATCAATGAATTGAAATCCAAATGAAAGCAAATTTCGAAGTATCGTATATTTCATGATTTTAATAATTTGGTGATAACTTTTTATCAAAGTACTTTTTTCGCCATAACGGCTTTTTAATCGTATTCTATGGGACATTTCCTATAAAATCATACATGAAAAGTGGTGAATAATTTCTTAATGACAATTATACATTGTCGAATCAGAGTATGAAAAATTCACGATTTTTCGATATTTACTATTTCGCGATCAGTCGCCTGACACGTTTCGGTAGGATACTACCATTACCACCACATCACACCGTAGCTCCGTATTACACTTGCCGCTATGACCCCACAGAGAAATAATAATACGGAAGCCAGCAGTAGAGCTGAATGGATTTCTACACGTTCCGCGAGCGGGTCCGGGATCTCTAAACAGACTACGAGTCCCAGATCTGGGAAGAACTAGAAGAACGTCTCAGAAATTGTTTTTTTCCCTTGGGAAAGACGCTACCACTAGACTAGTAGCCTATAGAGTACAAAAGACTCATGAGAATTTTTGAGCATATTGTACCGTATTAACCACGCTCATGCGACGTAGAGGATATCGCGTAGAAGAACAGCTTGATAATCTCTAGTACAACATGCTACTCGACCTACTACTTCAAGTCCATTGAGAAGAAGTAAAAGATGTGACCCAGCTAATACAGCGAGTTGAAGAGTACGAAGATCTCCGCACAAAAATCCGGAAGCTAGAGAAGTATGAAGATCGGGGGCACACATATGTAGACCGGCGAATACATTATTCCTATCCTTCTTCCATGTTGCAGTTTTCTAATCTTACTCTTATTTTCACTACCATCGGCGGTATAGATATGTCAAAGTCTTTGTTTTAAATTTTTCGGTACATTTGATATTAATCCCTAAGAATCAATATTGAGCGATGAAGTTCCTTCATTCTCCGGCTACGAGTATTTAGGATTTGATCTAACTCGATTTCGTGCGATATAGAAACTATGTCAATCAACATCATTCTCTCCCATTAAAAACATTTTTCTTCTGCGGTAAACAATTGAGTCTATGGATTTCTGGTATGCTAGGTCTATTATTCGAGTATATATTTGGAATGTTGTCTTGTGTTAGAATTCTACGGTATAAACTTTGAAAATTTTCTGAACTTGTGTGGCCAAGTCACGTTTGGTTTGAATGCTATGAAAGACACCTTTTGGTGCTAGTGGTAGGTTGTCTTGTGATGTTCCTGTTATTTATGGGACCTTTGTCTTTCCGTCACTGCCTTGGTACCAAGGTGTATTATTATCGATGTTAATTTAAGGGGATCAAACACCTTTAAAACCTAAAATAAAAATTGATTTCTATAAATTAATTATAAAATAATTTTAACTGGACCTTTTCTAGTTAAAAGCATATATGAAAAGCTAATAATTTAAATTTTTGTACCTATATTGACTATGATATACTCCCATATTAAAACATACAGTGTACGATGACTTTAAACACTGTCCATAAGATTACAGTTGAACCCATGGATGAAAAAGACTAACATCTTTTTACACACACTATATAGTACTATTTTTGCGCATGAATAAAGGACATTTGATTTGGAACCCTTTATGTATTGCTTCCTCCTAGAGGAAGCTTTGTAATGGTAAAATTTTCAGTTTCGCTAAAACTTCATAGAAACATGTTTTTAGATGTTAGAAGTTACGTGTTTTTAAGAAATGTCCGTATGGATGTGTGTGTGTGTATGTATACCGTGATATTTCTGAAACTACTCAGTCAATATCAATCAAATTTGACATGCATGTCTATTTTTGAATTCTGAATTCGAGAAAAACATTTATTTTTTAATTTTACTTTTTTTATGGCCTTTTTTTGATTTCCGAAAAACATTATTTAATAATGTTTTTCGAAAATCGAAAATCAAAGATAATAAAATGACCTATTTTTCCCCGTTTGGTCCTCGGGATTGACCGCTCCGTTCGGCAAAAAAAATAAAAAAGGTGTTTTTTTTTTAATTCATATCTCTTAAACTAAACATTATAACCTCACGAAAAAAAATATGTTGATTGGTTACGTGTCAAACTGTATTCCATTAAAATTTCAAGTGATTTGACTACTTATTTTTTTAGCAATAAATCGAAAACTGATAAGAATGAGTTTTTTTGAGTCTCGATTACGAGCGTAGAAAAGCCTTATTGCACTTGAAATTTTGGGAAAAGATAGATCTTTTGATTACCTAGGCTAAGTTCTTTTCGCAGCTTATGAAAACGATTAGTTGAAAAGATACAAATTCTTTGTCTCTCACCCTGTATACCCTGTATAACTGAAAATTATTATTTTTGTTAAACCTTATAACTCGCTGACGAAAACTCAGAATGTTTTGACAAAATTCATGGTTTTATGAGGTTATGAGGTCTATTGGTGATATAAATTACAATTCATTTTATTAAGAAGATCCGGAGAAAAATAAATGCATTATTAAATTAATATACTTGAACGATACATACGAACAACGAACAATAGATTTGCTTGGAGGAAGCTACGTGCCAATGAATTGGCAGCGGTTTCTATCAATATATTTCACTTATTTTTTAAGAATTTTATAATAGTTACATTTAGAAATATTTTTATTATTGTTCAAATCAAAATCCCTTTGTTTATGTTGAAACTAATACTACAACAATGTGTGTATACAATTTTCAGCCCATTTGATCCATACTTTCACCTAGAATCTTACGGACGGACCGCTGAAATCGAAAGAACCTAATTAGTGAGAAAATCAACAATTAAGTTTAAGTTTATAAAACATGACATAAAAATTCTAATACTCATCTTATCCACTGGGACTATTTTTTCTTACTTTCAGCGGACTAAACAAACATTTTCTGCAGTTTATGCGTCTATTTGAATTTGATGATCAAGCCAATAGCCGCTTGAATAAGCTGAAATAAAAAAACACATATATTAGAAATTTCAATAAATATTACATTAAATTCAATTAATCATAAGATGACTAATATTTTTCTTGTCAAAATCTGAAAACACTGCTCTTCTTGACCTTCACAACTTCTACCGACGTCTTGTTCTAGTTCGCCCGTATAACCTCTGCTGTTACGAAAGAATCTTGGATTCTTTCATGACAAATTGTGATAAAATAAATATGAGTAATAACATAAATGTTACAAACTATATTTTATGTAATATTTATTGAATTTTCTAATACACGTTTTTATTTCAACTCAATCAGGCGGGTATGGGATTGGTCATGAAATTTTAAAAAACGTATACAACCTGCACGGTATATGGGTATAGTTTGACTAAAATAAAGAAAAAATAATCCTAATGGATAAAATTAGAAAAATAGACCAAATTTTTTAAATTCATTTGTTGACTTAGCAAATACTGGATACATTAACCATTCCAACTAGATCATAATAGAGCTTATAAAGGCGAAGATGAGCAGAGCTTTCAGATTGTAACAAGAAAAAGATTAGTCAATTCATAAGTAAATAAATTTAATGCAATCTTTGTTAAAATTTCTAATTTGTGTATTTTTTGTCAGCTTATTAGAGTATATAAACTGTAGAAAATATTTCTATTGTTGACTGAAATGAAGAAAAAATAATCCCAATGGATAAAATGAATATAAGATTTTTGTATGCATTCTGATTAGATATTAATTTATAAATTGTTGGTTTTCTCAGTTATTAAAAACTTAAATAATGACAATGTAAATATCAGCTGTGTTTAGAAACAGTATATATACCTTCCTATATTATATCGGCGTAAGTATGAATTTGCGTTAAAAATCCCTCCACCTTGCCCCGCGCCCCTTCGCGCCCCTCTGCCCCCTCAACTTTTTAATGTGAAATCATGTCAAAATTTACGTTATTTTTAGGACCTGCTGTCCCTTTCGCCTCTTCACATCCCTCCACCCCCGCGCCCCACCGTACTCTTCCGCGCCTTTCCGCCGCTTTCGGCGCCCCTCTGCCCCTCTGAGCTCTCCTCCGGGTCCTTCCGCCCTCCACCGTAGAGTATCCACTGCTCCCTTCACTGGCCCCTCCACTACTCCTTTACTGAAAAATTGACAACAAGATTATTTTTACATTATTCGATGGTAGATAAATTGCAGATTATTGTTTAAGTTTAAATTTTAGTGATTTAAGTTTAACGTTTTGATCCTTGTTATAAGATCACGAAATTTATCAAGAAACTACAATTTTTAATTGATGGAGACAGTTTTCTACACCACTCTAGAGATACGCGCGTTTTTCGGGCGTTTCTTCAAACGCGTTAATTTTTTTGTTTTTTTTTTATATTTTAAAAAATTTACCACAAATTTCATAGAATTTTATGATATGATAAAATGATATGAAATTGTTGTGCATGTCAAAAACAGATGTTATTTTGTAAAGTGATCCTCCCACCACCCCCTCACCTACAAAGTAAAGTAATCATTTTTATAATTTTTTGAAAATATTGTGAAAAAAAGGAACAGCGTAGCAATTATTAAATTCTATGTCTAATACTTATGGTTATTTATATCGGAGCTAAAAGATGTCCAAGAACTTGATGATTTATCAAACAGTATAATACAAGAAACAAGTCTACATAAAAACTTTCGCGTCATTCCGCTTCAATCACCTAATTGGCAACCTAATTGGTAACACATGAAGATGCGCTCCTGTAAGTTTTTAACGATCGCCACTCCGTTCGCTCGCTTCACTGGGATACATTCTATTTAGCGAGTGAATAGATCCTCGAATATCAATATATATTTGGTGCCATGGTTAGTCTTGGGCGTTGGTCCCATGACATCGCTGGCTATGGCCTGCCAGATGCGCGGAATGACCAGGTCCCTCCATCAACTCGGTCAGAGGGTGCTGTTCGACTTTGCATTACTGACATATGAAGCATCGTCAAACGCACGCTTCCACGTCTGCATACATACCGGGTCAGTAATAGTACATGGCGAAGCGCGCGTACGTTTTCTCGCATCCTTAATGACCTGCTGACGGTTCATCGTGACTATCCCGTAAGAAGACGAGGCGTGGAAAAACAATTTTCCACGCCTCGTCTTCTTGCATAGAAGGTGGCAACTCCTCGTCTGGGCGATAAAAGTACAATTGTCTCCCATAAATATTGTACAAGAGGTTCTCGTTGGGCTTTTCTTTGATATCACGGACCGTTTGACAGTACCATTCGTCGCCCAGGCAACGGCGCTCACGGGTACGTCATCCTCTTCGTACATGTCCGTCAGGTACAGCATTGAGCTGGTCTTTCCTATGGTGTACGCTGTAGATATGCCCTTGCATCTCGAGCGCCCATAGCGCCGTGCGATTATGCAGTTTGCACAACCAACGCAAACTGCTATGGTTCGTGATAACCTTTGTCGACGCTCAGTGTGACTATCGCGTTATTGAAATGGGACAGTGCACATGCTCACTAACCGAGCATGTGCCCAGCACATATACGTAAGCACACGATACTCACAACCACACTTGAAGCACGGCAAGGCCACTCTCTCTCTCTCTCTCTCCCGTTAAGAAGTGCCCTCAGCACTGTGTGTTATCGAGCACGATAATTAGAATAGGGTTGCGTCGCGGGAAATCTCGCACACGCGCGACGGCCGATCTCGATGGCCGCCTCGCCAAATGGCACATACACACCCACACATACTCTATAGAATATCCGAACGTAACTAAGCGGAGCAATCCGCAAAACCATTGTTAACTAGTGCATGCCATTCCGAATCCAAGCATTCCCTAGGTAGCTAAGCAACGAAGGACCCCGTCACTCTTCACGATTCGCTAAGGCGGAGATAGCTGAACTGCTGGAGCAATTCTCCTGTCGTCAAAAGACGATCTTTTGTCGACGTGGTGGTTTCGTGTGACCGTCCCTTTTTCTTTTCTGGACAATCCGTTGTATGACACGCGTTAGCGAAGCCACCACATCACAGAAATATACTAAGTCGATGTAGTAGCACTAAGCTTACAAACTGTAGGTGAGTCGATTTATTCCGAGAAACGGTGCGAGACTTAATGATCGTATACTTTTTTTACTGAAAGGGTTACTAGTACCCAAAACGAATAATTTAAATTGCACTCGATTCTAATTGGTTCTCAGATGACTTTACTTTATTTAACTCCGAAGCGCGTTTGAAAGGCTTTTGTGATATCGTTATTCTTTTCTTGCCCGTTGCTATGCGGTAATATTTTATCTCGCGGCTCGATTTCCTGGTTTCCGTCCAAATTTATACTATATGAAAATTATTCGTGTTTATGTTAATTTGACGTAAAGCTCTAATTTCTTTCAATAATAAGTCTTGTCGAACTTGAATCCCGGACCGAATGATTTTTTCGCGCACTGAAGCTAAGTCCCGAAATGAATAATTTTATGTGCACCGATGCTAAGTCCCGAACCGAGTTCCGACTCGGCTAAATTAATAAGGGGTTAGCTTTTCCATATATGGAGTTATCTATGATCGCTCTGTAATATCTAACGATGCTACCGCACTTATTTACTAACTATACCTTTAGCCTGCAATTTCGTGCAATAGCTGGGTGCTTTGAATTTTTGAAAAATTTAGGGAATTAAATGAAAAGAAAACTTTTAGTATAAGACCCAGGGTTAATCGGATCTAAATGCTAAAAGTATAGATTAATGGGATAAATGACCCGGTGTTAGTCTATGATTTATCCAAGCGATAGCTTTAGTAAGGAAAAGGAAAAGTTAAGATAGTTAAAATATACAACTTACTTTGTTTATTTCTGTTGTATGTTGTATAAACCAAGCTTACTTAGAGCTGGGACCGAAGTGTCGAACTCAAGTAAACTCCGGCTGCACGAAGGACCTAGAATGCTCCCCTCTCGATGTTGTTGGGGTTGCGTTCTGCCTAGATGCTGAAAATCAGCGAGTGAGAGAAGCCGTTATATTCGAGATTTTCCTCACTTACACCGAATTTTCGCATCTCTCCTCCTACGCAGCTTCGGTCAGGCACCTCTATGACTATGGTTCACCTTCTCGCCGCTTTCGATACGTACGCCAATTTGTATAGAATTTCCCAAGCATTTTTATTTACCGTTATTAAAAATTGCAAATGATGCTATATAAATATTTCTATATTATTATTTTAATGCTTGTGAAATTCACTACAAATTTTTTTTTTTTTTTTTTTTATTTATTTAAGCAATTTTAACTTTTTTTACAGAGTTATTTTGCAGTACAATAAATCTACAAAATTATGATATATATACTTATAAGCTTATGTAAGATTAAATTAAGATTTCGCAACTTTTAACAAACGAGTACAATATTTTACAGATTTTCTCAGGTGGGTTTGACAATAATGAAGTGTATGTATTTGGTAGAAATATGTTCAGTTTGCGCAGTTCATCTATAAATATTTGACGTTCCTTATTGAATAAGTGACATTGCCACAGTATATGATTAACGTCTTGATTTTCGAAGCCGCATTGACATGAAGGGTTTTCTTTTAGCCTTATTCGAGAAAGTGAGGATGCTAGGCTGTGGTGGCCTGATCTGCATCTATTTATGATTACAATTAATTCTCGTGTCAGATTTTTGTTTGCAAACCAAGGTCTGGTACAGTAATTAAAAAAATTGTTAAAATAAATTTTGCCCTTTTTTTCTCCTTGGTTTTTTATTATGTCTAATGTGTTTTTCATTGACTCCGTTTTGATTGTTTCTTTTGAGTCTGTGTAGGGGATTTTTATACAATTAGTATCTAAGCATTTAGTAGCTGCGTCCTTTGCAAGTGTATCCGCGCGCTCATTTCCTCTTATCCCAATATGTGCAGGTATCCAATAAAGCTTAATTTCCTTTTTGTGAGAAGACTTGGATGTGAATTCGTAAATTTTACTTTTTAGTTCAAGTATGTAAGGATTTGTTTTTATTGATAATTTGGGATTTTTTAGGGATAGTAGTACACTTAATGAGTCCGTGAAAACGAGCGCGTTGCGATCAGTATGTTGTAATGCGATTTCTACTGCACTCCTTATCGCTATACATTCGGCAGTGAATATTGACGCAGATTTATTAATGCTATATGTGACAGATTGGTTTAAGTTGTCGCAGATACAAGCGCTTCCTGCCGATATTGAGTTGTCGGATTTACTGCCATCTGTATAGAAAATGTTAGCATTCTCATTAGCTATGATATCATTAATGATAAGATTGGGATTTTTACTTGTTTTTAACTGTTTGCCTAATTCCACATTAACATTAATATTTTTGATTAAAACATTGTATTGGTATTTATATATGTTGTAATTGTCTTGAAAGTATATCATATCTGTAGAGCTGTAAACATTTTCTATGCAATTTCATAATAGGCTAGTTCTAAATTTACGTTTTTTATTTTTGTTTCTATTTTCGAGGAGTTTGTAGAAGTAGTTTACCGTGTTGTGTACGAGTAATTTTTCATTTGTGTATATTTTGTAAAGATAGTACTTACATAGAAATTTCGTACGCTCTTGTATGAATTGCATTTTGGATTCTGCTATTAATATATTTGTAGGAGTACTTATCCTATAACCAAGAGCTAGTCTGATTGCGGTATACTGAATTTTTTCGAGTTTTTTTATTTCTTGTTTTTGATTCGGGAAATAAACAAAACAGCCGTAATCTATAATTGATCTAACAAAGCTTTTGTATAATGTGATTAGCGTGTTGGGATGTGAACCCCACCACGTTCCCCTTAGAAATTTAACGATATTTAAAGCTTTAAAACATTTTTTGTGGACTAGATCAATTTGGTCTTTAAACGTAAGCTTATGATCAAAAATAATGCCTAGGAACCTAACGGATTTGCTAGACTTGACTGTTATGTTGTTTATCTGTATCTCTGTTTGTCCCGGTTGGATATTGCGTTTATTGAAGTGGATATATACGGTTTTATGTGGTGAGAGTTCTAGTCCAAGTTTATATAAATTACTATGTATCGAAGCAATAGCTTTTTCTAGTAGACTTTTGGAAGATTTTATAGAAGGTCTTTTACAGTATACCGCAATGTCATCCGCAAACTGAGAAACAATGATGCTTTTTGGTAGATTTTCGCAGATTTTCGCTACATAGATGTTATACAAAAGAGGGCTTAATACGCCGCCCTGAGGCACACCTTTATATACAAGCCTAGTTTGTTCGCCAAGTGTTTCACTATAAATTATTCTTTCATAGGTAAGGAATTTGATAAACTTGATCACTCTAGTAGGACACCCAATTGCTGCCAATTGTTGTAATAGAATTTCAATATTCACATTATCAAACGCGCCATTGACATCCAAGAACGCAGCTAGGAGATCCCTTTTTTGACTAAAGGCTTCCTCTACGTTCAAGGTTAGATTGATCAAGTTATCAATAGTCGATTGTCCTTTTCGGAATCCAGACTGACTTTTTGGAAGAATATTATTATATTCAACCCACCATTGTAACTTATTTTTCAACATTGTTTCAAATAATTTGCATAGACAAGAAGACAAACTAATCGATCTTACACTTTTACCATCAGATTTTTTGATGAAGTGGGCGTAGGTTTTTTTCCACTCTGTTGGATAGGTATTCGTAGCATATATTTCGTTAAATATATCTAATAGAATTAGTTTGTAATTTATTGGCAATCTTTGGAGGATTTCATAGTCGAGTCCATCCATGCCACAAGCTGAGCGAGTATTTTTATAATCAAGTGCTACATTGAATTCAGTGAAGTCGAATAAAGACTCTAGAAATTTGTTCTCGTTGCAAGTAGGTAGCCAGTCTGGATCCGTTGGGCACCAAGGAGGACTAATTTTGTCTAATGCTGTGTAAATTTTCTCTTGGTCTTGGTGGTTCTGGGGGTTATGACGTGGTTTTACTTTTACCCATGCATTTTTTAATATTCTGGATGTGTCCCAGACATATTTCGGATCGGTATGAAAATCAATGTTTTCTGCAAATCTAATATGATTTTCCTTCTTTTTATTTTTGAAAGTTTTTTTGGATAATGTACATAATTTTTTATATTCAATGAAATCGCTCTCGTTTTTAGAAAATTCCCACTTTTTGAATGCAGATTTTCTAAGTCTTTTAATTTTATCGCACTCCGAGTCCCACCAAGACACTGGATTCCTATGTATTTTATTGTTTACAAGTTTCTTTTTAGGTGTGTTGGATTTGATTGCATTCGACAATATATCGGTAAGTACAGTATATTTTTCGCTCGCAGTTAGGTTATCGTAATCAGCTGTTAGAAATTGTGAATAATTTACTTTTAAGTTTTCGATGACATTATCCCAACGAGTTCTTATCGATTTAAGATTAAAGGTTTTTTTTATGATATATGCTTTTCTCTATGGATACATTAATGAATATCGGAAAGTGGTCAGAGCCCCAGGTTTCATCGTTGACTCTAACGTCAATTTTGTTTGAAATATTTATGGATGAAAATATTAGATCTAAATTTGAAAGGGTGCGTTTATTAGGTTGAACATGCGTGTAGGTATTTTGATTATGTAAAAAAATATTAGATTTGATAATGCTTTCGTATAGCCTATTGCCGTTAGTGTCGTTGTTTAAAGAGTTCCAATTTTTATGGTGGGCATTAAAGTCCCCTGTGAGTATTGTGCTGTTTTTTCTGTTGATTTTATTAAAAATTTCATCCCATATTTCCTGAGTAAGCGTGAGACCTGGGACTCTGTAACAGGCTAGAAGATCAATGTTTGGTTTTATATTAGTTAACTTTATACCTGCCATTTCTATAGATTTTTCGGAGCATTCAAGATCGTTGATTTCGGTGTATGCTAAGTTGTTCCGAATTAACATCAAAATTCCTCCTCCTTGCGAGTGGGTGCGGTCCTTTCTGAAAGTCTTAAATCCAGGTAGATGAAAATTAATTTTATTAGTGAGCCATGATTCAACACACACGAGAATGTCAACTTCGTCTTCACTTAGTACTTTTGAGATCTCTTCTTTTCGTTTCAAAATGCTTCTGGAATTCCAAAATATGATTTTGAGGTCTTTTTTATACACTTCGTTCATTATATTAAGTTGGCTATTAATAAATAGCTTAATTATTTAGTTGTTTTAACAATAGAGTTGATTTCTTCTGTGTATGAATCAATTTTCTTGATTATTCTGGTAAATCTTCTTTTCATGCTACTTGATGATAAGTTGGGATGTAACGTTTTTAACATATTAGCTATGTCCTGTATGTTATTGGAGAATTCTTGGGCGGTTTCGACCACAAGTGGATTGGAGACAGTTTTTTCTAGAAATTCCTTCAGTGTTGAATAATTTAGAGGGAATTTATTTTCAGGATTTTCAATGTCAGTTTTGATTGAGGTCATTTCTTTTTCAATATCGCTTAGTTGTTCGGAATGTTTTTTAGGCTTTTTAGTTTTATTACGTTGGTTTTTAATAACAGGTTTTATTTTTGAGTGTTTCTGTGTGTTTATGTCGTCACTGAAAGAGTCTAAACTAGACTGGGAGCTAGAAAGAAGACCCGCGTTTCCCACAAGTGAGCTGGACGTAGTCGATAGAGAGAGAGGTCGCTTGTTAATAGATTTATTTATTGGAATTCCAGAGTTATTTAATGCTGGTATTTGGAAGCACGTGTCCATCAATTCCGATTGTTTAGAGTTATTTGTAATTGTAGCTATATTGCCTGACCTCTCGATATCCTTTGTTGAATCGATGGTTTGTGATAGATATGTGGGAATATCGTTATTTTCTAAGGCGACTGTCTCTGAACTGTTTACTTGTTGCGATGATATAGTGATTTCGTTGATGTTAGTAGAAGGACACTGTTTCGCAACATGTCCCTCGTGTTTACAAATAAAGCATCTTATTGCATCGGTAGTCGGGTATGCGTAATAAATTGTTTCATCAAAATTGATTTTAATGATTTCTGGTAGTTTTTTAACGTCTTCTGGGTTTATGAACATTTGTCTTCTATCACTGAGAACATAAGAATATCCTTCTTTATTAATTGCTGCTCTTAAACTGGTGATTGGCGAGTTGCGTTTAATATTCATATTGTCGATGGCCTCTTCAAGAACAAAGTGAGGGATTGAAGGACAGACGTTAGAAATTATGATTCTTTGTTGTTTAGTGATGAGGGGACGGATTGTGACTTTTACTCCATTAATTTCGACATATTTATACTTATCTGTAAGTTTTGTAAGGAGTTCTTGGCTGGATAGGATAGACGAACTCTGTTGTTTGAGATCTTGGATGCGTTCAAAATGTTGATGGGCTTGATTATTTCTCCAATTGCACATGCGTAATCTGACAGGGAAAAGCCGTCCACACAATCCATAATTAAACCTTGATCTTTCTTGGGGAACTGATTCATTTGAGCAATCTTTGAGTAACTAACTGGGCTTGTGTTGTTTCCGCCTGCATTAGTTAAGGAAAATGAACTTTGTAACGGATGGACTTCTTTTACAGAAGCCATTTTGTAATCACAATCGTGATTTGCACTCGCGATGGAGCGAAAATTTTACGGGCAAAGGCCCTATACACACCGAGTAGCGTCTGTTATGATATACTGTATTTGGTAAACACGAGCTCAGATAGTCACGTCTGCTCTCTTCGAAGGTTCGAAGAGGACTCCCTCACTACAAATTGATACCAAACAACTATACCTAAAACTTAATAATAAAGCTCTTATGCGCTTTAATTTAAGAAAATATTATAAATAAATGAATTTACTAATGAAATTTATGCATTTCATTCGTTCGCAACTTCAAAATTTATTTTAAATAAAAAAAAAAAACAATTAACAATGCATTGTTATAACAACCGTAGCTTCACACCGACCGATTGTCACAACAAAGTATCTAATAAAAATTGAAATTAAACAAATAGACACTTGATCCATTCATAAATTATGCACAAAAAGCGAACTGTATAGATCGAAAAATATACAGTTTAGTGCCAAACAATTAATGAATAAATCGCGTTATTAGTTTATATAATTATAATAATACTATTAGCTGCAAACAAATTATGCATTTATTTATTTTATGTAGAATCATCTCATCAAAGCTGTTGCTAAAAGCGAACGTATGCAATTCGAAAGTTGCATAGTTTATACACTAGCCTGATGACAACAATTCTAAATAAATATTTCAAATTTTGAAAAACAGCAGAAAATTCTGGAAACTGTACACAGCTACACGCGTGCGTATCTTCCAGAATTGTCCCTACAATAAAAAAAAAAATCCGAGCCCCGTAGGCTCTCTATTTTATGGTCGCTTAATACACTGCCGATATCTTTGGCAAACGCAGCTGTTTGTCATAAAACTGCGCTTGGTCTGTCCCGCCGAAAACTTTTTAGTATCGAAAAAGGCGCAGAAAAACTTTATTATCTCTATTATAATGCATCCGCTGATCTATTATAATGCTTCTCGTTGATGCGCGCAGCTCAAGAGATTTACGATAGGGCTATCTATCCCTTGCTTTTTCTCTTCAGATCCGCATCTCCGAATTCGTTTTGGACGAGCGTCATGTACACATTTATGTTTTTTTTTTTAAAATTAATATTTAAAATGAAAGAGAAGACATTTTTTTAGAAAAATGGAAAATCGCAAGACGTGACAGGTCCCTACTTCTCTTCTTACTATTTTTCGTCTCTGGCTTTTTCTTGCAGCTTATCATTTTTTCGTATTTTGTTTTGAATATTTGTTATATCAATAGTTCGTATTTCGTTTTGGATATTTGTTATATCAATCATTTTACTTTAATAACATTAATTTCGCATACGATCATTTTGTCTCTCCTGTTCTTATCGTCTCCCGCTTCCTATCTTTTAGAGTATTCGGAATGTATGATGTGCTTTCCCGATTTCGCTTATACTTTTATTCTCATGACCTTCTCGGCTTGGAGCTATTCAGTATTTACTCTCACTCAATGTCATCGATGCTCTCTCTCTCCCGTTATACTCAGTGGGGTCGCCATTCTATTGCTTGAATATAATATTCTTTTAGAATCTATAATCATTCTTATTGAAATTAGAAATGCGAAAAATTGAGCATTTCACACCTTCCCCCTGAGTTGAGCGTTCTGAGGTGAGCCTCTGACGCTCACAATTTCATACTATTTATATAACTTTATTTCATGCACAATCTGTTGTTAAAATTATCATATTCGGATTTACTGAGCTTTTATAGTTGATGCTTAAATATATTGTCATTGTAAGATTTTTTATCATGTAATTTCTTTATCTGATAAATGTATTTTTCTAGTATTATTGTGTTTACATATGAGGTAGTAGTTTGGTTTATGACAAATTTTTCCTTATCGTATTTCTTTCATTTCTGCTAAAAATGTTTTCTTGCTTTTTTCCCAACACTTTTCTAATTATAATTTCCCTTCACCAAATTCTTATTATTATTATTATAGGTTTCCTTTTTACTGTTTGGTATATTACAATTTTCCTTTCATTATTTTGTATATATTTATATATATTAACTAATTACTAATATTCACTAGGGTCATCAATGCATTTTTTCTCCCGTTAGGTTCATTTAATATGAAATAATGAATAGAATAATAATAATGATGCGGGATGATATAAATTGATTCGCCTTTCGAAACATATAACTTGCAGTTTTTCTTATCATTTTGTTACGTCCAGATTATAAATTTTCAATTACAAAATCTAACACATTAAAACAATTACATGAATTCCTACCTGAATTGATAATCGAACTTGGCGATACGTGAAAGTTATAATAATTTAAATGATTAAAAGAGTGAAGGATAGGAAGTCCCTTTTGGCTACCGCGGACGCGATCATCGCCTACCAGGGAAGGGAGCCGGATACGAAGTCACTTTAAACTATACATTATTTCTTTTAAATCGACACACGTTTATTTTTATGAAAAGAGAAAAGTACCTTAATGTGTAACTGTGCGTGGCTGTTTGTATATATGTGTAAAGAGATTCTTGAGTATCTGCAGCTGTCAATCCTCGGCGCCTTCCAGCTTAGGCTCGGTGGTTCAGTTTAAAGCGGTGGCTGGATGCACTTAGGTGTGACGGCTCATCCCTTTGGTGTGCGTAGTGTATATCGCAGGGAGTCCACTGCCTCTGTTGCTTCTTCTTTTCAGCAGGGGTGATATTCGGAAAAATGCCGATGGATGCACTTGCTCGACTGAGCGACTAAGTCCGGTATACTCTCTACTTTTAAACGTACGAGTAGCGAGTAATGCGTGATACTTGTTTTAAGAATGGTCTGGCGACGAGCAGAGTAACGTTCTGCGAGAGATTTCGGATATTACTGAGCGCTCATTGCCCTTTGCTCCCGGGCTTTATATACTTGCATATCCCCTTGTTTTTCTCGGACTAGCGTTTTCCATATTAGGTCGCTTCACTATTTTGTATTTTCCTCTCTCAATATTAAGAGAATCGTGGCAGGTCAAGTCATAAACATCATAGTTTATGACTACCACTTAGGAATTTGTCTCTTTTAGAACTCTCCCGCGGTCTCTCTTTTTACTGGAGATCGTAGATGTGTTTCCTATGAAATTTCAGATCGACGAATATTGCGTCTCTGTTTCTCTCTGCTCTCTAATTTTTCTCTTATTTGTGCTTGTTTTTCCGCGATGATTTGTCGCCGTATTGCGTAAGGTCATCGTTGAAACAGCTTCCCTCGTTCTTGTGCTTCTTAATTTATGGCTTTCCGTTTAAAAATACGAACTTGCGGTTCTTATGAAGTTATTATTGAATCTAAAATGTCCCTTAGCGTTTTTATGGCATTCTGGATTTATTGCGTGGTTCATCGGAATATAGTCCATTTGTGTGAAGGTGCCGCTGATACGTATGTGTAAATATCTCTCCCGATTTTCAGATCCACTTCTTGGGTGCCGCGATGACGTACTAGTGAGTAAGTGTGTGTGTGTGTGTGTGTGTGTGTGTGTGTGTGTGTGTGTGTGTGTAGATGTGATATATATAGCAATCGTAGTGTTTTGGATGCGTAATGGAATCGGTGATTCCATTACAATTTCTTTTTCCTTTTCCTAATATATATTTTTTTTCTGTATAACATGGTATTTCTATAATATAATATAATAATATAATGATTTCAACTAGTTTTCCTATCACTTTGGTATAATTTTAATGCTTGTAATATATATATATATATATATATATATATAAAATATATATAAAATTTTTTTGAGTTTTTTCCTTTACATTACTAGCGTATTTAAATTTTTTCGATTACAATTTCTTATTATTATCATTTGTATATAGTTTTACGACTATGAATCGTAATAATATAATTTTGGTTCTCTTCACTTTGTTTGTGAGATTACACTGTTTTTTTTTCTTATAATTTCCATTTTGTAACAGTTTAAGCGTATAATTCTACTTGACTTATCACTGGTATCGCTAACATTTTCATATTCTCCCAATTGATCATAATATAAAATGTGAATTCTTATAATAGTTTGTAGTTTTGTAATATTTCTTAGGATATCAACCTCTAGTTCTCTCAAATTTAAACTATTTTGGTAATTTATTACTTTGGTATAATAACAATAAATCACTTTACTAAAATTACTTTAGTTGTTTTCGTAGTCTGAGATTCTTTCTTCCTTCCTAGTATTTCTACAATTGTACTTAGGTTGTGGCTTTTATGATGAACTTCTTTCTTGACTTCTGAGGTAGTTTCGTCGGATGCATAATATGGATAGTTTGACTCTAGTGTTCATTTTGGTGTATTCAGATTTCCTTGAATAGGTTTCTCAGTCCGTAGGGGTCCTCGTCTTCGATCTCTTTGATATATTGAAATTAATCTGAAATTTCTTTTCGTCGTAGATGTTTGTCTAATAATTCGATAGGGTCTCTTTGATGTTGAAGTCTTGGCAATATTCTAGATAAATCATTGTTTTTCTTTCATTACTTTCGTCCTCTGTGAAATTTGAAGAAGACACATTTGCTAACTCCATGTCGGTGTTATCAAAGAAATCTTCAATCAATGATCTTTGTGCAAAGTATTCATTTACATTAAAATCTATGCTCGGAAAATCTTGTATAAATATGTTTGATACACATTATATATCCATAAGATCTTCTTCTATGACTTCTAGTATGATTTCCGTGTCGTCTTGTTCTTGGAAGTTTTCCTTTTGTTGTTGAATTCTTTCGGCCATATCCTTTCTGTAATTTCTTTTAATTAATTTAGTTAATGTGATTTCTTCATCTCTCTCTCTCTTTCTCTTTTGGTGTTTGTAGGTTAGTTTCGATATCTGTTAAAAGCTCTTCTAACATTTTATCTCCTGATTCAATTGCATGGTCATTAAATTCTAACGGCGATAGTTCTGCATTATCTTTTGTGTCAATGTCTTCTCTTATGTGAATCAACGGGTAAACGTTGACACTTTCTTCTATGATAATGGTGAGTCTTTCTCCTGGTTTTGGTAGCCTTGTTAAATCGATTAAAGGTAGTTTTCAATCACATCTGTAATTTCTCTATACCGCGAGTAGTAACGTCTTCTACATCCTGAATAGTGATAAGTGGTCCGGCGGGAACCCCATAAATTGTAAATGACTCGTTGTATGTAAATTTTTTGTTCTTGATTTATTCGTAAATCACATCTGCTGCAATATTTCTTTCTTCGATTATCTAAGCTGTGATATGTTTCGGTTCTGTTGCAATTTATTTTTTCCATCTGAAATATTTTATAATTTAATTATTGAATAGAGTTATTTCTTTTTATATTGCTCTCTCCTCTCTTTTTATTATGTTCTGTCTTATGCCTCATTAAAAAAACAAGGAGGTGAAACTGGTTAACGACGTTGGTATTGTTGGTTTGGCTACCTTGTTTTGGAATCAATGTTAATTCTATATTTATTTCCCTTTTCTCTATTGTTGCTGTTATCAGTGCTTCATGTACTCTAAGAAATTCAAAAGCGTTGTCAGATGCTGTCGTGTATATTATCGATTCTCTTCTGCATAGGTTGCCTTTAGAGTTTGGGTGGTCTTCTTTTACGAGGAATTGTATAGTGTGGTGATATTGCTCTTGATTTACTATCCATTTTCCTGCATAGCATACTTGGCAAATCTTCAGTTCTGTTTTTTGATGATAATATTCTAATTTATGGAATTTCTTCTTATTGTCAATTGATTCCTTTTTTTCATTCGCCAATGCTCGTGAAAGCAAACACTATATTTTGTTTTTCAAGCATATAAGTGACTCGATCAGTTTTCTTTTCCTTTGTCTTATTGGCATAGCCTTCGTATAATATGGTATATTTACTGCTCCTGCAAGTGTCATCTGGCAGAGGTTCCAAAAAGCGTATCCTTCTAAAATATATCTGCAATTGGTGTGTGTTAATTTGCAGCTAGTGCCAGATCGAAGTTGCATCCTGTTAGACTTAAAATTTACAGTCGCATAATAATTTGTGAGCGAGATCTCTACGTAACCTTGTACTATTACATCGTCCCATTGTCACTTCTCTAATAATTGTCGAAACGTAACAAATAAAATAAAATTAATCTGTACATATTGTAACCAATCGGGTCATTCAATTAGCGCTTGCCAATGGAACAAAAAGCAGAATAATCATTGTCAATATTGCAAGAAATGGGTCATGAAGCGAGTCAATGCCCATATATAAACAGCGTAGAAAAATGTGAATATTGGTGACAGTACGGGTCATACAGTGCAAAATTGAGAAGATACTATAAATAATAAAAAAGAACAAACTATACAAACGTATGTTTTAAAATTAGAGAATTTCTTGCAGTACATAGAAGTTGAAAATAACGATGTATGAGCTAATTACAAATTACTGGTAGATAGTGGGGCACAATTGAACATTATTAAGAAAAGTAATATTTCTATGAATCATATAAATAATAATGAGCAAATCTTAATATTGGTTCCTTAAAATACCCATAAACGGGATATATTTTGATTTTCACGTGGTACCGGAAAGTTTCTCAATTTCGTACGATGGAATTATTAGAATAAAAGTGTTACTGGAACAAGAATTAAGATTAGACAAAGGATACTTGGAAGTAAGTAATAAAAAAATTATTTTAAAGTCAGCAATAAGTGAACAAAAAATCAATACTAATAGAATAATTGATGTAATATCTGAAACTAATATGTATGAATAGAAGGAAAATATAGAGGAAAAAACAGAAAATTTAATTAAAAATGATATACACACAGTATTAAACACGGTAGAAAAAATCCAAGATAATTTAAACAAGTGTTTCATGGAAAATGTCGGATCGGATAATACTTTGTTAGAATGTCATAATGAAATTACAGAAGAAGCAAAATCAAGTAGCTGGGACAAAGTTAATCTTACTGAATTTCTTAATGATTCCAAAATTCATATTCAACAATTTATTGGAAAAATTAACGAGACTCTAGAAAACAATGAAACAACTATAGAAACAGACTTTAACATTCGAGATTACCCTACGCTAATTAACACACTCAAAAACAACGTCAATTATGAAGGTGAGCAAAAATATGTACTACATACAAATAAAATAAATCATTTAACCTTCGATATTGAAAATATGCCTGAGACATACACAGGAATATCAGGATGAGAATTTCCAAGGGAAGAAGAAACTTTACATTGTGGATCAATATTTTTAGCTAATGAGGGAGGAAAAAGTCATTACATTCTGATTATTATTAATTAATGAGAAACCGCCGAGAGTCGGAGGTTTAGCAGTTTGAAAATCTATTTCAATGTCAATTATATTGTGTCTGCTTGTAAAGGCCGCAAGGGAGTTACTTGCATTCAGCACTGCATTGTCATCGTCAACGAGTATCACATCATTCCAGGTGTGAGAATCTCCCACGTGATGCGTCGCACCGTGCTCAATAAATTCTACATCATGAAATTTCGACTGCATGTTGGCATTCAGGTCTCCCATTACAATTCTGCAATCATAATCCAGAGTATGTGCGCAGATTATCAACGAGATCAGAGTCATCCGAAACTGAGACGCCCGGCGGACGATATGTTAATGCAACAAATGTCGATGGCATGGTATCCTGCTGCACACTGCAGAACAAGTACTCCGGAACACCAGGTTTTCTCTCAGCCTGCGTTGGTGAAGAACATGACAGCGTTGCTATGTAGTCATTTCGAATGTAAAGGGCAACTCCACCTCGTCGCTTGTTCCTATCCTGCCTCATAACGGAATACCCATCGACCTGAGCAAACACGCTGTCGACCTCACAACCGAATCGCGTCTCTGCCACGCCAAACAAGTGATATGAGGGGCGAGCACACTCCAAAAATTGATGAAACATTCCCATATGTGCATAGAGCGAGCTTGCATTGACGAAACCCGCTCTAAGCACTTCCCTGTTTGCCTCTCTTTTACTTCCGTGACCTAGTCACGCCTGGTTTGTGAGGTTTGGTGCCTGACTCTGTCCACAGGCTGCTCAACAACTATGTTGGAGACTTTTGAAGCCTCGCTGACTGCAGTCGCGTCATCAGTCTTATTTTTATTGATATAAGAAGCTATCAACGCATGTAGGTCAGCCGCTGAAGTAAATTCATGCATTTTTTCTCCATCCCCTCTCTTCGTAAGGAATCGCCCGCCTCGATGCCAAACATATTTAAAACCTAAACCACGTGCATTCGTTTCAGACTGTTATATCGAGCAAAATCTTCTTTATTTAAATATTCATTAATAAAAATTTTACTCTCAATCAGGTTATTACTCGTTTCCTTACTAAGTGCAGTTATGTCGACTTGCTTCGTTAATTGCTGTGAATCTCCCTTTCGAACGCATGATCTTATCTACAATGTCCCGACGAGAGAAGCAAACCAACCACGGTGAACGACGGTACGTCGACCCCGACATCCCCCACTCCCGCTCGTCGGACTTGCTTCGGATCTTAGCAGGCGCGTAGACACAAGATCATCTCTCGATATCGAAGGGGCAACCGTAGTGATGACAGCATACACTACGTCTGTGCACATGGCATCAGTTTCATCATATATATTGGATATTACAATCTTTGCTGAATCTCCACCATAAACCATTCCTCCCCCCCCCCCCCCCCCTCCTATCTCGGTGCCAGTTTTATTGTCATCCGCATTAGTGTTAACGTCATTAACATTAAAATCTACATTGCCTCTTGGGCATAGAGTAACGTCATGGTCACCAAGCGATACAAATATTCGCGATTCATCTGCAACACTAGGACCACACTGAAACCCGTTGGCGATGCTGCTACCTCCCGAGCCAGAATTGAAAGATGTTATTTTGGACATGAGATCTTTAATGTCCTGCTTTAGTATGGAATTCTCCCGCAGAAGCATCACACGGTCGTTTCGCAGTCCCTCTAGCATGGTCGACTGCTCAACAATTCTCTCCTCCAGCGAGGAAACTCTGGTAATCAGGGCCATGATCGACTTCTCCAATGTTGTAGAGGGTGCCGATACTACACCGGACGCCTTAAGTTTATCCACTAGAAGAGTCTCACTAGACGGTCCTCAGACCGTCGACCGCGTTCTCAAGCCAATCAAACCCATTACCGAAGAGATCCAACATGGAGGAGGGCAGCGAGCAGTACCGAACGGCCCCAGTATTTACGGCCCCAGTATTCCCTCATCGTGGTGCTTATAGCCGATGGCGTTGACGCTGCTAAATTATTATTATTGTGTTTCAGAATGTTAGTGTCTTTGAGCGATTTGTCACCGTACAGATCATTACTGGCCGCAAGCATCCTTGTCACACCGGAGACATCAGTATTAGCAGTATTCAAATCAGTATCTGTCCCGGAATTTAACACAATATTTTTCTCAGTATTAATTAACACAGTATTTTTGTTGGAGTTATTTATGTCAGTATTATTATTTTTTTATATTATTTTTCTCACTATTATTTCCATTATTATCATTGCTACCACTATCATCATTATTCTCATTACTATTGCTACCATTGTTACTATTTTTCTTTTTAGAAAGAGCGGTGTCACTACGCCTCGTTATTTTTCTCTTCGTATCACCGCTCTTGTCTAACTTTTTAGCGCAGTAGTCCTGGCAAGCATATCTGCTGCTCGCTAACAGTACCCATTAATGACAAATATCATGATAGGGCATATCACAATCTTTGCATCTTCGGATGTTAGCTTTCCCGCGGAAGATCTTGTTACATTTTTGCATACGGAGCGCGACATTCTTATATAGAACAATTACAATAACAATAGCAACAATAAATTACTACTGCTTGAATAAATAATAAATAAATAAATAACAGTACAAAATTTAGTCCAAAAAAGTGTATTATACGAGTGATTTTGTAAAAAACGAGAAAGCAATACTATTGAGTTCAGTTCTGGGAATCTGTCATGAACATGAGGATCTAAACCTAACCTCAAAAGTACATAGTAAATCGCTGAATAACGATGCGAGAATTGTAATCGCTCAAGTGAAGCATTTTGAAAAAAACGAAACGAGAAAGCTGTTACTGGAAAATTTTCAAAATGATCTAGCAGAAGATAATAGTGAATTAATAGATGTCAACTTGAAGAGTGAAAATGCTCTTTTAAAGGATCTGAATTCAGAATTGAAGCAATGTCGGTCAGAAGCAAAACTTTTGCTGAAGCAGTGTCAAGTATTAAAAATATTCAAAAGCTTAATTGTGTTCCTAATATAATATTAAAAAAACAGATGAAGACGAAAATATTGATAGTTTAAACAAAATGTTACCCCATTATCTGATAAAGGACAAATCCATATAAATGAAAAAGGTTATCAAAAAAGGCAATGAGATAGTCACAAACCTACTAAACGAGGAAAGTGTCAACAAAGTACATAAACTATTAAAAGGTAAACTTGCAGACGCATGTGATGTAAACAGAGAAGAAGTTGAAAATCAAGGATAAAGTCAAGGTAGTAGGAATTAATAATTTTGAAAACATGGACAACAATATAATTAAACATGATATCAATGAAAGAAATTTTAGTGCTTTTAAAAGAAAATGTGTGATTCTGAATTACTATAAGAACAGTAAAACTGGATTTCAGTCTGTGATATTGGAAGTGACTGCTAAGGCATACCAAAACATCAGAGAAAATAAGAATAGACTCTTTGTAGGATATCAAAAGTGCAAATTTTATGATTATATTAATGTTAAACCATGTTTTAATTGTGGCAGATTTGGTCACAATGGCACCAAGTGTAAAAATAGTAATATTTGCCTAAAGTGTGCTGGTGAGCATAAAACAAGAGACTGCCAAACAAATAAGTTTAAGTGTGAAAACTGTGTTTTCAGTAATGATACTTATAAAACAAATTTCAACGTAGAACATGTGGCAATAGACGAATAGAATAACCACGAATGCGAAATCTTGAAATCTAAGATAAGGAAGTATATTGATTATACCGACTATACAATTAAACCTACAATATCAAGATATATCGGCACAGTAGAAACGTCTGAAAGAGGCATGGTAGCTAAAGCTTCAGGAATTTCAAATATAGCAGGAAGACTACGGAGAAATAAGAAATAGCAATGGATCAAGACATTAGTGTTGCAGAAATAAGCAAGTTTGAATTTGAAATTGATGATGTAAAAAAACTCAATAAGACACTAAGTAGAAAACAAAACATTATTTAATGCGTAAACATTAGAAGCTTAAATGCTAATTTTGAAAAACTGGAAGTTTTTGTGGAGTCTTTAAAAAGAAAACCGTGTATAATTCTATGCACGGAAACTTGGAATTTACAATTTGCTCAATACTATCAACTACAAGGCTACAAAATTTGTTACAATGAGAGTAAAATTAATAAGGTGGATGGCGTCTTAATATATATAAAAAACAATATATATAGCAATAATAAAATTGATGTAGTTGACAGATTGAGCGTTGTGAGTACTGACATAAAACTTATGACAGGAGAATCAGTTGTAATATCTGCTATGTATAGGTGCCATGACATATCAAAGTCTGAATTTGTTAATAGCGTTAAACAATTTTTGATAAAACATAGAAATGTTAAAAATTATTGTATTGTTGGTGATTTCAATATTGATATATTAGATAATAATGTAGTAAATTTGGAGGCTAGTGACAAACAATTAGTCAGGAATTTGTAATTAACTATCTTGAGCGTGAATATGTACCGCATAATGAGGAATTACTCGGCTCTCCTTAGATAATAAGAAGGGAACGTGCATTGATAACTGTTTCGCTAAAACTACAAGTATTAAAGTTGAATCTATTAAGCTAAATATTCCTTTCAACGATCATTATCCGTTATTAATAAGTATAGATCAGATTAAGTTACAGATGCCAAGCGAAACAGATAACAAATGCATTAATTATAGGAAATTACAAAATATAGCTGGAAATATTGATTGGCAGATAGTTTTTGCAATACAGGGTCCGAACAATGCTTTAAACAAATTGATACAATTGATACATGACTGTCTTGAGATGGCCTCATATTCCATAAAATTAAAGGAAAAAATTGGATAACTAAAGCAATCCAAATCTCTTGCAAAACTAAAAAAAATTTGTATAAAACATGGAAAATGAACCCAGCTGATTTGGAATTGAAAGATGAATATAAAAACTACAAAAAACCTTAAATAGCGTCATCAAAGATGCTAAATACAAATTTGATAATAATGAAATAAAATTTAGTAGCAATACAATACAGCTATGGAACATTATTAATGCTAAGCTTGGTAAAAACGCGCAACAAAACAAGTCCCTGACTATTTAGTTGTAAATAACCAAAAAATTAAAGACAAATCAGCCATAGCAAACTCCATGATTGATTATTTTTGCAAAATAGGTGTGTACTTGAGTAATCAAATTCCAGATTTAGATATAGATCAACAAAAGGTCCCAGAAAGAAATAGCAAATCAATTTTTATATACCCTACAAACTGTATTGAAATTCGAAAAACTATAGAATCATTAAAAAACAAATCTGGAGGCATTGATAATATCAATGCAAAAACAATCAAATTATTGGTAAACTACATAGCTAAACCTTTGGAATATATTTTTAATATTTTATACAACAGGCTACGTGGCCAACTGCGCTTAAACAGGATGATATTGTTCCCATCTATAAAACTGGTGACAAGTCCTGTATATCGAACTATAGACCGATATCACTAATATCTAACATTGCGAAGATATTTGAGAAAATTATGTATAATAGGTTGCATTTGTTTCTGACTGAATGTAATGTTATATCGGAAAAAATTTTGGTTTTGTTAAAAACAAAGGAACAACAGATGCGTTGAATTATATTACAGATATTATATATAAAAAATGGATAAACCAAGCCAATCATAACTGCCTTCTTGGATTTGGCAAAAGCGTTTGATACGATGGACCACAGAAAGCTTCTAGATCAACTAGAGTGATATGGAATAAGAAGCAGTGCCTATCTCTCAGATAGAAAACAACGCGTCAAAATATAGAATTCGAAAAGTGAATATAAAGAAATATCAATTGGTGTCCCACAAGGGACTATATTAGGACCTTTATTTTTTATTTTATACGTAAATGATCTACTGAGAGGTATGCAAGATGGTACTATTGTTTCCTATGCAGACGACGCTGTCATCATTGCAAGTGATGACTCGTGGTCGTCAGCACAGGATAAAATGAACACATATCTTAGTGAAGTTGCAATGTGGCTTACTGTAAATAAACTATCGTTAAATGTTAATAAATCGGTTTACGTTACGTGTGGCAGCTACTGTGATAGCGTTCCTGACTCGCTAAATATCGAGATAGGGAATAATACACTAAAGAGAGTAGAAAATTATAAGTATCTGGGCCTAATCTTTGATTATAACATGAAATGGGATAAGCATGTAAACTACATAGTTAAGAAATCGAAATATTTAATTTTTATTTTTACAAAAATTAGGTATAGAATGGACAATAAGACTCTAAATATAATATATTATGCTTTCTTCCAAAGTCTAATTAATTATGGTATAATTGCTTGGGGTCGAGCGTACAGTAATTGTCTGTACTTAATACAGGGCATACAAAGAAAATTATTAAAGATTATAAATAAAAATCAATTTCACCAACAATCCCCTCCACTTACCGTAAAGCAATTATTCCATTTAGAGGCCATAACCTATCATTATGCTACGTGAAGAGATAAATACGTGAATAGCACAAACAATACTAGAAACAAAAGTATCTAGCTTCCAATTATTGAGAAAACCATAAGTAAAAAAACCAGCTATTTTGTAGCTATAAATATTTTTAATACTTTAACAGATGATCTGAAAACTCTAGTGATTGGTAAAGTCTCGATCAAGGAGAGACTGAAAAGATTTATAAGAGAAAATTATATTATATAGTTAAAGAGACTTTTTATATTATATTGTTACTTAACTTTTGCGGGAATTTAAAAACAGATTCCAATAAGATGATTCAATATCTTGTTGGATCTCATTTTAGTTTTTAGGTTTAGACTTTAAGTTTCTATGTATGTACCATCCCTATGTACAGACAACAAAGTTTGTCTCTTTAGGATGCCTCTTTTATAAGGCATATGTTATATGGTCAATAAATAAATAAATAAATAAAATAAATAAATAAATAAAATAAATAAATAAATACTTAGTCAAGCCGAAGAAGTTAAGTGAAACAATACTATTTGCGCTTCCATCCGAGTTACAAATATCTCGTCAAAGATTCGAAAACTCCGATTTCAAAATGCGCGCTATGTCATCTGCCGAACTCGCTATACCTTCAGGCCGATACCGATGGTAGAGCACCCAGATGGTGAAACTTGAGAATTCTTTCGCAGCGTCAATTCCAACATTCGCACGTCTTGGAAGTAAGATATATTTATAGTCTGACCTAATGAATTCATTTGTGGCAGAACCTCAAATGCATCGATGTTTTCTCTGCTGGAGAGAATGCTCTTTCTCAGCTTGGTTATGGTGTGTGAAAGAGTCGATCCCTACCAGATGATAGTGCCGCTGGTGAATGTAAAAGTCCGGTAGCGCGATTGAGGTTATGTTGGCCGTTTTTTGCGGGAAATGCCTGTCCAAGCTCGTAAAGCACACAAAACTTTGAGTGAAAAATATGTTATTACTTTGATAGAGAACAAGAGCGATCCGGAAGGTGTATTACTACTTACGGTCACATACACACACGAGTTTTTTTAAAGGAAAACGGTAGCTTGTGATGAGTCGGTAGTTGGGGAAAGAAGGTGATAACGTATGAGGAGACCATAGCTTACGGGTTGCCATGAGAGCTGAGAGGAAACGATAGCTTATCACTGGACGAGAGCAAACATGAGCGAGAGCAAAGGAGCGAAAACAACGACGTGGCCGCGAACAGTAGCTGGAAACAGAGGCACGGCAGCTGGCACGTGGCCGTAGAATATTGCGCACTTAAGCACCGAGCACTGTATTCTCCACAAACCGATACATCTCACTTAGTTGATCGTACTTACTCGTGGTTGTAACTTGGCGGCTCAGGTCGGCGCAACCTTCTTTTGCCTCCAACGGTCCCGACCTGCCTCACGAAGACCTGTTCCGACGAGAGCCGAGATGGAAGAGGAAGAGACCGAATCGTCTTCGTGCCGGTCGGTACCCGAGGCCCGCGAGTCAGCGCCGCGCGCGCCTGCCGAGCGAAATACTCCCCCCTCATGTCCACTCGCAAGCTGGCTCGTTCCGCCGCGAGAATCGGTCGCTCGCTTTGTAACGTGCAGTCGAAGTGCCACATTACAATATATATATGATGTCCCTTATTTACCAAACTGAAAATTTGTATCGTGACGCTATCTAAAAATATAGTTTATAGTTCAAAACTTAATAATTCATTCATAACTCAATATATGACTTTAAACCGTGCGATCGTGTCTATAAATTTCAGCAATCGCTAAAAACGGTAAACTGAAAAAAAAAGGTTAAATATAATAGTAGTTTTTAAAATATTTCCCTATGAGTGTATGTACTAGTGTTTTTTTTTCATTTTCTTGTGGAGAAGGGGGTATTATGGAAAAATCTTAGAAAGACAACAGCATGACATTGTTTATGAAATTGTCGAAACAGCTAGACCAATTAAATCCATTCGTCTTTAGGCCAGGTTAACGCACCTAACCATAACCCGAAACGCCTCCCTTTGCCTTCACCGGCCCTCAGTAAAGGCGAATCTTGCTCTACCTTTTGTATTCTCTGATCCCCGAGGTATAATCGTCAAGCAATGCTTTACGGGGGGGGGGGGGGGGGGGCGTAAAGCTTCTGCCCGCTTCCATTCGATGTGATCGTCATCTTCATAGTAGTTGTTCATTGTCTGCTTTCGACGTCAGACTATCGAACGAGAAACGAACACTTTCTTAATTATCAATATACACCCATACACACAAACTCACCTTCTCAGACGCACACGTACACCCACTCACACAATCATCCACACACTCATCCACACAAACGCACGCACATCCCCCCACATCCACCAAACACCCACACTACACTTGTACATACTCTCATCTCTCACATCCCTTTTACTGCTTTATTCCTTACAGCTTCAAAATGCTGCTAGAACGTAAGATTTGCATCAATGATAATGCCCAAATATTTGATGGTTGCTTGGGTAACAATCTCGTGCCCATCCACCGTCAGTGTAATTGTTTCCATGTTCTTCCTACTAGAAATGAGTAGAACTTCTAGAGCTGTCTCTATCAGCCATTTGTGTATTATACGAATAGCCTCGTCTGCAATTTCCTTTATTTCTTCTGTATGTTTCACTGTGACGACTACTGCTATGTCATCAACGAATCCTACAACGATCGTCCCTTTAGGTAATTGTAGCCGTAGTACTCCGTCCTACATTACGTCCCAAGTCATTGGACCAAGTACTGATCCTTGGGAAACACCTCTGAGGAACACCTCTTGTTACTTCATAGGTCTTGGTGCCGCTGTCAGTATCATATAATACCAAACTGTCTTTCAAATTGTTAGAGATCATCCTTCTTATATATAAAAGCACATCAAGTTTACGGAGTGCCTTGTGGATTTTACTTCATTTGGTCGAGTTAAATGCATTTTTAACATCCAAGATAACAACCGCACAGTACTTCTTTCCTCCTTTCCATCTTCCTCCCTCTATCGCAGCTCACGCGAAGCCATATTATTGGTCTTCTGAAAGTACAACTTTCGCTTCTATGGTCTGGTCGATTCTAGCGAAGACTATGCGTTCCAGAATTTTGCCTAAAGTGTCCAGCATGCAGAGCGGTCTGTATGCGGAAGGGTCTTTATGCGGCTTCTTTCGTTTTGGTAATAGCACGAGAAGTTGATTCTTCCAGTCGGTGAGAGAAATTCCTTCTTCTAGACATGAGTTGTACAAGTCTAAAAAGACATCTGATTGGGCGCAGATAGCATATTTCAATGTAATATTGGGTATACCATTCAAACCTGGAGCCTTGTTGTTTCCTACTTTTTTACAGGCAGTTAGCAGCTCCTCCACCATGATTGAAGGAACAGCTTCCTCATTTACCTCTCGATCACGTATGTTTCGTTTAGTTGTCAAGGGAACAGCGCAGTGACGACTCGGTGCAAGAGTTCCCGATACTTTGGAGGCGGTACGTAGTATTCCTTTATCTTCTTCATTACCACCTTATAGGGTTTACCCCAAGGATCCGTGATAACATCATCCTGTAATTCTTTAAGGTTTCTTCGCTTGTTGATGCCAATTATGTTTTTAAGCTTTCGCTTAGCATCATTCATTTTTTGCTAGCAGGCATCTATTATTTTCTGGCCGCTTCCAGTTTTATAGTATTTCTTCCTTGTCCCTGTTCCCGTCTTCTAGTCCGGTGACACTCGCTACGAGCACCCTCCGCCTCTTTATCCAATCAGTATGCTGGTGGTCGTCATTGGTTCGGCACTCTTCTTGGCGTAGCTGCATCGCAGGCTCGGGTGATATTTTCCATCGCCTGTTTGGCCTTGCTGTTTGCTGTCCCAGATTGTTCTAATTCCTCCAAGGCTAACAGAAACATCTCCTTATCTTAATCCTTTGTTTTCCAACTGACTCTTTGATTTCTTACACCCGCGCTGCAACTCTTTAATGATTAACCTACTTCCATTATTATGACCTGATAATTGCTATTTGTATAGTGTTTACTTACAGCCTATGTGCCAAGTAAACTGATTAGGTATCTACTAACATACGTCACATCTATTTTATCCTTTGTTTCATCTTCTAATGGTGTTGGTGCAACCCTGGTTTACTGGTACCGAATCTATAAGTGCGATTGCTTCCAGTAGCATTCGGCTTTTTTTGTTAGTCCTTTGGCTGCCCCACTCTATGGCGCATGCGCTGAAACCACCAAACATAGCAACTGTATATGTGTATACCTGCTATCTTTGCGCGGACAGATTCATCCATACGCGCTATAATTTTTTTCTGAAACCCAACGTTCCCACATGCCCAGATCGCCCCTCTACCAGTGTGGCCCGTTTCCCACGATGGCTCGTCCAGGTCCCTATATTGTTCACATGTAATGGCTTCGTCAACCTTCGTCTCACGGACGTACTGGTTGAGTAGGGCCTATGCCGTGTCGTAGTGGTTTAGATTTAACTGCACTATCTTCATCATTTTTGTTTCTTCATTTCTTCTAATGTTGCATGGTAGACTGGGCATGTGAACCTACCATCTGCGTGGTTTCTTTTCCCTTCTGCAACTCTTTCTTGGTAGAGTATGCAGTGTGTTTAGCTTTTGACAATCTATCTCTTTATGCTCTTTTCTTCCACAATTGTAGCAACAGTTATTTCGGTACTATATTTTTGTACACTTATTGGCGATATGAGCAAAACCTAAGAATTTATAGCATCTAAGTGGCCGTGTCCCTTGTTGCAACTCTCGATTTCTGCATACTAACCAAACTATTTTGATTTTTTGCCTTGTTATCATCCGTTGAGCATCCGATATTGCCATTTGGACAACCGTGGTCTGCGTACCGCCATACGCCTTCCGTACCGACTTCACTGCCGCGCCGTCTCTCCCACTGCAAATGTACCGCTACCTTGATATTCACTCCGTAGTACTTTTACAATATCGACCAACAGCCGCATTACTTCATGAATAGCAACACTAGATTGAATTTGACCTTGTTCAGGAATTTCTGGTACATGATCTGCATGATGTAGATCACCGGCTGCATTTGCATCACGAATCATAACAGGACCTTGGCCTATATATATATATATATCATAATGGTCCACCGATATTCATAAATATACAGTAGAGAGATGCGCGAGGAAGTGTTAGCTGTATATACAAAGAGAGAATAAGGGAAATTTAATATGTGTGCGCATATAATGAGATAAGGAGCGAGAGCAAAGGAGAAATGAAGACGTCTGCGAACGTCTATTGAGTGAGTGGGGGTAAGGAGAGAGAAAATTCGCACGGCGGCTCAAGATTCGGCGTTGATATGAAAGGATCTGCTGCTCGCGGTAGATCAAAATTAATAGTCTGTCCTGAACGCGCTAGAGAGAGGATTCTTTTCTATTCTCTCTCTCCTTTCTAGTATGGAGATAGACAGCTGACTGTAATAATAATATCGGACCGAATATCAACATACTTGGAAATCAAATAAAGAAAATATATACGAGATACTTGAACACATAAACTTATTATTGTTCCTTGGATCCTGTTTTTCCTATCACGGTATAAAACCGAACCATTACAATATATATATTCGCCAACATGGCGCCGCCTGAAAGTAAGCCATCTGACAAGGTGGATCTAAATTTCTACAAATGTCATAAAAAGAAAAGTGTTGCAATAGTGATGTGTATAATATGTGGTGGTGTGTATGATCAAAGTTGCTTTGAAAGATACAACAACAAAAAGTATATTACTGAACACATGGTAATATGTCCAGAGCACAATATAACCTCAAATTGTGATGAATCGACACTAAACGAAGAAGGCAGGGAACTCTTCGTACAAATGAAACTGTCCTTAAAAACAGCTGTTAGACAAGAAATATTAGAGGAAATTCAAGATGCTGATAACGGCAGTGATATAAGTACGCAGGACGATAATGATCTAATTACTGAAAATAGAAGCTTGAAAAAAGAAAATAGATTATTAAAAACATTGATTGAGGTGGTACAAGACAAAAATAAAATTCTAAAAGATCATTTAGTAACAGTGCAAAAAGTAAAAAATAAAACATATCCACAAGCAGTAAATATTGAACCCAATATAGAAAAACGTATACCAAAAATTACAATAACAAAGAAAAACAGAGCTGATGGAAATGATCTCAAGAAATACGTTACACACTACTTAAACAAGGAAAAAGCAATACAATCAAAAAGGGTAACATTTAAAAATGATAGCGAGATAATTATAAGCCGTATGAATGAAACAAATGCAATTGAATCAGAAAAATTATTAAGTAAAAAACTGTCAAGTATATGTAATATTGCAAGAGAAGAAATCAAAAAACCAAGAATAAAAATTATCGGTATAGATAATTATGAAAACATGGATTTAAAGACATTAGAAGAAGACATAAATACAAGGAACTTTAAAAAGAAAGAAACGAAAACAATAGCCTTACATACTTTTGTAAACAAGAAAACTAGATTACATAGTGTAATAATGGAGGTAACATCGGAAATATATAAATACATCAGAGAGAAAAAAAAATAGAATTTTCGTAGGATACCAAAACTGCAAGATATACGACGATCTGAATTTACAACCATGTTATAATTGTGGTAGATTTGGACATAATGGAAATAAATGTCGAAATGACACAGTGTGCCTAAAATGTGCAGGAAAGCACAGTACTATTAATTGTAGAAATACAGCTGAATTATGTTGTATAAATTGTAATTATAATAATAATCGGTATAACACACTATATAATACTAAACACGTGGCTAATGATAGCATGAATTGCACGACACTACAAAAGAAGATTAAGAAATACACAGCTGAGACAGATTATTGTTATGTGACAACTTTACGATAATTATATTCGAACAGTTATTTCGAATATACAATCGAGAAAGTTCTACACATAAAAGGTACAGCTAGACTTAAGGCCCCAAAAGTATCAGGTAGCCAAGAATCTCGCTGACCTAAACAACTTCCCCTCCACTGCGCAAGACCGCACGTGCGAAGCCACGCTGCAGTTTTGAATTCTTGCACCATTAACAGGTCCCGTAAGGCCTAATGAGTGCGATGAGTACAGACGCACTGACGTCAACATGGGGAAGTGGAGTTTGGAGACGCGTGGGAGGTCCGGAAACACTTCCGAGCGTCCCCACGCTACCTCAAGCACTCCGACACGAGCCGAGCTGCCGAGCGGACGACTGTTTTTTGTAATAGTTTTTTTTTTTCATTTTATTTTCATTCAAATTGTTTCATATATTTTCTATTTCTAATTTCTCAACTGTTCATTAAAATCACTCGTTTTATTTAAAATTAACCTGCGGCGGCGATTCATTTTCTTTCGGGTATACATATATATAAGGAGAAATTATAATTGTGTGCAAAAGGACCGAATAAAGCTAAGATTATTTCTGAACTCATATTTGTGTTCGTCCTTGTGTCCAAGCCATACATAAATAGATTGGATTTTTCCTTGGTCCAGGGCCAATAAGAAAGAGGGACGAATTATCAAACAACGACTAAATAGTAAAAGGTAAAAAACTTTATTATACATCAGTCCGCGTTTCAATAAGAGAGAAAGATCAAGGTGACAGCCAGCAGAGGTTCGAGGAGTGGAGTCTCTCCCGTAGCTGTATAGTTGCGTGCGCGAGATCAACTCATATGATAATTAAATTAATATTGCTAGGTGACTCACAATCACCTAACAATTATCCTATAAGTCCAATTATCGACAGATACATTGGCAAGGTAGATATTATAAGAGCGGAGGGCAATAAACTGAAAAGTGCAAGACTAACATCTACGTCATCATTAGCATCGCTATCACCAAGAAGCAGGAAATTTAAACAAGGCAGCTAGTACTATAAATTTAAAATCAAAATAAAACTCAACATGGATCAAGAAATCCAGTTAATAGAAGAGATACACAATGTGCTAATTTAACAGGAAAGTACATTTCATAGTATTAAAGTTCTCAATAAATATATAAAAAATAAAAAAAATATTTTATTATATCTCAACATACGAAGTCTAAACGCAATTTCTTAAAACTAAAAACATTTATTGAGGGCTTGGATACTAAGCCGACTATTATAGTATGTGTGGAGACGTAGGTTTTGGGGCATAGTGATTACTTCTTTTTACCGGGATATAAAATGTACTATAATAATAGTAAAATAAACAGGTCAGATGGTGTAGTAATATACTTGGAAGACGGTATTACTGAAAGTACTGAAATAATTGAAATTGGGCAGATGAAAATACTAAATTCAATTATTAAAACTACTAATGGTAATCTAGAAATATCAGCATTGTATAGATCGCAAGATATTAGAAAAACTAATTTTTTAACAAACCTAAAAGTGCTCATGAATCTAAAAAGAAAGGTTACGAACCATATAATCATAGGAGATATTAATATAAATTTGTTAGATATAGATGGAGTTAGCCAAGAAATGCTACTGAATTTCCTGGATAAGGGATACAAACCTGGCTTTCAGGGTGTTACTAGGCCATCTGTTACAAATAATTCGAATAACTCTGCTGGGGGAACATGCATTGATAATATCTTCACGAAAGCACAAAAAATTAAAAATAAACATTTTGAATTAACAAACTCGATAACAGATCATTATACACTTTTCATGTCACTAGAAAAAATTGATAAATTAAAATCTGAGTATACAAAAATATCTATAAATTATAATAAACTAAGTAGAATTGCAGATAAAGAAAATTGGAACATAATATTATCAATGAGTGATCCTAACTTAGCAGTAAATAATTTAATAGAAAAAATAAATAAGTGTACGAAACAAGCAAGTGTTTATAAAAATATTAGTAAAAAACAGGGTAAAAATATTCCTAGAAGTAATTGGATTACTAAGGCAATATTAATTTCCTGTGAAAGGAAAGAATTTTTATAACAAATGTGGAGAAAAGAACCTAATAATGGTACGCTAAAAACAGAATACAAAAATTATGCCAAAGTCTTGAACAAAGTAATAAAGGAAGCAAAACTATTATATGATCGTAGATTAGTAGCTAATAATTGAAGAGTTAGTAATTATAAAATATTATATTTGGTTATACAAAACTTATGTGGTTGATTAGTTTGTAAGTCACTTTAGTATATAAAGTTATGCTGGTGTCGCGAACAGATAACTACGTTTATCTCTGCGACAGTTTACTGTTATGTATATAATATGTAAATTTTTACTGGTAATAAAATAAATAAATAAATAAATATATATATATTATGACACGCTTTTTCCCGTACATGCATAAGTGTGGTTTGATCTGTGGGATAAAAGGGATTCGAGGGCAAGAAATAATACTCGATGATTAACGTAGTAATACTATACATTTATCTTATAACACTCATTAATTTATTATACAAATAAGGGCGCCAGTCGCTCTTCGGAGCGACGATTCCAACAGATCTAATATAAGCGCGAGACTCTAACAGGAGCGGATTCTATTAATTATCAACGCGACGCGGCGGCCATTACGCGGTACACGCTTCTATTGAGACTACTTACAGTGAGACGAGGATTCCTTTCGCTCGGCCGGGATGTTGATGAAACGAGGAGCGAAGATGGAGATAGCACTTCTCAAGCACTCGCGCAATCCTTCAGTCCCGGTTTAACGCGCGGTACAAGATGGTATGGAAATGATGGTATGGACACGACAGTGTCGTTTCGTGTCGTCTCGAGTCATCGCGAGGCCCATCGCCGAGCGCGGCGCACGCGTGATACGACTGTTTGCGTATAATCGCGCGTATGTGTGTAAGTTTAGTGGCGCCAGTCTCGCCTGAGATCGTATATACAGGTGACGACAGTGTAGTGTGTATGTTTGTTTTTATGGTGCAGTATCAACGATGATACTGTTGTTAGTATGTATGTATGATGATGTATGATCATGATGACATGCAGAAATGTATTATGATGATTGGCTCATTACACGATAATAAGAACAGGAACAGATATAATAAGATTTATCATGGGTTAGTATATCCAGATATATGAGGAACAGCAATAGATACAAGGAACAACGCGCTGTTCCTTTCATATATAGATATACTAACCTACGTTAAATCTGTTCGTGTTCCTATTAGCGTGTAACAGATCTTACAAGCTATTTGCATTGTTTAAGGCTAAAGGTCATTTTACGATATAACAACATACCTATTTATATATATATATATATATATATATATATATATATATATATATATATATATATATATATATGTGTGTGTGTGTGTGTATGTGTGTGTGTGTAACAGCCAAAAGAATTCTTATTGGTATAGCAGTGCCGCTGGCTTAGGTAATATTTTCCATTATTTTTTTAGTTTTGCTGTTTGACTATCCTGGCATTTCCAATGCCAGCAGAAATTCTTATCGCAGTCCTTTATTTTACAACCGACTCTATTGGTCCTTGTACTCCTATTAGAACCCTGTTTCGATTTATCTAGCCCCATTATTAAGCTCTGGGATTTACTATTTATACAGGGTGTCTGAAAAGTTCCGGAACGTTAGGATCGTCCTAGCTAGGATTTTTTCCCAGCTTTCCGATGGGGACCTTGAATTTGATCTTGACCACGTTCATCAAGGTCATTTGAAGGTCAAATCGATTTTTTTAAATAGGACTTCCCATTTTCGACCCCGGAAATGAAAAAAGCGGAAAATTTTACATTTAAATAAGGTCTACAATATTTTAAAATTTGACCTTGGAAGGTATGGACAAGGACAAATGCAGGTTTGGTGCGATAACTCGAAAATCAGATACCGTAGAGAACAACATTAAAAACTTAATATTCATAATAATTATGTAGCTATTTGATGGAGACCTTGGTTTTGACCTTGACCATGACTTCAAGGTCACTTGAAGGTCAAATCGATTTTTTTAAATAGAACCCTCCATTTCTGACCCCTGAAATATAAAAAGCGGAAAATTTTAAGTTCAAATATGGTCTAAAATATTTTAAAATTTGACTATTGAAGATATGGACAAGGACAATTCAGGTTTGGTACGATAATATAAAAACCAGAATTCGTAGAGAACAACATTTAAAACGTAATATTCATAATATTACTCCAACTATCTGATTAGGACCTCAAATTCGACCTTGACCATGACCTTCCTGATGATTTGAAGGTTAATTTTTTAAATAGGACCACCCATTTTTGATCAATTAAGGCAGACCTGGTGTTATCCAAGTAGTTAAGATAAGACTCGGCCCAACAAGTTAAGATTAAACGCGGTTTAATCAATCAAGGCAGTTCTTGGTTTTTCCAACCAATTGAGGCAAGAATCTGTCCAACCAATTAAGGCAAGACTTAGTGTTCTCCAACTAGTTAAGGCAAGACTTGGTTTTATCCAACAAATTAGAGTAAGACTCGGCCCAACTAGTTAAGGCAAGACTCGATCCTACCAATTATAGTAGAACTTGGTTTTGTCCAACCAGTTATGGTAAGACTTGGTGTTGTTCAACCATTTAAGGCAAGACTTGGAGTTGTCCAACCAGTTAAGGCAAGACTTAGTGTTGTCCAACCAGTTAAGGGAAGACTTGGTGTTGTCCAACCAGTTAAGGCAAGACTCAGTCCGACCAATTAGGGCAAGAATTAGTTTAGCAAATGTTCAAACTGATGACCTTCGGTTTCTTGATAGTAACCTAATCGATAATAAAAACTATGAATAGAATTTTGAATGTGTTCTGCCGAAATCAAAGTGCTTTCATCAATTATCCTTTGCCGTAATTCATCTAAATTTTGTGGCTTAGTTTTATAAACACGATCTTTTAAGTATCCCCAGAGGAAGAAATCTAGAGGAATCAGATCAGGTGATCTGGCTGGCCATTCGATAATACCTCTGCGTATGATGAATACAGTATTCAAATACTGTCGAACATTGGGTCCATAGTGAGCTGCTGCACCATCCTGCTGGACCCACGTGTGTTCAAAATTGGCTTCCGTAACCTCTATAATTCTAGGAACGATTTGCATCCGTAACATGTCCTCATATTTCACTGCATTTAAATTACCCTCTATGAAAAAGAGACTAATCAATTGATTATTCAATATTCCAGCCCAAACATTTAATTTTTCGGGATATTGGGTTTTGTCTTCGCGCATCCAGTGAGGATTTTTCTGAGCCCAATATCTGCAGTTATGCCTATTCATAGTACCAGTTAATTGGAAAGTAGCTTCATCTGAAAAGACTATATTGGAGGCAAAATTGGGATCTTCAACAATCCTAGACATCATTTCTTCGCAAAACTCAACTCTCCTACCAAAATCATCTTCATTCAGCTCTTGCACATAACCTTAAATGGATAGAATTTGTTAGTTCTTAATATTTTCTGAATAGAAAACTTGCTTATTTCATATTGTTGAGACATTTTGCGTATTGAAGTATGGGGATCCTCTGTGAGTAACAATAAGACATCTAGTGATTTTTCTTCGTTTGTTGCAGTAGACGGTCTTCCAGAACGAGGACTATCCTGTATATACTTTCTGTATCATGAAACCGCCTGACAGCCATCGATAAGGTAGATTTAGAAATTGGAGTAAGGCCAAGTCTGAAAGTTTCATTCAAGAGAGTTTTGGCATCTTCGTAAGATCGTCTAAGTTCACCCCAGCCTATCATCATCAAAAGTGAAATTCTTTCTCTTTCATTAAGTCGTTGCATCTTTATGTGCAGATAATAAATATGCACGACTGCGAAAAATGACAAATTAACTACTGAAAAACTATTCGACGAAAAAATTATCAATTGTGATGGATTGAGGGTCGCACCAGGAGGTTCGAGGTAACAAACGGTGGTTGGTGATAGACAATTTATTCAGTGCCTGGGAGCTCCGTCCACTAAGCCGGTCAACGGTGATCTGCCCGCTCCTCCGTCGATGTGGCGCAGCGACTGAGAGCGGTCTCACGTTCAAAAGTGCATAGGCTGCATTTTTGCGCGTGTGAGCCGTTGCGCCCGGCGCTCGCTGACGGTTCGCGGAACACGCCGTCAGTCGGCCTCGCGTCGCCATCGAATAGCTTATAGCTAATCCGTGACATCCGGACCAAGCTGGCGGGCGCCCTCGCTGCCGAAAAAAATAACAGGTCTCAAATTATTCAGATTGAACCTTTAAGATGATAGAGTTCAGGGAGCGTCGTGCCGGCAAGCGCGCGCGAGTGCCGGTGGCCGGTGCTTTAACGACGTTACAGCGCTCAGCACTTGGCGTGTATGTGAGTGTGAGTGTGAGTCTGTGTGCTTTTCCCCTCTTTTTTTATGAAGGGTTGTCTTTCTCGTCTTTTGGAATTCTCTTAAGAAACCAGTAAACATAAATATCTCTTCCAACTTTTTTTTTAAAGAGTGTCAGGGATGCCAGCGCTTGAGCGCAAGAGGAAGTGCATTGGATTTCTATGTCAGTTCATGTCGCTCGTTGTATGCATGTGTGTCAAATATTTGTGTTGTTTTTGTATGGTGTTTTTGAAGTGTTGAAATTAATCGCAGCCGCTGGTTCTTACAGTAATTAATGGAGGCTCCGTTTCTTTACATGGCTTACAGATTACATATTATATAAAATTATGGCACGCGTGCCGTAGAAAAGTTCTTGACTTAACTTTAGTGGCTAATATAACAAGTGTTCTTATTCTTGTACATTACTTTAAGGATTTGTAAAATACATTGCTCACATGCTAAGGTAGATAACTGGAGCCTGGCGGTTCACTGGCACTCTAAATCTAAAAGTGTGACAAATAGGCGTGACGTAAAATATAACAAGAACGAATGAGATATTTGAGAGCCGCAACTCTTTATCAGGCATGTGACCTGTACATGTAGGTGTACTTTCTTTTTTAGTATTAGTATATTTACTCTGCGCAGATCGTCCCCTCCTGTTATCACGAGCCCTTCGATCTTCGATCGGTCCGATGCTTTTGGTGTTATATAATATATTATGATTCGCTTCTTGTGGCTTACTCTCGAGAGGAATTATTACGTCGCTGATAATTACGGGTTTGGGGCGGCTTGGGAGCTTATGGCGAGCGCGTATATTCTTGGGGTTTCTGCCAGCGATTTACCTATGTTGACTCGTCACGTTATTGGATCCTGCGATGACGGTTGGGTCTCTCTCATAAATATTGCATTGCAAGCCTTGTTTTCCCTTAATTTCTCTGCTCTCAATGTTCATTTATCTTGGTTTTGAAATTCGTGCCCAACCATAGCGTGCGTTCGGCTTTGCAGAGTTCACACGCGCGGCTCGGTTTTCTGCTCCGGCATTCAACGAATGCTCCGAGGCTCGGTTTTTGCTGACCGCTTTTGACGCTGGCTCTGTCGACCTATCAGTCTCGGCTGACATTAGATCGCCTTTATCTAACAACGCATCTAATGACTCGTTGCTGAGGAACAGTGGAGATTTTTCGGACTCAAATTTATTAAAGGTTCGCAGAGGCTCGGGGCCTTGCCGAACTTTTCCGGGTGAACGAATCGCTCGTGCTACTCGGTTCGATTATTTCTCTCGATTTTTGGCTCCGTGCAGCTTTGGAGCTGCGCAATTCACGCCCGGTTGGTTCCACGTATTTGATGAGATTACGGAAATTCGGTGGTAAGGTTGCATCTTCCATCAAGCTATCTGATAGAACCGAAATTCGGAACTCGGCTGATGAGCTTGACTCCCATTCGCTCCGCGACATTTCTTCTTGCGCGATTATTACGTCATTTCTCGGCTGGAATTTGATGGATTCTTCCAAGATTTTCTGTACGCGATCTCTTTACATTTTCGATAAACGATATCTACTCTTCGCTATTTTCTTTAATGTCAAGTTAGTTAAAATACATTCGAAACGAATTTTCCTCCGATATTCCGGCGCGTAAACTCTTTTTCGATCTCGGATCTCCGTAAACCAGCGAATTTTTACTAGCTCATCGCCGTGACAAATATCTTGCAACGCTTTGCAGAGGTAAAAATCGTCACACTCGTTTCTCACTTTGAATACTTCTCCCGACTTATATATAACCGTACCGATCTCCCGATGTTTTTTCTTTAACACTACCGAACTTGCCGAGTCCGAGGCCGGCAGTTTGACTTTCTTAACTCTATCGATATCGCGTTTTTTGGTGGCTCGAGTTTTAAAAATTCGCCCTCGCGGCGCGCCGGCCTTCTCGTCCGGGGAGTCTTGCTTTGTCGGCGAGTTTATACAATTCGGCTCAAGGCAATTCGGGATGAACTTCTCCTTCTTCTATGACCGGGTTCCGAGATAACGCGTCCGCGTTCGCATTTTTTATGCCGGGGCGGTACACGATATCGAAATTGTACCCGATTAGCGCATCTTTGAAGCGATTGAATCGCAAATCCGGTTTTCTCGTGTTGTGAAAATGTTTTAGGCTTTCGTGATCCGTCACTATTGTGAATTTCCTGCCAAATAAATAGTAACGGAATTGCTCTTTGGCGAAAACGATAGCCAGTAATTCTTTGTCATATGTTGGGTATTTAAATTCGCTGCCCTTCAAACAGAGAGAGTTTGTCGAAAGCAGCCTGTTGCTCTTCTCCCCAATTAAATTCGACGTCTTTCTGGAGAAGCTTAAATAATGGTCGCGCGATCTTTGAGAAGTTTTTGATAAAGCGTCTGTAGTAACTAAAAAGCCCCAGTGCTTGCATTAATTTATGAGCGTTAGTCGGAGTCGTGACCGACGTACCGAGTACAATGTGACCGAGAACTTGCGCTTCTTTCTTTAGAAACTGGCACTTCCTCGGTTCCACCGTCATATTGGCCTCGAGGAGTTTTTTTAGTACGCACGAAGACGAGATTTGTGTATGTCCAGAGTCTCGCTAAATAGCATTAAATTGTCCAAGTAAATTTCTACTTCATTCCCATGCAATCCTTTCATGGCTAACGACATAGCTTTAGTAAAAGTCCCCGTTGCTTCTTTTAACCCCATCGCCATGCGGTTAAACTGTAACAATTGACTACCGTGATTCCCATCTGGCGCGTGAAAAGTAGTAAGATGCGCCAAATCGGGGTGCATTTCTATTTGATGATAGCCTTGCTTGAGGTCGAAACACGTTATATAATTCGCGGAGGCGAGGTGTTCGAGAATATCGCTTGTAAAAGGAAGTGGGTGGCAGCCCCTTCGGTCTCCTCGTTGAGAGCGCGAAAATCTGTGACAAGGCGAAAACGCTTATTACGATGCGCGTCCGGTATTTTTGGGACAATCCAAAGGGAAGATGAATGATTCGAATTTGACGGCACCACAATCTTTAATTCCCGCAATTTTTCTAATTCCTGGAGCATATGTTCCCTCAGCGCAGGGGAATCTAAACCTGCTATTTCGGATTATGTTATTAGATTTTAGGACAATTTTGCGTTGTAATAAATGCTTTGCCGGGAGTGGCTCGCCGTCGAGACCGAATACTCCCGGGTATTTATTTACTATTTCGCGCACGTAAGCGATTTCTTCTCGTTGTAGCCTTCGAAATCTAGCTTTATCGTCTATTAGCAATTTCTCGTTGAGAGTTAAAACTTCCTTATATTTTTTCGCTCGATTACTGTCAAATAGACGTCTTAAATTCACCGCGAATTCCGCGACGTTTTCGACTGAGCCATTGTTGGCTTGATAAAGTGGATTATCTAAAATTTCTTCGCATTGAAACAGATCCACCCACGGACCGGCAATCGTGACCTCCTCTTCGCTTGTATTAAAGCACTCGGCCGTTTAGGTTTATTAGGTCGGTAATTTTTTCGTCCGTATCGAAGGGCAGTATTTCGCCGCCAAGCTTTAGACTCCGGCTAGAAGCGTCGACGCATCCCTTATGTGCGTCAATTATGTCCCAGCCGATGATCCCCGAATTTTCCGATCGGGAAATCATCTGGCACTATATGGAATCCCGATCGGGAAATCATCTGGCACTATATGGACTTTACACACTAGCCCTTGCAGCTTTACGACTGCCTCTCCTAGTGAGTACGAACATCCGGGTGTTACTCCCTGGATTTTTATTATTCGGTGCGTATCGATAGGATAACACACGGCGAGTTCTCCTTTTTTGATAACGGAAACATCGGCTCCTGAATCGGCGTAAAACTTGCCTTGCCTATTCCTCAGTTGGGGGCAGGCTACGTTCACGATTGGCGGCTGACGGTCTGCTAAAATAAATCTTATTTCTGCTGAACGGCGCTTGTTTTTTTCTTTTTCGATCTGACGCCCATCGACTGAGGAGCCCGGCGAGCGTCTTCCTAGTTTAAATTATTCTTTGCGTTTCCGTTGTCATCGCGCCTCCCGGAAGACTCAACATGGTTGCCGGTGTCGTTAGGGCGGTCATTTCTCCGATCATCGTTATTGTTCACTCGATTATAATTATTGCCGCGTTGCCACTGGCGGTCTCCACCGTGCCTGTTTTTATTCGGGTTTTTGTTGATGTTCCTAGCAGTATGACGGATCAGAGTGCGACATTCCGTTAGAGGGTGTGTATTTGATTTGCAATAATTGCAATATTTCTTGTCTGTACTCTGGTTCGACGGAGCTGCCGTTTCTGCTCGACTCGAATTAGAAATGGATGCCTCTTGGAACTCAATTTCGGCTATTATCGTTAAACGTACCTGCGCCGCCGGCTTCGAGGACAATGCCACGCCAAAAGTTGCTATTCTCGCGCTCCTTTTCCCCTAGAACTCTATAGCGGCCGTGATTGCTGCATCGAGATTTGGGGTCTGCTTACTCCGGACGAGATGATCGAGAGGCAGTCTCAACCCGAAAAGAAATTGTTCGAGTACATCAGCATCGGCCTGGCGTATACGCGATTCCCTGTCCGCGATCGAGAGGTCGGGAGCCGAACCAATGCTCGTACGGAGACGTTTGTATAGCTTGCCGACTCGTAGCCCGTATTCTTCGGCGGACTCTTCCGGGTTTTGATTGATTGTGCGTATTTGATTATAGATTTGGTCCGCGATACCGATGTTGGCGTAGTATAACGTTAAATCGCGTAAAAGTGCTTCCACGGAGCTGTAATTCGCGATGCGTTCCCGGTATCCTTCCGTTGCTTTGCCCCGGAGTCGGTTTGCTATGTGCAGTAGCAGAAATTGTTCGTACCGTGGCCCGTAAGTCTGCAATACTTCTCGCACAGCATTGCAAAATAGATTCAAACTGTCCGGAACTCCGTCGAAATAAGGTATGTACGTGACTGCCTGGTGGAAGGTCATGCGCTTTACCGAGCTGTGCTTAACATTGTCGGATTGCTTGAACGTCTCCCTCGGCGACGAGCCATGTTCATATCCCCGGCTAAACTCGACTATCTCATTGTCGAGCTCGTCATCTGACTCGTCGTCCGAATCGCTATCCGAGGGCTGGTGCTCGGTGTAGTGTGCGCAAGGATGTTTCGAAGGTTCGCGACCGCTGCCTGTTTTACCTTTCCTTGTCGAATGCGGCTCGTAACAGCTGTTATCGCTCTTGACTATGCAGCGTCTGCAAGTCTCACTCGTGGTAGCGCGATGCTCAGCACGTCCCTCATCTACTGGGTATCTCGCTAAGAATGATTTGTCTCTATTTCGATTCAAGTTGTTTTTGCTTCTGACTTTGTCGTTCCGGTGATTGTTGGCGCCCGCACCATTATGTAGAGACGTACTCGCAACGGTTCCGGATATTTTACTGTTCCTACCTTCCAAACAACAATTTTTACCCCGTGAGTGCGCTTTTCCTGCGTGGCCGCCCCTATGTGTCGAGCAGCTTTCGACTCCCAAGCTCGAGCTGCTATCCGGGCTGCTATCAAGTACTCGTCTGCTGCGGCAACGGATTTCGCAGCATTGCCCGTGTGTGCAGCATGGAGCTTACGCACGGTTCATTTTCCCGAAGCTGAAGGCCCGTTATTTAGTATCCTTAAAGCGGCTGATCTGCTCGCTAGTGTTATACGCGTTCCCTGTATTAGGTTTTTCCCCGAAAACTACAAATGACGCGTTTCTATCCGATTTTCCTTTGCCGTGGTCAGAGGCGGTTCTCTGACTGACACCGTGTATAGTATTATGTTTTTTGGTTCGAAGACTGGACGAGCGAGATACGCCACAACTTGCACTGTCGATCGAATGTCTCCGACTACTCGATCTGCTCTGCTCTGCCAAAGCTTCCCGTATCCAAGCTTTAGCCCTGGTTTGCTGATAAACCCCTCGATGTTAGCGGAGGGATTATTATTTATATTTATATTTTGGCGAGTTTCTGCGGCGACTGGGATTACGTTCGCGGTCCGATCGGTACCGTGACCTACCTGCGCCGCGGACTCTGATGTGTCGCCCACCTAAGGCGCGGGAGCTTCGATTTCCGCATTTACCGACTTCGGAGTTTTCCGACCGATCCCTGCTATGTTTAATAAATTTGAAACGCTCACCTGACACCTCGCATCGATTTCTACGCGTTATGGGATACTTAACAGCAACCCGGCTTCGCCCCAAAGGTTTCCCGGTGCGTCAACCGTATTCAATTCTAGTCCTACCTGTCGACGTTCTAGGCTGGCCATCCCGACCGCTTGGGCGTTGCTTCCCTCCTGTCGCGATTCTGACTGCATTTCTTGCGTCAGTGCAATAGCCTCTGGCAATCCGGGATCGCTTGAGTTGAGAGGCTCGGCGACTGTTCCCGCCGTTTCGCAATGACGTTGTAAAGCTTGGACTCTTTGCTATAATTTTCTAGTAACTTTTTCTGGGGGCGACCTTCACTAGAGCTACTCGAAACTAATTTAGGCGGACAGAGTGTTCGTATGACAGCTCTACGAGAGAGCGGTGTCATTTTTCCCTGCAACTTGAAAACGGCCCGAGCCTTTTTTTCTGCTTTTGCAGCGCTCTCTGGGTCGCTTCCCGTACCATTCGACTTTTCTTTAGATGCAACGCCTTTGCCCGTGCCGAAAATTCCAGCTTGCAACATTTTGGTTCTCTATATATATATTTTTTTTTACTGCAACGAGACGTCAGTCACACACACACATGCGCGAGCGAAGGGTTAACCCGCACGTAAACAAAACGAGCACAAGCCGAATGCTCATGTACACCAACACGTGCTCGAGCAACGTGAATACAGCCGCGGGTAAAACCGACGACGGGAGCAAATCGCCGCACGTACACCGGCGAAGGGAACACACAAAGCACCACACGAATACACACACACTTCACTACCCACTCATCTCCAGAGGGCGTTGGCGCCAGCGACTGGGGCTATATAAGCCCAACCGCGACAGCACAGCGGGCAGTTCAGTTAGAGCTTCCGATCCGAGCGTTGCCGTGAGCACACGACACCGTTGGGAGAGTACCAAAAGAACCACCGACATCTGGCCGTTTCGTGCGCACACGTGACTGGGAGCTCCGTCCACTAAGCCGGCGAGAAAGCGGTCTCACGCTCAAAAGTGCATAGGCTACACTTTTGCGCGTGTGAGCCGTTGGGTCCGGCGCTCGCTGACGGTTCGCGAAACACGCCGTCAGTCGGCCTCGCGTCACCATCGGATAGATTATGGCTAATCCGTGACACAATGAACGAGAAAACACTATTTTCAAGACAAAATTAGAGAAATACTTCTATTCCAGAAAAAATGTTGTCAATCTCTACATATCACGAGATACTAAGAAATAAAAAATGGGCTTTGGTAAATTGAAATTGAATGAAAGATGAAAAGATTAAACGAAGAAATTTTTTAGAAATTCTTGATTAACAATATTTCTGATGGTCAAATAAAAAATTTAATTTTAAAAATAGTTTTATGGTTTATTATAAACCCTTTTTTAAATTGTTAATATTCATTATTCATTTAAACAAGTCTTGTCCATTTAATAGAAAGTTTAAAAATTGAGACATTACTATTATTATTATTATTATTTGTGTCGGAAAATTTAAGCAATTAATAAGTGAAAGTAGAGGTGGAGTAATTTAAGTCTACGGGGTGAAAATTATGTTGAAGCAGTTTAGAAGTTAGATAATGCTAACTAAAAAATGTATAATGTGAGGGACGTTCAACAATGGAGTTGTTTGAATACCGGAATAATTTGAGTTGATGATGTAGAATTTACGATGAAGCCATCAAGTTAAGTTAAGATCAACATTGGATACGTTTTTAAGACGTAAAATTATCTACGATTTAATCTACAAATGGCCTTGCAGGTCATAATCATGAATATTGTGTCTTAAATAATTTTCTCTACGAATTCTGGTTCTCGAACTGAACCTGGGATGAACCTTGTTCATGACCTGCAAAAGTCAAAATTTAAAAATGGTCAAGACCCTATATGAACGCTAAATTTTCCATTCCCTTCATTTACGGGGTCAAAAATAGAGGGTTCTATTTAAAAGATCGATTTGACCTTCAAATGACCTTGAAGGTCGTGGTCAAGTAAAAACCAAGGTCTCCATCAAATAGCTGGATAATTATTATGTATATTACGTTTTAAATGTTGTTCTCTACGAGTTCTGATTTTCGAGTTATCGTACCAAACCTGCATTTGTCCTTGTCCATACCTTCCAAGGTTAAATTTTAAAATATTTTAGACCATATTTAAACGTAAAATGTTTGGCTATTTTCATTTCCGGGGTCGAAAATGAGAGGTCCTATTTAAAAAAATCGATTTGACCTTCAAATGACCTTGATGAACGTGGTCAAGATCAAATTCAAGGTCCCCATCGGAAAGTTGGGAAAAAATCCTAACAACCATGTATTTTTATTTTTTTTTTTACCTTTACTTTATCAATTAGAGAGCTGCTAGCATATGTCAGATCTACAACAGTTCATGTTCTCCTATTCTAACTCTGATTAACTAACACCAAACCTAGTCGAGCGAATGCTTCTAGTAGCACTCCTCCTGTCTGGTGTCCTTTGGCTGCCCCACTCTACTGCGCAAGCATTGAAATCGCAGGCGATTTCTACCACATCTTGTACATGCCAATCTAACAATTTTTAGTACTGCTCGATTAGCGTGTTGGAGGAAGTATATCAGCTGTAAATATGTATACCTGCTATCTTATCGTGTACAAATCCTTCTTCACAAGTTATCATTGTTTCCTGGAAAGCAAGATTATCACATGCTCAGATCGCTGCTGTGCTAGTTCTATATATATATATATCTCACGATGGTTCATTTAGATCCCTATATTATTCAGATACTATAGCTAAGTCAACTTTCGTCGCGCGGACGATTCGACTTAGGAAGTCATGAGTTGTCATGTAGTGATTTATATTTAAGTATAATATCTTCATTTTCTTGGTTTCTTCATTGCTTCTAATGCGAACCGGTAGTCTGGGCATATATACCTAGCTACCGGCTGCATGATCACTCTTTACGCTCCCGTTTTTTAGACGACAGTCTTCTATCGATATACAAGCTTTCGCTATATGACCAAATTCTAGACATTTATAACAAACGAGTGGTCGTGTATCTCGTCTTACCTCCCATATTCTACAGTTGATCCAACCTATCTTAATCTTTCCCCAGCTGATTACGGCCTCCTCATCTAGTTGCTCAGTTTTCTCATTTCTGAACTTTATCTTTAATTTTATCTTCTTGTTTTGGAGGTTAGCATGTCGAGATCATTTATTTCAAAATCCACCCTCTTGCTTTCGTCGCCGTCAACATCCATGATACGGCTTGTAGGTGGTCTCTTGACATGTGTGATTGTCTCTAACCTCTTGATGACTGGGGATGGGCTTTGTGGCCTGCGTTTGATACACTTTCCAGACTGATGATTTTGTCTGATTTATCTTCTTGTTCGGTCAATATCTCCATGTTTGTAATTTGATTGACACCAACAAGCGGAGTCAGCATCGCTAGCGTACGAAACCAGTACCGAGCGGCGGTTGTAGAACTAGGGGGCAGTACATTGCGGTTGCAAAGAACATGAGCTGTTGCAAGTGTTCTCCGAAACTATTATCCGAGGTTCCCTAATCACTAATGCAAGAATAAACGTAATCATTCCTTCACAACAATAGCGAAGTGCACTTTAACGCAAGAGAGTATCACTGAGTATCTGCTTGTGTTTTATGCTGGCATCTTTTTGCTCAAGACCATGAATTTTGTGAGGGTGGCCATATGGCTCGTGTCTCGACGGCAAAATGGCACCTGCTGGGGTAGCCTCGACTATTTGTAACTTTTTTTGCGCAACCCCCGTGTCCAAAGTAGAATTCAACATTGTAGGTTCTACTTATTAAAGGCTGTTTTCTACGAATAAAAATAAACATTTGTTTAGAACTCGCGCAGCCTGTTCTTATGCTAAGCGCGGTCTTTAAACCGCATGAGATATGCATTACTTAATATGTCTACATATACATAAACATCATATATATTTTAATACATGTAAATAAATATATGAATCAAATTTCTATTTCAAGGTGAAAAACCACTTGTGGAATGCAGTTTTATTACTGAATTTGAGGACCACATATTTGTTACTGTTGATGCGGAGGCTTTCTTCTTTCTGCACGACCTTATAACATCTTACGTTAAAGAAAAGGAACGAGTGGTAATAATATCTTTTATTTATTTATTTATTTATTTATTTATATATATATATATATATATATATATATATATATATATATATATATATATATATATAAGTGTATATACATTTATTCCACAAGTATATCTACTGCATCCGCGCAAAGCCTAAATTCCACTTAGATTATGGTGCACACCATCTTTTTTGTAACGCGCCTAATTTTTGCCATTTTTTTTTTTGACAAATTTAGCGGTCCCGATATGGAGAATTTCAGACTTGGCAACCACGTGCTTATACGATAAAATATTCTCGGTTCATCAAAGATAATTTTGTTTAACCTTTAGACTGCCGGAAAATCAATATTTTGATGCATCATGAAAACTTGTTTAATCTTTATTTTTAGACTAAAATATACAATTATTTAATATTATTTTCACTTTTTAATGCCATTTAAGATAAATTAACCCGATTACGCCCCTTTTTACCTACCCCGAATCCATTTTCTACATTGCGCAAGCGGTTCATTATTTGATTTCTTTCAGACTATAATTACAAGAAAATACATTTTTAGAAAAGCTTTTTAATTTAACTTATATAATATTCTCATAAACAAAGAAGCATTTTCTACTTTAAAAATTAATTTTTTAAAAATTCTCAATTTTCAACATTAGCAGTTCCGTTTCCTGCCGGAGAATCAATATATTGACGCACCCCATGATCGACACTGTATGTATGATTAATTATTGATATAAAGTACCTCAAATGCTTGTTTTCTGAGGGCGATATTCTTTTCCAAATTCCGACAGTCTAAAGGTTAAATTATTGAAAACTTGTCAAACGGGCGAAAGATTCCCAAAACACTCGCAAATAACGAGCAAAAAACAAAGCAATACCTTTTTTACATGAAAATCCGCGGAATCGTACTAGAAAGTTTGTTGTTCATGCCCATATTTTCTAACGAATGTTTTTGCGGGGCAGGGAGGGGGGAGGAAGAGAGAGAGGGTGAGAGAGGGAGAAGGGTAGGGAAGCAGAGAGGGAGAGGGTGGGAGGGAGAGCGAAAGAGAGATTTTAATGCGTCGGTCTAGAAGATTGGCCTCTTCAACATGTGTGGAATGGCTGTCTACACGATCTATTAGATGAAAGTTATTGCGAGATTTCACTAAACGTTCTCCCACTTCCACACCATTGTGCAACACATTTTCTTGATTACAAATATCTTCTTGAAGGTGTCCAATTAGATCTATTCGCAGTAGGCAATATTCGTTTATCCATAAGGCGCGCGTTCTCGTCGATCGTATTGTTAATTTTTTCAGCCACATCGTCACACTACAAGACAGTCGACAGGTAAAAGGATTTGGTGGCAGGCTCGTAATTCAGTAGCCACTGTAGATATACACGTTGTTTGGCAATGACACAGGGTTCTGATTAAAAAACACATTTACTTGATTAAAACTAGCTCGCTACCCTTCACCTATATCTTCTTCTGCTGTATTGAAGTTTGCGCTGCATTGTATTAGCCTTAGCAAGGTATTTGTCGCTATTACCGGGGATCACTGATTCTAAATTGTTCCCGATTTTCCTCGTTGTGGATATGATGTTTATACATTTTTACACTCGCTGTATCTTTACACTCGCTATTGAAATGCTTCTAGCGACATTCAATATCCTCAAAACTCAGTCTGGTTTTAACTTTTGTTTATTACAATCTTATGACGTATTTGAGTTCATTCTTACTCTTGTTTAATTGTACTTTACCGAAATTTGTTTTCGTATAATAATGTCGTCTAGCGCATGATTATTCGTATTTCGTTTTGGATATTTGTTATATCAATTATTTTACTTTAATGATATTAATTTCGAACACGATCATTTTGTCATAAATATTTATTTGTTTGCTTGCTCACTACAACACATTTGTTTTGATAATAATTGTCACGCTTACAAAGTTTTTGATAATAATTCTATAGATTTAAGTATTACTTTAATAAATATACCACGAGCACCGCCTTACTTATATGCGAAAATTGAAGATTCTTTTTATGTGGCTACGAGATACGATTTATAAATTATAAAAATAATAAAAACAGTTTTTTTAAATTGACTTGGTAATTATTTTCTAATTAATTTAGTTTTATTTAATTTCTGGGTGAAATAAAAGCGCTTGCATGACTTAGAGCCCGCGTGATTTCCACGGCTGGTCATGCCGTATGACCAGGCGTGCGAAGCCCCCGCTACTACGAATCTTGTATCGGAGAGACGCTACTGCCCCAGCACCGAACTACCGCTGTTGGTTTGTTTTCGTTACAGTGCTTACTGAATTCGACTATCTCCACACATGGAATATGCGCCTATGACCATTTTTTTTCAGTGCTGTTCTTATCGTCTCCCGCGTCCTATCTTTTAGAGTATTCGGAATGTATAATGTGCTTTCCCGAGTTGCTTGTACTATTATTCTCTTGACCTCTCGGCTCGGAGCTATTCAGTGTTTACTCTCACTCAATGTCGACGATGCTCTCTCTCTCTCCCGCTATACTCGGTGGGATCGCGATTCTATTGCTTGCATATAATATTCTTTTAGTATCTGTAATCATTCTTATTGAAAAGAGAAATGCGAAAAATTGAGCATTTCAGACCTTCCCCCTGAGTTGAGCGTTCTGAGGTAAGCCTCTGACGCTCACAATTTCATACTATTTATATAACTTTATTTCATACACAATATGTTGTTAGAATTATCATATTCGGATTTACTGAGCGTTTACAATTGATGCTTAAATATATTGTCATTATAAGGTTTCTTATCATGTAATTTTATTTATTTGACAAATGTATTTTTCTACCATTATTTTGTTTACATATGAGGTAGTGGTTTGGCTTACAACAAATTTTTCCTTTATCGTATTTCTTTCATTTCTGCTAAAAAATTTGTTCTTGCTTCTGTTTCCCAACACCTTTCTAATTGTAATTTCCCTTTACCAAATTCTTTTTATTATTATTATAGGTTTCCTCTTCACGGTTTGGTATATTCCAATTTTCCCTTCATTATTCTGTGTATACTTATATATTAACTAATTACTATTATTCGCTAGAGTCCTCAATTTATTTTTCTCCCGATAGGTTCATTTAATATGAAATAATGAATAGAATAATAATAATGATGAGGGATGATATAATTTGTTTCGTCTTTCGAAGCATATAACTTGCAGTTTTTCTTATCATTTCTTTTTCCTAATATATATATATATATATATATATATATATATATATATATATATATATATATATATATATATTGTATAGCATGATATTTCTATAATATAATATAATAATATAATAATTTCAACTAGTTTTCCCATCACGTTGGTATAATATTAATGCTTGTAATATATAAATGTAAACAAATTTTTTTGAGTATTTTCCTTTAGATTACTAGCTTATTTAAATTTTTTCGATTACAATTTCTTATTATTATTATTTGTATATAGATTTATCACTACGATTCTCTCTCTCTCTCTCTCTCTCTCTCTTTTTCTCTTTTGGTGTTTGTAAGTTAGTCGGTTAAGAGCTCTTCTAACATTTTATCTCCTGATTCAATTGCGAGAATGTCGTTAAATTCTAATGGTGGTAACTCTACATTATCTTTTGTTTCAATGTTTTCTCTTATGTGAATTAATGGGCAAACGTCGACCCTTTCTTCTGTGATAATGGTGAGTCTTTCCCCCGGGTTTGGTAGTCTTGTTAAATCGATTACAGATAGTATCTCAGTCGCATCTGTGATTTCTCTATACCGTGAGTAGTAACGTCTCCTACATCCTGAACAGTGATAGGTGGTCCGGCGGGAAGTTCCTAAATTGTAACTGACTCGTTGTATGTAAACTTTTTGTTCTTGATTTACTCTTAAATAGCATCTGCTACAATATTTATTTCTTCGATTATCTAAACTGTGATATGGTTCGGTTCTGTTGCAATTTACTTTTTCCATCTGAAATATTTTATAGTTTAATTATTAGAGTTATTCCTTATTATATTGCTCACACCTCTCATTTTATTATGTTCTTTCTTATGCCTCATTAAAAAAATAAGGATTAAACTGATTAACGACATTGGTATTGTTGGTTACTCTAAAAAATTCAAAAGCGTTGTCAGATGCTGTCGTGTATATTATTGATTCTCTTCCGCATAGGTTGCATTTATAGTTTGGGTGGTCTTCTTTTACGAGGAATTGTATAGTGTGGTGGTATTGCTCTCGGTTTGCTATCCATTTTCCTGCATAGCATATTTGGCAAATCTTCAGTTCTGTTTCTCGATGATAATATTCTAATTTATGGAATTTCTTGTTATTGTCAATTGATTCCATCTGTAAGAGCAGTTTTAATGTTAAAATATTTTCGATTTGAACTTATAGTCGATTCGCGACTTCTTTTTCATAAAAAATATGCGTCCATGCATTGTAAGCAGTCAATTAAGAGCTCGACTCGTAGTACAGACTTTCCGCAGTCCTGACATTTGCATCTTGTGAATTCTTTATGTGAAAAACTGTGCCAGTTTTCAAGTTCGACAAGATTTATTATTGAAACAAATTAGAACTTCGCGTCAAATTAACATAAACACTAATAATTTTCATATAGTATAAATTTGGACGGAAACCAGGAAATCTAGCCACGAGATAAAGTAGTTACCGCATAGCAACGGGCAAAGAAAAGAAAAACGACATCACAAAAGCCTTTCTAACGCGCTTCGGAGTTGAATAAAGTAAAGTCATCTGAGAACCAATCAGAATCGAGTGCATTTTAAATTATTCGTTTTGGGTACTAGTAACCCTTTCAGTAAAAAGGTATACGATTATTACGTCTCGCACCGTCTCTGAGAGTAAATCGTCTCACCTACAGTTTGTGAGCTTAGTGCTATTACAACGACTTAGTATATTACATTAACGCGATAGTCACACTGAGCATCGACAAAGTTCGGGTAATTGTTATTTCAAGCAAGTAAAAATCTCTCTCTCTCTCTCTCTCTCTCTCTCTCTCTCTCTCTCTCTCTCTCTCTCTCTCTCTCTCTCTCTCTCTCTCTCTCTCTCTCTCTCTCTCTCTCTCTCTCTCTCTCTCTCCCTCTCTCCCTCCCTCCCTCCCTCTCTCCCTCTCTCCCTCCTCTCCCTCCCTCCCTCCCTCTCTCCCTCTCTCCCTCTCTCCCCCTCTCCCTCTCTCCCTCTCTCCCTCCCTCCCTCCCTCCCTCCCTCCCTCCCTCCCTCCCTCCCTCCCTCCCTCTCTCCCCCTCTCCCCATCTCCCCCTCTCCCCCTCTCCCCATCTCCCCCTCTCCCCCTCTCCCTCTCTCCCTCTCTCCCCCTCTCCCCTTCTCCCCCTCTCTCCCTCTCTCTCTCTCTCTCCCTCTCTCCCTCTCTCCCTCTCTCCCCCTCTCACTCTCTCCCTCTCTCTCTCTCTCCCTCTCTCCCTCTCTCTCCCTCCCTCTCTCTCTCTCCTCTCTCTCTCTCTCTCTCTCTCTCTCTCTCTCTCTCTCTCTCTCTCTCTCTCTCCCTCTCTCCCTCTCTCTCTCTGAAGAAAAGCTGTAGAACTAACGCGTAGCATAAATTATGAGGGGTTTTTCAAGTCCAATCATATGTTCAAGACACGAAATTAAGTTCTTTTTCCCTAATAGAAGGTTTCCTGATCAGGCATTTTGCGCTGTTCTTCAGGATCGCAGGAATGTCTGAACACCGAAAGCGTTAGATTTTCTCACAAAAATTCTCGTTGTTCTCCGTGTTCCCCATAATAAACTAACCAATAAAATTGTTGCAACCGACGACAGCATCATAGCCGAGGACGTAACATTATCTAGTAAATTCTTATTTTGAAATTTCGTACAATCCTGACATAATAATATTTTTTAAATCTTCCTCTTGAGTACTATTATTAACAGGATTACACCCCAAATTTTAATAATTTTTCTTTCATTAGTTTACTATTTAATCATTTACTGAATGTTAAATTTATATTTAACACATTAAAAAACAAAATAACACTTAATGATTGCCCTGCAAAATAAAATTTACCGAGCGAGCGTCAGCGAGCGAGGTCTAATCAGCTAGTTATGTAATTAAATAAGACTTTTAACCATTTTTGGTATCTGTTTCTGTGACAATACACACGCTCACTAGCAAAGCATGTGCCTAGCATACATACGCGTGCACGCAGCGCGCTTATTTACACACACACATACATACGCAACGGAACGCGGAGAGAGACAACGCGTTACATAATACGAAGCCGAGTGGCGCCGTAGGAGAAAGAGAGAAAGAAAGCATCTCGAGCCAAACTAACCTAAAGGGCCCGAGACAAGAGCGGGGAATGAGTCGAGCAAGCAGCGAAATTCGCAATTAAACTCGCTTCGCTTGGGCGACAAACCTGTCACTCGTGTAGAATCAATTTTCGCACATGTATCGAACAATATTTTTTGATACAGGGAGCGTAAATGCGATTTTAAAAAGTTGCAAAGTACGTAAAATCGTACTTTACGCACACTGTATTAAAAATACATTTATGAGGCTAACGCTGGAAGGAAAGAATCAAATTAAATATATACACATTTGTACGACATTAGCTACTGTAAATCATTTTATTATCATTAAAATATCTCTACTTAAAGTTCCTATTCAGATAAGAGATTATACATTTTATTGATTTTGACAATATAGTTCTAGATTTAAAAAATACGCGTTAGAAATTTTGTGGAGGTTGTATATATTTTTGTATGCTTGCAGACTAGAAATATGTGACAATGATTTTTCTAGATTTTTCTTATATTTATTTAAGTGTTTTGTCAGTAAATAAAAATACGCAGCCTATGCATGCGCCACGCTTCGTATAAATAGCAAAAAATAAAGTAGTTTAAATTATATCGATAAGAATTACAAAGAGGTTACTCTAATTCTAATAAAATGAAGAAATATAGAAAGTATAACTCCGGAAGACCAGGGAACAAACAATTTAAAGAACCCAAAATTTTTAGACTCCTAGTTATTAAGTTATTGTGAAATATTTAAATGTCTTCACGGCACTCAGGCATATTAAGCACTTATTTTTGTATTTTTTTTTGTATGAGGCTGTGAATCTAAGTAACGGACTCCCTTGCGGGGGCATCAAGTATGGAACTCGAACACGCTCGACACCAGCCCGGTACAGTTTTTCAGATAACTTCAGACTGGGCCGCTGTCTTTTGCGCTTTCGTTGCACAGTCATTCTTTAGTTCCATTCATTCAGTAATACTGTTATACTTTCACTTTCTCTGTCGCTCAGTTATCCAGGAATCCATCTGCTTTCTTACTTCGCAGTGTACTACGAACGTATGATGCCATGTTTGTCCAAGCGTCTGTAGTTGTTGTCATCAGTGTCGTTACGTTGTCTGGTGTGATCGTTGCACCCCGTAGTGTCTCTAGTCTCTGTCGCTGCTCGGTCCTACGGTCGCACACGATGAATGTATGCTCCGCGTCATCCCAGGCTTGTCCGCAGTAAGTACATTCCGGCGTCGTTACTTTGTTCATTCTATGGAGATACTTTCGGAAGTACCCGTGTCCAGACAAGAATTAGATAAGGTAGATGTCTACCTCGACGTGCTTTCGGTCGTTCCAGCGTCCCACCTCCGGTATCAGTCTGTGCGTCCAACGTCTTTGTACGTTCGTTGTCCATCTCGTCTGCCGTTCCCCAGTCGTCCTTATTCGTTCCTCTGTCGCAGCATCTGCCCTCACTGCGTGCGAGCTCCGTGCATACAAGCGTTTTCGCTCATGTGCAAGAGGGTCGATCGGGATTACGCTCGCTATCACGAAAATCGCGTTTTTTGATACGATTTGGTACGCGCACACGATTCTCAGTGCTCCGATCCGTTGAACGCTCGTCATAACGTTCGCCCGTTTCTTTATCTTCAGCGCGTCCACCCATACCTCGGCTCCGTAAAGCATTATTAAATGGGTGATGCTCATGAGTAGTGGCCGTATACTTGGTCTCGGTCCTCGCGTGTTGGCCATAAGCCTTTTCAAGGCTTTTGTCATTTCTGCTACTTTCGTCGCCGCGTTACGTATGTGTAACCAGAAAGTCAGTTTCGTATCTAGAGTCACCCCTATATACTTTACTTCGTTTCTGATCGTTCATCTGTTCCGTACACACAGTCATTGGTATAGTTGTGTCTATTCGTTTTCTTGTGAGTAGCAGCAACTCAGTCTTTTGAAGTGCCAGTTGTAGTCCGTGGTCCGTCATCCATATGCTTAGCGCCTCATCACCTGGTTCAGTTTTAGTTGCACCATGAGGCACGTGTTAGTCAGCATGTCCAGTCTTAGTAGTCCGTTGTACAAGGTATTCCAGAAGTCGGGACCCTGCGTGACTCCTGCTGTCAGCTTTTTCCGTCGCGTACCGTCTGTTGTCTTGAACGTTAGGTATTGGTCCTGTAGGTAGTCCCTCACAACTTGCGCAAGATAGGCAGGCACCTGGAAGATTGTCTCCAACGCCTCCTGAATATGCGCGCATCCTCCAGTTAAAAGCGTTCCGTACGTCCAATGTTACCAAGAGTACCAGTGATCTAGCTCCATGGCATATGTTATTGCTCCGATTGTTGAGAGTCCTTGTCTAAAACCGTACTGCCTGTCCGAGAGGTCTCCGGCAGGTTCCACCGCTTGTAACAGCCTCGGTCGGAGCAATAGTTCTTACAACTTTACCGGCGTATTCAGGAGGGTCAGAGGCCTATAGGAGGACGACGAAGCCGGATCCCTCTTCCCTTTAGGAATAAAGACCTGCCGCGTCCTCTTCCACGGCCTAACAAACACTCCCGCCATCACACAACTGTTATAGACCTGCAGCAGCGCATCGGGCTGTTCAGTGATGATGATCCGTAGCAGCTCATCAGGTACACCATCAGGGCTGGGGCTTTCCGAGGCTTTAGCTTGGCTGCAGCACTCTTAAGCTCCGTCACCGTGAAAAGTGGGCCACTCCATTGCGGTGTCCTCGTCCGTATCATCCGTTCTCTTCTAGTGGGATAGAAAAAGACTGTCAATCCTCTCCATCGTGGCCGCGTCCTTCGTCTCTGGGCGGTTCCAGGCACCAAGTTTGACGTATACGTAGGACGTCATTACGAGGCGTTATAAGCCAAAATGAGACAAGAGCATGCAAATTTTGTATAGTAAAAAAAGATTTACAGCGTTGTACTGACATCGAGTTTTTTAGGCACGACACGCCCCCTGAAGTTGATTGGACACGATACACTACCGTCGAGTGGCTATTTTTACGATGGTAACAATGATGCCACTAATAGTAGGGAGCATCTATATTTAAGTAACGGCGAACACTCTAGAAATCACCAGTATTCAATTTTTTTTACGACAAACCGCTAAACTGGAGAAAAACTGCGTGACTTCATTTCAGTAAAAAGTAAATATTTCAATTATTATCATTTCTTCATTATTATTAATAAGATGCAAATAATAATATTAGTGTTATATATTATAGTTTAGATAGGCTTAGAGGCTCTCAATAAAATTACTAGTTAGGGCTACCTTCCTCCGAAGTAGGTATCCGAACGGGTGGTTGACAGTCTTCACATGGTGACGGCATTTAAGCAATCAGCACATATTTTGATTCGAAGAAGAATTGCAAAATTTCCTTCCTTTTCGGATGCCTTCTGCACTGTCGAAAAAAACGAAGCTATTTTATAATCAGAGCGCTTAAACTAACAGATTACAATTCTTCTTAGATTATATACAGAAATACACGCCATAGAGAGTGGGGGAAAATAATTGTGATCAAGAACGTTTTAGATTAAGGATCCAGAAAATCAGTAACATTATTACACCAGTCCTTGTACAAAAATTAGAGAAATTGTCCATAAACTAATATTTTTCAATATATCATTTTTTACTTCTACAATGACTAATACCATTTTTTAACCTTTTATTATATTTATTTCCTATGCATGCAGTCACAGAAATTGTTTTTCTTGATATTCTTTCTATTTTATATTTGATGCTTAATTTCACTTCTAGAGATCGTATGTAGCCATTGGCCGATCATTACACCATCTCTTACCTGATTGACTGGATGTTTTATGTGAAGATTGGAGTCTCGCGCGAACCTTCTTAGAATCAACACGTGTATACAAACTGCTGATGCTGCCCAAGTTTAAATGTTTGAATATACAGTAGAAAAAAAGCCAAACTCGAAATTACTCAGTCGCCACTTGAAACAATCAATTTCCTTCAAAAGAACAAGGAATAATATTAGACTGTGCCGACAACCTTAACTTGCCCGACTACACGCATGTGATAGGTGATAAGATAGGACCTAAAAACTTCCTATACTCCACTAGGATCTCCAGCAACCCTGTGTGTATCTACTTGTCCAACAAAGAACTCTTAGAGCAGTTCCTAATGAATAATAAAACTCTTATAATTGGTGAAGCAACAGTGGCACCAAGACTAGTACACAAGCTACAGAATTTAATTTTTTCCAATTTCACTCCTACAATACCACATTATGTTCTTGAAAATATAACCGAGGCACTAGACATTAAACGATGTTCTCCAGTTACAACCTTGAAAGCTTCTATTAGAAAAGAAGGGTATCAACATGTTTTAAGTTCTCGCAGACAAATGTACATTGATCTCCAAGGATGCTCACAAATTACCATAAATGATCAAATTTAATTATAACGATATCAGTTATTCCACTTATCCCGGCATAGGAATTTTGAAATGTTTTCACTGCGGTATGGAAGGATACGTAGCTAAGGTATCTTACAATCTAATTGAGAAACACAATGAAAACATAAACAATGGAAATGAGCCAGTTTCTTCGAAAAACTGACAACAACAGTTGCCAATACACCATCTGTTTCGTCTCCACAACAGTCGCCGGACAACCAAATTTTCTTTCCTCCTTCTAACAAAAGGTCCGCTCTTTCTAGTACGTTGTCATCTACTAGCATGCGCAATAACAGTGATGAAAACCAGCTGACAAAACAAAAGGAAAAAAGAACGAAAAAGTCTAACAAAAAAACGAAAATGTCACACCCTCTAATTCGTCTGAAATAGCTGTCTGCCTGGACCCGTCAAAAAACTACGACAAGAAAATGCTAGCGAATATCCACTCAACGTTTAAGACGTCACAGAGTTCTTACGAGAATGCTATGGAAATTCCAAAATAAAAGAAACTGCAAACATCTATACGGATAAACTGGATGATCTCGCTGGAATGCTCATCGACATTCACGATAACATTAACAATCGTAATATAAAAACCCGTATTACTAAAATCTTAAAACGATTAGATAGCACCATTGAAGTAAGCAGCACCGATGATTCAGCTTCTATTGCCATCCGAGAAGATCTAGCTTACCTTACTGACAGTGATTTTGAAAAGGAAATCCATCCTAAAATTTTCAATGGTTAACCAAACAAAACATCTCTACTCTTACAAAATATTGACATATTTATATGTGTTGAATCCAGCCCGATACAAACTTCCATATACCTGGTTTTCTTATGTTCCGCAAGGATCGACCGAACTCAAGAGGAAGGGGTCTACTTATACTTGTTAAAAAAGACATTGGATACGTCGAGATAAGTGATGTCATTTCTCCTAATTCGACTGTAGTACTCTGCGGCATTTGTATTAATGATACTAATCTGAATATTAACCTTATTGATTGCTACAGAACCCTAGGATTCACCTTATCTCAAAAGGAATGGGATGCGATCGTTGATAATGTTAAGACCGACACTCACAATATATTACTCGGTGATTTTAACGCGCATAATCGTTTCTGGAACTGTGAAAAAACAGACAAGAATGGCCAGAGATTTCTTAACAGCCTAGATGATCGTAACCTAATCATTTTCAACGACAAAAGCAACACGCGCGTTTATCTTTCTAAAAGTAGCTTTTTTAATCTTGATCTTATGATTGCATCCCTAAATCTTGCAGACAAAATAAATGTTGATATATGTAAAGAAACATTTGGTTCAGACCACTTCCCAGTCTATTTTAATATCAATATAGAAAAAAATCTGTATAAACAAAAAACTTTCAAGCTGCAGTCTGTCAGACCGAACGGTTGGTGCGAGAAGTTAAAAATCAATGCTAACCGAAAAAAAATTAAAAATCCCACTGCTTGGTGGAGCAGTGAGGGCGACAGTCTAAAACGATTAAGAAAGGCTACTTATAAAAAATGGGAGATCTCATAGAATATAAGAGAACTTATGCTCTTGCCACCAGAACATTTAAGAGAACCAAAAAAGATTATTTTAAACAGTTTGCAGAGACTATACGTTTCCAGCACGGTAGTAAATATGTATAAGTGCCGAATCCTTAAAAACAAGTGGATTAAAATCAATCCTAATCACTTGTCGCAAAATCAACAAACTACACACATCGAAAAAGCTCTAGACAAAATATGGTGTTGGTCAGCTCTGACCCTTCCTACACATCTGCCTGTCCTGAAAACAAGTTTTTTGATACTCCATTTGATTTTTATAAATTCTGTACGGCACTTGCATCCAAAAATAATAACTCCTCTCCCGGAATAGCCGGTTTACTATGAGATTATAAACAAACTACCGATAAAGCATCGATAACTACTTCTCGACATATATAATCAAATGTTTTTTACCGACAACTATTCTGAAAGCTGGAAAAGCAGATTTGTCCATTTTATTAATAAATTAAATAATTCAGGTATTCATCCTATAGCACTAACTTCTAGCCTATGTAAATTGTTTAAAACTATGATTAAAAATCGGCTAGCAAAGTGGTGTGAACACCACGATATTCTACCAAATAATCAAATCGGTTTCAGGATATGCAAATCTACCATTAATAACCTTATGAATCTATCGATACATATAAATAAAGCATTCATCAGAAAGACAGTCTTTTAACGACTTTCTTGGATGTATCTGGTACTTTTGACAATGTCGACTGCGATCTCCTCCTAAAAAAATTGCCAATATCGGTTGCTCTGAAAAGCTAATTAAATTTGTCAAATTCATAACAAAAGGTAGATCTATCTATTCAGACCACTTAAAAACTGAATTTCGCACAACCAATAAAGGAATACCACAGGGAGAAGTTCTTAGTTCCCTCTTATACTTAATTTATGTATCTAATATAACCGATGACCTCTCCAAAAGTATACACGTATCACAGTTCTCCGATGACTTGGTAATTTATTCGAAGCTTTCACCGCTCAAGAAAAAAAATAAACATCGTAGAAAGAGCAATAAATATAGTGAACCAAAACCTAATAAATATAGGATTGGAGCTCACACCTCAGAAAACCTTCTTAATCTATTTTAACGAACAGAATATTAATCCAGGCGAGATCACAATAAACGTCGATCGAAGAATGTAGTTGAAGAACGTCGATCATGAATTTCGTAGATAGAAGATGCAGAAAAGCGTTAAATATCATCAAATATCTTTGCACCTGGTGGAGTACCGACCCTCAAACATTGTTAACATTCTATAGGAGTTTTGTTTGCTCCATCACCAATTACGGCTGTTTTATATACTTTCCTAGTCAAATTGTTCAATAGATAAAATAGAAAAAATTCAGTACGCCGCGATTAGAAAAGCCTTGGGACACCGCACAAGCATCTCCACGAATATACTTCTAGCCGAATCTAAGCTCCCACTGCTTGAAGATCGAGCAAAATGTCTATACAAGTGTTTTATCAATAAAACTCTCAGTAACAAAAAATCAATCACAAAAGAAATAATTTTTTAATATTACTATACGTCAATACAAAATAAAAGCCATTTAACAAAAATAAACCTGATAAATTGGTGCATTAGTATAGTTAAACAAACTCAAAATGAAGAACTATGCTATGACATTTACTCGCATGACTTCAAAACAATTCATTGAACCCTACCTGTTAATTTAGAGCTAGAAAAACAAATAAAAAAAGCAATTGTCCTAACACTGTTCTCCTGAATCTCCTCGTCTCTCACAATGCTTACGCCATATTCACCGATAGCAGTAAGAAACAAAAAACAAATTTTACCGGCATTGCAAGCCCTTGAGTACAGATTTTCAGATCAGTGTAAAATAAGCCATAAGCAACACAGCATCAATTTTTACAGCCGAGTGCTCAGCCATTTCAAACGCCCTAGATATTGCTCTGCAAAATCCCGGACACTCCTTTATAATATTCTCCGACTCTTTTAATGCCCTCTGCCGTCTAAATTCGACTAAACTCACTGTTGGGATCAACTCGCAAGTGCTGGAGATCAAGAAAAAGCCTTCTTTGAAGAATTTATGTATATAATACAATTGCAAATTCTATGTAGCTATATAAGCTTTATCCGTAAAGCTTAAAATGCATTAATAAAAAAAAATATGTGTTAAGATTCAGAACCTACGATCTTCTTTATAGCTGGAGAGGAATGACATATTTCAGAGAGTGAGTTAGGCTTGACCCTGGAATGGAACTTTTCTGGATAGCGTTTCGAGCTGACAAAATACTTCTTCGAGCACCCCTTCACTCGGCAACACAAAATTTATCTATTTCAAACGATGCCTTGTCCTGATTTTTTTGGCATCTGCTTATTTTCTTCGAATAAAAAGTTGTCAATGTCCCCACCTGACAGATCTTGCAAACGGTAGATAAATAAAAAAAATCGGTGCCTTTTTAAATAGCTCTAGTGTTCAGCTAGTCTTGTAAACCCAATCGACGATGTATCACGCTCGACTAATGCGAACTAGCTCACCGACTTTCAACTTGAGCTTTAGTTTGCGCTCATTATTATCATAACGACGCTGTAAAGTCTCTCATGCTTTGGCAGTATTGTACAAGGTCACTAATGCAGGTGTAATTTTTATTGCTCTGTGCTTGCTGTGGTTGTACGGCTTTACACTGAGAAAATGATCCTTTTATAACAAAACGAATCATTTTGTCATGAGAGTTATTTCATCTCGATGTTACTACCAACAGAATATCTTTTATTGTTAGTGACGAAAGGAATAACATCCTTTGCGTATAAATATTAATTGCGACTAGAGGAAAAAATTGTCTACCTATGAGATCTTTTATTTTACATTCAAGAGGAAATCATTTTCAATCAAGACTAGCACTGATCAGATTTATTAAATAAAAATACGAAATTTGTTTTCAGATTAATTATTGTTATTATTTAAAAAAAATAATATTAGACATTTATAGATTCAAATTTTATTATTAATAAATAAAACAAACATTAGTTGTAGCACATAATATATTGTTCGCCGTCTTCGAAAGATACAAGTGTATGCATTGGTTTATGTTTTAATAATTCCGTACTTGCTTTTAGTGACCATCAGTTTAATTGATAAATGCTACAGAACTATGCAAGTGACTGTTAAAGCCTCTAAATTTCTACAGTTTACCTATTACAAAAGTTACATTTCTATTCGTTAATAAAATGTGAGAAATTCTATTTACTAACAAAATATTTTGTTGAAATTATTATCCTTTTGTAGCAAGATGCTCAGTTTTCTCAGTGTATAATGTTCTGTAACACATTCATGTACCTCTATGTATTTTGGTGAAATATCGCCAAATTCTCTCGGTAATAGTTCGTATCTGCAATGGTTGCCTTCGTATCTAGTGATGTTATTACCGTGCAAAACTTGCTGGGTCTCAAGTCCGAGCAATTTTTTGCTCTTGTCGGTCTGAAGACTCAATTATCTACGCCCGTTGTTCGACACTACGCGTGAGATAGCATCCGCGTTATTTCTGGAAGTTCTTTGCTTAATCGCCCCCAGCTAACATATTTACTGACAATGTCGGTGATAGTCAAAATATAACTATAACCTCTCATTGTAAGTTTTTAAGAATCTTAAATTATTATTATGCTAATTTCTTACAATTGAAATAGATATAAGAGACCAATATGGGCAATCATTGCCATTTCATTACGGGACAGTATCCGTGACACTTTATTTCAAGAAAGTCGACTAGATTAATCGATACGAAAACTACTTTAGCCATCAAGTTTATAAAGATTACAGTGGAGGGGCAAGAAGTTCTAGAGAGGTTGGTCACATTTACATCGGTTCTGCCTACCGTAGAGGTCATGGCGGTATCGGCAACTTTCCTTAGTCGGTATATTTTGTCGAATCTAGTTGAATCTAGTCGAAGCTACAGTTGTAGACAAGGCTGTACGAACGCGTTTGACTATCATGCCTGACATTACGAACACACAGCACACCAATTAAGCAGTCTTTTCACAATCGTGTGAAACAATCTATAGAAGTTTAGAAAAGCAAAGCTATAGAAAAGTTGGAGAAACCGGTGGAGCGGTCTGGGTATAAAATGGCACGTTATTGGAATTCGACTCAGTTGGAATTGCTCGATAGGACTTTGCGCAAAAGAAGAAAGACAAGCGTAGATAAGAGAAAACAAGACAAACAGGTAGTGGGGTAAAGAGAGGTATGAGGAAGACAAACAAAAACAAAAAGCTGATAATGCGAAAGATGAATTCTAGGAGAGGAAGGGGAAGTAAAGAGGTAGAACAACTAGAAATATTTAAGATAGTTAAAGAAACCGTTCTTACATACTTATTCATGAGAATTTGAAAAGTTGGTGCTGTTATTGCTTGACATATCACCGACGCCAACTATAATCGAGGATTCGCATTGGGTTCAATATAAGTTGATATCATCCTTAATTGTGAATAACTCAATCTCACCCATACAATGCTCAGTCTGCGCGTAAATTTAAGATCTCGCATATATGAAGAAGATGCAATTGAAGGTAGATAAACTGCTTTTAGGGCTGTAGTGTTCCGAATGGGGCCAATCAATAATTTGATGTGTTTACTGTTTAACCAAGCGGATGTTTTTTTTTTCAATTAAACGCCCGTGTCACATCTTATCAATGCCTATATGTACAAAGAAAACATCGAGGTGCTGCTGAATTACAGAATTCTCGACAAATCCTACCACTTATTGACTATCTTTTGGAGTGATGATACGGCCTAGCACACGCTCAATCACTCTCGAAAACAACCGCGAAATAAGATTTGACTCAAAATAAGAGCTTAAGGCATTCTGAAACGAAGGTTTTATAGTTTTAAAAGACGAATAAATATTCGAATAAGAAAATAAACGAAAAAATAAATTAATAAATGGATAAATAAATATTGAAAAAAGAATAGTGATTTGATTAATTATATTTTGAAATGAACTAACAAACAAATTTTTAAATCTCAATTTTGTAGCAATTATCACCACAAAGCCTTATTTTATAATCATAGCATATCTCAAATAATAGTAAAAAGGCATCAAATAAAATACAATTATCTTATAAATTTTGTAAACACACGGGAATTTCTATTAGTAATCTGTCAAAATTTCGTAATCTTATATTATATTAAAGTTGATCAGCTAAAATTTATCCGTCCTCCCTTTTTCGGGATTCTATTTTTTATAGTTAGAGTGCCTATTTTTAGTTTTTTACATCTGGTGCACTACCTCGTAGATGGTGTCCCGTTGGCCTGAGGGTCATCCTGGCACCTAGATATCCGTAGACATCGTCTACAGGAACAATCCACCTTTTCACGATAGATCAATGCTACACCTGGTGCTTATCCTCGTAGATGGTGTTCTATCGACCATCATAGGGGTCATCCTGACACTTGGACATCGTCTACAGGGACAATCTGTGTTCTCATAGTAGATCGATGCTACACCTGATGCTTATTCTCGTAGATGGTGTCCCGTCGACTTAGGGGTCATCTTAACACCTGGACATCATCTAGAAAGACAGTCCGTGTTCTCATGGTAGATCGATACTAAACCTGGTGCTTATTCTCGTAAATGTTGTTCCATTGGTATTGCGTATTATAAAAAAAAACTAATTCATAACATTATCCTGAAAAAAAATTAATCAATAATATTATCCTGAAAAAAAAATTAATTAATAATATTATCCTGAAAAAAATTAATTAATAATATTATCCTGAAAAAAAATTAATTAATAAATAGTATTGCCCTTCCAGCGTTAGCCAACGTATTTACTTTGTTGCCCGAGTGTCACGACGAGGACGTGCTAGTAAGGAATATTTTACAGTGCCGCATCGTAAAGATGCTTATGCCGATTTTACATTGATACCTAGCATTGCGGAAAGTTATTGTTGAATTTGCATAATAATATTATTAATGTTCTATAAGATTTCTTTTTTTCCTTTTTCGATTTATTTCCTATTATTTTTGCATTATTTAATAATAGAATTTTTTAATTTTTTCTTTTTCTTATTCTTGAAAGAGCAACATACAATTGTCCGTGACTAAAAACAGGTGATGGTAAGTAAACACCTACAGAATCATATAATTGCCCTTGAGATTTATTAATCGTCATTGCAAAACCTGGCCTGATGGGAAATTGTTTTCGGTGCATATTGAAAAGTATATCTTCTTTAGATGGTGATAAAGATATTCTCGGTATTAAAACTAATTTTCTGCTATTTTTTCCACTTAAAAGTTCGGCTTGAATCGAATATTTTCATAATTTTTTTATTGTTAATGACGTCCTATTGCATAAACCTTCGTTCAAATTCAAATTTCTTAAAAGTATTACTATCGCACTAATTTTTAATTTAAATCTATGCGGTGGTAGTCCATTGGGAGTTAAAGTGTTTAAAAACTCTGTTGGTAACATAAAATCCAAATTTTCTCGATTCTCGTCTTCTGCTGTATCTATACTTAAATGTTCTAACAATTCTCCCTCCATTATTTTGAGAATGCCGTTGTTAATATTAATAACATCGGAGTTTTTTAGAGCTAAAATAACTTTTTCTTTCAATTGTTTATCATTAAATTTTATATTATTTCCATATATTTCTCTAATGATATCTTGTTCATTCGTTAGTATATCATTTAGAATTCCAAGTAATTCATGTTTATGCTCATAGGAATTCAATCGTTGCCCATTACCTACAGTTAATAACCATGGCTTAAAATTTTCATCATCGTCGGATATTCTTACATTTTTATTTAATGTCATACCTGCAAAATTGGTCCATACATAACTTTGTTTCAATGAATTATCAATAATTTGTATTCTACTACCATGTCGGACAACTGGTAATGTTTGTCTAAAATCTCCTGAAACTGTAATGGAATCACCGATTCCATTAAGCATCCAAAACACTGCGTTTACTATATATACCACAGACACACAGACACACACACATACACGCGCGCACACACACACACACACACACACACATAGTTACTTACTAGCACGTCATCACGGTATCCAAGAAGTGGATCTAAAAATCGGAAGATATATTTACATACACGTGTCAGCGGCACCTTCACACAAATGGACTATATTCCAATGGACCACGCAATAAATCAAAAATGCCATAAAACGCTAATGGACGTATTAGATTCAATAACAAATTCATAAAAACGGCGAGATCGTATTTACCAACGGAAAGCCATAAATTAAGAAGCGCGAGAACGAGGGGAGCTGTGCCCACGGTGACCTTACGCAATACAATCAAGCGACAAATCATCGCAGAAAAACGATCATAAATATGAGAAAAATTAGAGAGCAGAGAGAAACAGAGACGCGATATTCGTCGATCTAGAATTTAATAGGAAACACATGTACGATCTCCAGTAAACAAAGAGACCACGGGAGAGTTTCTAAAAGAGACAAATTCTTAAGTGGTAGTCATAAACTATGATGTTTGTGACTTGACCTGCCACAATTCCCTTAATATTGAGAGAGGAAAATACGAAATAGTGAAGCGACCTTATATGGAAAACGCTAATCCAAGGAAAAGAAGGAGATATGCAAGTATATAAAGCTCGGGAACAAAGAGCTATGATTGCTCAGTAATATACGAAATCTCTTGCAGAACGTTACTGTGCCCGTCGTCAGACCATTCTTGAACAAGTATCACGTATTACTCGCTATTCGTACATTTAAAAAAATAGTATACCGGACCTAGTCACGTAGTCGACTCCTCAGCATCGAGCAAGTGCATCCATCGGCCTTTTCCGAATATCACCCCTGCTGGAAATAAGAATAAACTGAGACAGTGGACTCCCTACGGTCTACACTACTTACGTCAAAGGGACGAGCCGTCACACCTAAGTGCATCTAGCCATTCCTATACACTGAACCACCGAGCCTAGGCTGCAAAGCGTCGAGGATTGAAAGCTGCATCCACTCAAGAATCTCTCTCTCTCTCTCTCTCTCTCTCTCTCTATATATATATATATATATATATATATATACGGATTTCCCTACTCTCGCGCGCTGCTGCTCAGCCGATCAACGAACCGATATTTATTTTGATCGGTTCGGCGATAAAATAATGCTGTATATCGCGCCTAGGCCTTTTCGAACTCTTTCTACGAAATTCGCTTACTTTTCGCCGAATCGGGAAATCCCTATCTCGAGTTCGCGCGCAACACTTTTTCTTTTCCTATCTCGCGTATCCACACGTTTTGGGCGCCAGTTGTAACGGGGTGGTTTCTAGGCGGCTAACTTAAAAGTTCTCCTGCACTTTGCTTTTGCGAGATGCTGTACTCGCTCGTGTGGTCGCCTACCTGCGACGATGCTCCGGTGCTCAGTATGCACTACACTCCTGTGTAGTGCCCGCGGAGGCGGCGGTATTCGGCGGTTTGAATAGGAAGAGGGATCGGGACGACAATCAACTGAACACAGTACCGATTCTAATAAAAAGGCGTTTATTCAGTAAGAAATCCGTCGTCCATGTTGCGCGTATTCGCGTCGCGAGAAGGCCGCAAAATCTACCGGATCAACGACTGGGACCAAATGCCTCGCCAGTCGATCGCGCATAAATAAAATAGAGATTAATTCCTACTTTATCTTATCGCGTCGATCCTCGTTGTACTCTGGCCAGGGAGTCTCCTGCTCGACCTTGCCGTGCTTCGGTTGCGGTGATTCACCAGTGGCAGTGGTTACTCCGGCTGCTGCTGTGCTGCAGTTGCTGCCTCCCCTGGTGGCTGTGGCTGCTCCCGATGGTGATGTCGCCTTCGATGCTGCTGTTGCTGCTGCCTTGCTGCTGTTGCTGCTGCTTAACACTTCCGATCTTTTGCGCGCGTAAACTCTGACTTCTCACGAGTACGCACAAAAGCTAACTGTCTCGAATTTTCCTCGAATTACGAGATCTCTACCGGTCTTCCCGTGCTTCGGCTCCCCGCGCCGACGTGCGCGTCTCGCCGCCCGTTACAATATATATACAAACAGACACGCACACTCACACATTAAGGTACTTTTTGCAGTAGCCAAAAGAGATTTCCTATCCTTCACTCTTTTAATCATTTGAATTATTATAACTTTCATAAGTCACCAAGTCCGATTATCAATTCAGGTAGGAATTCATGTAATTGTTTGAATGTGTTAGATTTTGTAATTGAAAATTTGTAATCTAGACGTAACAAAAACCAATGTAGTTTTACCGCCAAAAACATTTTTTATATTGCAAATGTCTTGAAGTAAGCGATCTACTGCTTCAAAAGCAAATTTTTATGTCATTGATATTTTATCCCATATAATAATTTGTACTTCTTTTAATTTTCTATCTTCCTCATAGTTATGTTTTATGTTACATTTTGAAGTGTCAGTAATATTAAGCGGCAATTTAAATGTGGTATGCACTATTTTCCCATTGGTCTATAAGTTAGCTGCAATATCAGTCCAAGCAACACATATAAATGGTATATTTGAAAATATCAAATAATCTATCAAAATGTTGAGTAAATAACTTTTCCCGGTTCCACCTGGTCCATGAATAAAAAGGCAATTATTCTGTTTATTTTCTAAACATTCTAAAACTGTATCATATATAGTTTTTTAATTTTTATTAATGATTTAACTTTCAATTGCAAATTATCAATTACCTTGCCTTGATCGTAAAATGTTGATACTTCATTATATTCTTCTACACATAAGTTTGTTTCAGGCAAATGAAAATCTTTTAAGGAAAATCCATTGATTTCTAAATTTGTTTCAATTGTATACAATGCCATGTTTTTACCTATACTCTTCTCGTATTTAGGGTGATAAAAAATTTTTTTATATTTTTCGTACAATTCCCTTGCATTAATTGGATTATGATAGATACATATGAAAGCAAATAACTCACAAAGTACAATAGGGAATTTTATTTTCGATGCTTCTTCTAAACATCTATCCCACTCTTCATCTTCACTCACTAACTGTTTAGCCATAGCGGCTCCATTAAATGTATTGTATAATACCCCATTGACAGTACGTAATTCCTTAAATGAAGTTGCACCTTTAAGATGTAAAAGTAATAATCTTATAAAATACTTTTCACGATCCTTAGTATTTCAGAATATAGATAATTTGATGCATCAGGATCTGTTTTATTTAATTTAAAGTATGCTGTTAACGTAGTTTCTACATTTTTTGTCATCATTGTTTCTTTTTTTCCCATTTTCAAAAAATACGTCTTAAGCATTTTCTTTATGAACCGTTAATCTTTTTAAAGCATGCGATATTTCATTTAACGTATATTCTAATAATCTATACATAGCTTCTGGAGGGCATAAATATCTTGTATTATTATACTGTCGAATTTCTTCATAGTTGCATTCATTAATATTTTCATTATCAGTGCTGTTATTTTCTTTAGCATGGATATCAGCATTACGTATTTCAATATATGCACAATCATGTCCTTTATAGCAATATTTAAATAAATATTTGATACATTGTACAGTTGACAATTGAATTTTAACAACAAATATGGATTATATGGGACAACAAACCGATTATCAGCTACTCTACCTTGATTATTATTTTTATAAGTTATTTTTCTACCATCATTTCTTCGTTTATAGATTGGATATCCATTTGTTTGGAAAACCGTATTATCGTTAAAATTTTTAGGAAAGTTTTTTGTACATTTTTATTTATGTTTATCCTTACAAGCTGAATTAATGTTTTGGCTTCCACAAGGACCATGAATCATAAATTGTTTTACAATATTAAATAGGTTTCGATGAATGTCTTCATTTGGAATTTCCGCACATATTAAATCATCAATTTGTTCAGTTGTATCTGGTTTATCATTTTTGTCTAAAAATAACAACATGTGCATACGAGGAAGTCCTTGTTTTTGAAATTCAATAACATAAGTATAAGCTATAATTTTTCCTAAAACTCCTTGCTTAACCACTAATTCTTTGAATTCCTTTACTTTTTCATAAATAACTTCAACAACTATGTCTGGTCTATCAATCGCCGTTTCGTATTGTTTTAGATTTTCACTTATTTCCTTCCATTTTGGATTTCATGTCGTAGTAATGAATAAGTCAGGTTTTCCATAACGATTGACAATAGTCATTGAATCAATTTAATTTGTTTCAAATTTCTTGGACTTCCAGTAACATTTGAGGGCAATATAACCATTTTTTTTATTGTTATATTTTCAGATTCTTTCTTTTTATGTAAATAGTCCATTACGCTCTTGTAACAATCACTTCTTAAAATATTTTGTTTTTTTCTTATAAAATACAATCTTGAACTTTCTACTTTAACGAAGTCTTCAATTATTGCCTGTAGAGAAATTTTTCCTCATCTCTTATACTTTAATCTATATTTATAAAATTACAAATTTGAAATATTTTTAGTGCCTGATTTACTTTTTATATTAAGCGTCCATCCAAAACCTCCGTATAAGAGAATAAATAGGAGGATACGTCATAGGGTCTGTGTTAACTTATCTGAGGAATACTTATCGGTTTTTCAGATTTCGAATATACTACAATATCACGTTCAATAAGTGGATGACCATCTTTACCAACAAAAACCATTGCAACTTCATTACATGTAGCTTCGCTGTATATGTTTTTATCTAAACTAGCAAAAGTCACCTCGCTCGCTGCCGCTCGCTCGGTTGCATTTAAGTAATGGCATTATTGAATATAACATTTATAAATTAATCTTATTCGTTATTATGAAATGTCAAATTGACTTCTGAATTAATTTTAATTTAAAACATTTAAAATGTTATTATATTCAAAGAAATAATTTAAAAAAGAAAGCGATTGGACGTGTTAAAGTTTTTAAAGACTTATTTTGTTTTTATATTTTTTAATAATTATATTCATAATATTGAAGATCGATGTTTGTTTCTTATTTTTTGAGAAGACCTTTTAAATTTGTTGGAAACATTCCTTGCAGAATCAATGATTTTAGTATCAAATTAGTGAACATTTACATAAAAAGCATAAGTTGGAAAAGTAGTTCATGAGTTTGAAATACTTTATAGAAATAAATAAATACGTTTAAAATATTTTGCTAAGATAATAAAAAAATAATAAATAAATGAGTGACTTTTCCGAACTCGAAACTCATGGCCCCACAACGTACCGTGTTGTGTTTGTAGATGAATGGGTTAGCGTTTGAAAGTTTCCAGGGTTGGTTCATTACACTTGCGTCTTTCTCAAATCCGGTGTCGCAAGTAAGTTTCCCATCGGATCCGAAAAATTTGCCGCCCTATCTACTATCTTCAAATAATAAAAAAAACTGTAGTTATACTGTACGGAAGGGTAACGCGTATAATAGGAATGATGGTACGTGGTTATAGTGATTATGTCAATATGAATATGCTCAAAACGGTTCGCCATATTTTCAAATTGTTGGACAGGCGCGGAGACGTGTCGAGTGACCTTACAACGCTGGCACGAAGTACATGTACGCATCCATTCTTTGCAATCTTTGTTAATCGACGGCCACACGAATCGCGAGGTTAGAAGCTGCTGGGTGGCGCGCATTCCGGGATGCGACAGATTATGCAGCGATTTGAATACGGCACGACGCAGAGATTTAGGAACGAACGGTCGCACGACGTCGCTCGTCGTGTCACAATATAAGTGCGCGTTCGGTTCCGGAAAAAATATTCTCTTCAACTTCAGTACTGAATTTTTATCGTCCAGCAATTCTCGTAATTCCGTGTCGGCTTTTTGTGCGGAAACAAGTGTGTCGTGGTCGATTGATTGGGTGATTGCTTCAACGCGAGATAACGCATCGGCTACGTAATTTTCCGAACCTTTGATATGTTTAATGTCAGTTGTAAATTGCGCGATGTAATCTAAGTGTCTAAACTGACGTGGAGAACATTTATCTAAATTTTGGTTGAACGCAAAAGTGATAGGTTTGTGGTCAGTGAAAATTACAAAATGTCTACCTTCTAGCATGTGTCGAAAACGTTTGACAGAACTGTATATAGTGTAAAGCTCGCGGTCGTACGCGCTGTATTTACGTTCGGTCTCTGTCAAAGCTTTTGTGAAAAAGGCTAGAGGTTGCCATGCCTTATCTACGAGTTGTTGCAATGCACCGCCAATGGCAAAATCTGACGCGTCGACGACAATACTAATTGGCGCGCCAGGTATAGGATGCGCGAGTAATGCTGCATTCGCGAGAGCCGTCTTCGACACGGAAAAAGCATCGCGCGCTTCGTCAGTCCATTCGACGGGCGCGTTACCCTTTTTTTGCACCTCCTAACAGTACGTTTAAAGGGTACAGGATTTTTGCGGCCTGCGGGACAAATCTGCGATAAAAATTGTACATTCCCAGATAGCGACGTAGGCTTTTAATCGTATCTGGCAATGCAAACTTTGAGATCGCTTCGACGCGTTCCTGCATAGTCGAAATACCGCTAGCGTTAACCGTGTAGCCGAGAAAGGTTATTTCGCTTACACCAAATACACATTTCGCCGGGTTAATTACGACGCCGTATTTCGTGAATCGATCTAATAAAATTTTCAAATGCTCTAAGTGCTGAGTCTCGTTTTCTGACGCGATCAAAAAATCGTCGATGTACGCGTAGATGAAGTCTAGTCCGCGTATAATTTCATCGACGAAACGCTGACAAGTTTGCGCCGCGTTGCGTAGACCGAACATCATCATAACCGGCTCGAAAAGACCGAAAGGCGTGATTATCGTCGCTTTTTCGATGTCTTCGGGCGCTATAGGTATTTGATGGAACGCATGCACAAGATCGATTTTGGAAAATACGTTCTCCCCATGTAGATTATGCGCAAAATCTTCGATGTGTGGTGGTGTGTACCTGTTGGGGATCGTCCGGGCGTTGAGGGCACGGTAGTCGCCGCATGGTCTTGGGCTGTCATTTTTCTTGGGTGCCATGTGAAGAGGCGTCGCCCACGAACTCTTGGACGTCTGCAGGATTCCCAGCTCCATTAGCATGTCGAATGTCTCCTTGGCCTTCTTCCGGCGAACGGACGAAAGGCGGCGGCACTTGGCATGTACCGGAGGTCCAGGTGTCGTCTTTATGTGGTGCTGCACTTTATGTTTAATCGCGTTTCCGCGAAAAGCAGGCGGGCGCGTCAAATCGGGATATTTCGCGAGTAATTGGTGATACGGGGAATCTCCAATTACTGTCAATCACCGATTCTTCCTCTCCGGTTACCTAGCCGCGCGATGATAACCCGGTCACGTTGTCGATCAACGCCTTATTTTTGGCATCAATCAACAAGCCGTGGTGCGATAAAAAATCTATGCCGATGATCGCAGAACTCACGTCGGCCACCACAAATGGCCACTTGAATTCGCGGCGGAGACCGAGGTTCAAAAACAAGGGCACGCTTCCGTACGTCGCAATTGTCGAGCCGTTGACAGCAAAAAGCTCGTATACGCACTTTTCGCGTTTGCTTGACAGCCACGACCGGGGGTACACGCACAAGTCGGCGCCGGTATCTACCAGGAATGGTTTGCCTGAGCAAGTGTCTTTCACGTAGATGCGGCGGTTCGCTACTCCGTCGATGCTCGCCGCATTCACTGACGGTGCGCGTCGTTTCCCGACCAAGAGCACGGACTGCGACACTTCGTAGCACGTTCTTTGAAGCGATGATGGTAAAAGCACAATTGGTCACTTGTCGACCCGCTTCGTTTTGGTGCAGGCGTTGTAGAGCGACCGCGAAGTGCCTTCCTCGTGCGCAAACGGCTGCGATCCTGCGCTAGCGCGTCCACCTTCATCGTCAGCTTCTGTACAGCTCCATAAGTCCTGCAGAATCACTAACAGCGTTCACCTGTTTGCTGGGACTGATCTCGTGCACGGTGTCGGCGAGCTTCAAAATTTTGTCGACGGTCGTCTCGCTAGACGCCGCCATGACTGTTCGTAACTGAGGTGGTAGGCGCGTTTTCCAAAGCTCGAGGATGAACTCCTCAGACGTATTGGAGGTGGCGTGCGACTTCAGGCAACGAAAAAACTCAGATGGTTTCCGGTCGCCCATCTGTTCTCCTTCCAATAACTTGCGTACGCGCGCACTATCCGATTCCGTGAGGCGCTCGATCAATTTCGCCTTCAAATCTTTATATTTGTTGGTCTCCGGCGGGTCAGTCAGGACATCTTCCATTTGGTTAATGGCCCTCTCGGTCAAAGATGACAACGTGCAGTACTTCACGTCGTCGTCCACAATGCCTGCGTTGGCAAATTGTGCTTCAAAGAGCGTAAACCACACTTTGAACTTATGCTCAAGGAAGGGAGGCGCGCGAAAACTTCGAGACGCGTGCACGTTCGCTACGGACGAGATATTCGCGTTTTGCGCCATGTTACACCAAGATTATCACTGAGCGAGTACACCAACACGTCGAAATCACTAATCACCGTCTTTCACCTTCCGATCACGTCGGGGTCACCAATTTGTAGTTATACTGTACAGAAGGGTAACGGGTGTAATAGGAATGATGGTACGTGGTTTGCGTAGGAGTATCTTTATTATGGTAAACTAACAAATACACAGTGCTACAGACTCGGCGACGTAGACAACGGATCGGGCGAGCAGGCCGAGATCAGGTCGACTCTCTAGTCAGAGCGAGAGTGACAAAAACCCCCAGCGAAGCCTACCCTCAGACCTCGAAGGAACCACATGGGCCCCACCCATAAGGTCCGAAGGGAGGGGATAGCTGGGGCAAACGAGAGGGTCAGTGGCGTACGTGCTTGGCCTCAAACGGAGGGATTATCGGTCACGCGCGGAAAATCGGTTCATTCCGGTGAGTGTAATAAACGATGAACCGCTTGGTAACCGAGAGGATTATCGATCGCGCGCGGAAAATCATTTCATTGCCACGAGTGCAATAAAAGATGTACCGCTGCATCGCGACGAAGATTTTCGAGTGCGCGCAGTGAATCGTTTTATTGAGGTGAGGCTCAATAAACCGAGGGACCGCTAGGCTTTCGAAAAACCTGAGTCTAATATAATCCTCGCGCGGAAATGGGAAAACCCCGCATTTGCCGAAGGCGTGCACGCCACAAAACATTGTTACTAGGGGACTTACCCACTTTAACTTGTGAAAAAAAAAAAAAATTTAATTTTATTTTTATAATTGAGCTAAATTGTTTAAAAAAATGTTTTAAATAATTATGCAACTAAGAAACACTATAAAAAACAAAAAACAATTTTTTCATATATCATATATCAGATACAACAAGTCTTCGAAGGCCAAAATTCATGATTTTCATTTTTACAAGTACCGCAGGATTAATTAAGATTTAGGCTTCAAAGGGCACTTTTTCTTTGGTAGAAATGCTTGAAATACATTAACTTAGGTAGTAAGTGTGGGATTTTGTAAAAGAATTTAATTTAAAAAAGTTGATCAAAGATTAACAGAAAAAAATTAAAAAAAAAATTTTTTTAAATAGCAATAAATATAATAATTTACAGACAACTTAATTGTCACATAGGTTTTTTCATTTAAATATAATTTCCTCACATTTATTTTTTATCTAATGCCTTTTTATTTTTAATGTTATGTTTTATTTAAAGTAACTCTTTTTATGTGGTAATCTAATTACCAATATGGAATCGTTTGTGGATTGAAGCTTTGAATTAAATGCGAAAGTCAATTCAAACACTTCTACTCTAGTAAATAAATAATATAAAAAGTTGTTTTAAAATTTTTTTAATTTTATTCAAAAAAATATAATATAAATTCAGTTATACGTAATATGTTTTAACGATGTTCTTTGGGTAATGTTATATTACGAGATTTCAGCTTAATATTTTAGGAATAAAAAAATAAATAAATAAAATGGATCTTGTCACTGCAGAAGAATGACTGGATGAACAAAAACTAATTATTTGCATTTTAAATAATAAATATTATTTATGTCTCATTTTACCTGAAGATCTTTATGTCTAATTTTACATGAAATTGGACGTAAAGTTTTATTTACAATTTCATTCATGCATGTGAAATTTTACATGTAAAAGTCTGAAATCTTCACATAAAATAGTTCGGGAAAAATTTTAATTTAAATAATTTGTACATGCATTGTGACGCAATAAGGTTTGAGATACATTGTTTTGGTTATTTAGAATATTTTTCGTGTAGAAAGTTCTATAAGGGTTTAAAAGATTTGTTATGTGTGCTAAAATAAAATGTATATTTATAAATTCTTATATAAAACTTATAGAAAAATTTTGTTTTAAAGAACCGTTACGTGGATTATTGAACGTTAATTACGCTATGTGTATTATGTGGTCATGTTAAAATATTTTAACACAGTAAAAGTCAAATGAATCTGTTATAAAATCGATTTCAAATTAGGAGCAAATCGAATTAGAATCGATAAAAATGGAAGTTATAATCAAAGTCAAATGTAAGTATCATCGACCTGGATATTTTAATCAAGTTTGAAAAGATATATTTAGTTTCATTAAATACACTTACACTATATTTACTTTTTACATTTCTATTTATATTTATATTTTATTTCAAAATTTTGGCAAAATTGAAATTCGGAGTAGGGAGAGAGAGAGAGAGAGAGAGAGAGAGAGAGAGAGAGAGAGAGAGCGAGAGAGAGACAGAAAGAGAGAGAGAGCGAGAGAGAGAGGGAGAAAGAGAGAGAGAGAGAGCGAGAGAGAGCTAGAGAGAGAGAGAGAGAGACAGAGAGAGAGAGAGAGAGAGAGAGAGAGAGAGAGAGAGAGAGAGAGATATGCAACTTAGAAGTAAAAATTTTAAATTGAGGAGTAAAATTCAAATCAAATTACTAGTAAAATTTCGTCATAAAATCCTGTAATACATAATAATTAGTAAATAAATTGTAATAAAAAAATAAAATACAATATCTAATATTATTTAATTACTAATAAAATTTCATTAAATTACGATTGCAATTAGGCTGGAATTCCTAATTCTCTAATCTATGTGTGCGTGTGTGTGTTTTTTTTTTTTTTATTGGAGAAAGAGGTCAGAGGGAAAAATCTTAATAGACCATGACATGGCCTGAGCCACCGTGTGTTGGATTCTCACCAACTAAAACCCTTCGTTTTGCGACCGAATATAGAATCCAATTGCAACCCGAATCCTCTTCGCTCTCCTTACCGATTTGTCGGTGAGGAGGGCCAAGCTCCGTCTTCAGTGCCTTTTTCCCCCGCGGTACCACGGTCAAGTATTACTTCGCGGGGGGGCATAGGGACATTGCCCTTGTCTCCTTGATGTGATTGTCATTCCTTATGCGTCCATATCTAGTAAATCTACTATCGTACCTTCTTCATTATAGGCTGCCGTCTACTTTTTACCGCATCGTCCGGTCGTCAGCTTCTTGCAGCATCTCTCGTCTTCTTCTCTCTTCGTCGCCCCTCAGTTTCTTGAGGATGACCGCGACGTAGTTACTAACCACGTGCCAGCCCTCAGCGGTGGCGAACATAGCTACCATAATAGACTCAGGAGTTGCTCTGGTCTGGAGGTAGCGTTCAAACTCTTCACGCTCCTGCTGATAACGCGAGCAGTAGCAAAAAACGTGCTCAGCGTCCTCGCACATGTCCAAACATGCTGGGCAGTCTGGACAGTCTTCTAAATTAAATCTACACAGGTATGCTCGATAGCATCCATGTCCCGTTAAAAATTGCGTGAGGTAGTAGTTTACTTCCCCGTATCTTCTTGTGATCCAGTCTTCAATCTTTGGTATAAGTCGGTGCGTCCAGCGCCCTTTCAGGCTACTGTCTCATCGTCTCTGCCACTCAGCTACTGTTTGTTCTCTGGCAGCGTTCCAGATTTCTGCCTTCGTTCTATCGCTGTTCTCCTGTTTTGCCATGTATATGGCCTTCCTCTCTAGTGCTAAGAGGTCGATGGGTGGCATGCTTGCCACGACGCTTATTGCATCGTCCGATACCGTGCGGTAAGCAGACGCTACTCTTAGCGCACTCCGTCTATACACGGATGACAGGTTCCGCGCATAGGCTTTTATTGCCATTGTATCTGCCCAAATTGGTGCCCCGTACAGCATAATCGATGTACTGACACTTGCTAACAGCTTCTTTTTCTTCTGAGTAGCTCCACCGACATTCGGCATGAGCCGAGAAAGAGCAGCAGTCGTTCTTGACGCTTTTTTACCTGCTAATTCAAGGTGCTGTTTAAACGTCGACTTTTCGTCTATAGTAACGCCCAAATACTTGATAGTCGATTTAGAGGTTATCTCATGGCCGTCTATCATTAGGGCGATTGTCTCCATTTTCTTCCTGCTAGATATCAGGATCGCCTCGGTCTTGTGTCCAGCGAGTTCAAGTCCCGTTTCTCTCAGCCACCTCTGGATGGTGGTGATCGCTTCATTGGTGATTTCAGCGACGTCTTCTTTTTCCTTCCCTACTACTACAAGAGCTATGTCGTCTGCGAATCCTACTACCATAGCCTCCCGCGGGAGTTGTAGTCTCAGCACTCCGTCATACATAATGTTCCACAATGGCGGGTCCAGTACTGATCCCTGTGGAACACCTGCCGTGACCTTGCAGGTTTCAGTGCCGCAAACCGTTTCGTACAGTAAAGTTCTGTCCTTCAGATAGTCGGCCATCATCCTCCTGATGTATGTGGGCACCTCAAGCTTTTCAAGCGCTTCATGTATCTTCGTCCAATTTGTAGAATTGAATGCGTTTTTGACATCCAAAGTAATAACTGCACAGTACTTCTTTGTTCCGCCCTTCCACCGTTTTCCACTGATGGCTGCTCGGGCTGTGTTTACCACTAGGCCGATCGCGTCCAAAGTAGATCGGCACTTCCGAAAGCCATATTGGTGCTCGGCAAGCCCCTTGGTCTCCTCGATTATGCACTCCATCCTGTTGCTGATAATGCGCTCCAGTATTTTTCCTTGAGTGTCCATCATACATAATGGTCTGTACGATGTCTCCCCTCCGGGCGCTTTGTTACCCTTAGGTAACAACACAAGTCGCTGCTTTTTCCAGTTGGTCGAAAATCTCCCTTCGGCCAGGCATGCATTGTAGAGGCCAACAAATTCTTCAGGTTTAGCCTCGATGGCATGCTTCAGCGCTACATTTGGTATGCCGTCAGGACCGGGAGCCTTATTGTTTCCTACCCTCTTGCTTGCTACAAGTAGCTCCTCAACTGTAATTGGAGGTATATTTTCTTCCCGCACTTCATCTGCTATAGCATATGGTGCGTCCGGCTGACTTGGAAAAAGTGTTGTCACTACCCTCTTTAGTACCTCTGGGCACTTTGGTGGGGGTATATAGCTTCCTTTGAGTGTCTTCATAACTGTTTTGTAGGGCCTGCCCCATGGATCTTTATCGACCTCTTCTAGCAGCTCCTTATGACATCTCTGCTTGCTTTCACTGATGCACTTCTTGAGGGTGCACTTGGCTTCTTTCATTCTTCTGCTGCATTCTTCTACAGCTTCGCTTCCAATACCGGTTCGGTAAAACTTTTTCCTTGCCCGTTGCTCAAGCCTTCGTGCTCGGTGGCAAGCGGAACGCGCTGATCTAATCTTCTCATTCCACCAATATACTGGTGCCCATCTTTGATTGGGCACTTTTCTTGGCATAACTGCGTCACAGGCTCGGGTGAGCCATTTTGTCATTTGTTCAGCCTTATGTTCTGCTGATCCCGTCAATTGGATATTTCCTAACATCATCAGAAATAGTTCCTTGTCGTACTCCTTGGCTTTCCATTCCATTTTCGTACTTATTGGGTTAGTAGTACAGTGCACCATGTTTTGTGTGCCCAGCTCCATTATAATGGCGTGGTGATCACTATTAGTGAAGTGATCGCTTACGGTCCATTTACTCACCTCTTTTACCAGAGATCTACTAACAAATGTTAAGTCGATCACTGATTCAGCGTCCACCTTTTTATAGGTTGGTACGTTGCCTTCGTTCACCAGCACCATGTCCAGAAGTGTGAATGACTCTAGTAGGGCCTGTCCTCTTCTATTAGTTTTTCGGCTGCCCCATTCAACCGCCCATGAGTTAAAGTCCCCAGCTATAATAGCTGGTTTTTTAGCCCTGACATCTCGTACTAGCCGGTCCAAGAACTGCTGAAACTGATCTATTGGCGCACTGGGTGGGGCATAACAGCTGTATACCTGTATACCCTCAATCTTTGCGCTGGCAAAACCTGCTTCTTTGACTTTCATCCTACTTTGAAAGGTAAGGTCTCTGCACGCCCAAATAGCTGCTTTACCGGAGCCATCGGATTCCCACCTTGGCTGTTCAAGATCTCTGTACTGCTCACTGATTATAGCAACATCAATCTTCTGCTCACGGACGTACTGACAGAGAAGGTCCTGTGCTACCTCACAGTGGTTCAGGTTTAACTGTACTATTCTCATCTTCTTTGTTTTGTGGCTTTCACTGCCGCTTGGTACGCTGGGCAATTATAGCTACCTGCGGCATGATCGCTTCTCTCTACGTCGTTCTTTCCTCTGCAGAGAATGCAGCTGGGCTGGTTTGTGCAGTCTTTCGCTACATGTCCCGCTGAGCCACATTTGTAGCAGCAGCGGCTTCTATCGTGCTGCTCAATGCAGCTTGTAGCAGTATGGCCGAAGCCCAAGCATTTATAGCACCTGAGTGGGCGGGTGTCTCGCTTTATTGCCCTTATTCGGCAGATAACCCACCCTATCTTTATCTTCTCACCCTTGATAAACTTCTGGGCTATCTGGGCAGGTAACTGTACTATTGCTTTCTGCGTATCTCCATAAGCTTTACGAAGCGACTTAACCGCCGTAGGTTCGAAATTATGTCCTTCCTCGTCATTTTTGCGTAGTGCGTCCACTATATCCTCCTTAGTGGTCAGCATGTCAAGATCCTTAATCTCGAAGGCCTCTTCATGATGCAGCGCCCTGATTGTAGCAGTTTCCACTAGTACTGCTTTCACCGCTTCCTGGAGCTCAGCTGTTTCCACCTCCTTGGAACGTCGTAGCTCGAGTAGCAGATCTCCTGCTGTTGTTTTGCGTATTCTATGTACGCTGTTTCCTAACTTTTCTAGGCTAGGCTCTGCCTTCATTTTCTTTAGGATTTCGGCGTAGCTTTTTCCACCCTCGGCCTTGATGACTAAGGCGTCAGGTCTAGGAGGTCTTGCTCTTGCCGTCCTACTTTTTCTGGTGCCTTTTTGGTCTTGGCCACGAGCACCAGTGTTGTCCTTCCTGTTCACGCTTTTTTCTTTTTTCTTCTTTGCCTTCCTTGTCACCACCTCTTGCCACGAGTCTTTCTCCCTCTGGTGGACATTGTCGTCGGCTACTCTTCTTGCAGTGCTCGCCCCACTAACGCGGCTAGCCTGCTGTGGTTTCCCCTTGCCGACCGGCTTAGGGGTCACTTCATTCGCCTCTGCTAGGCTAATTGCCCTTTCCAGAAGGCCAGGGGTTGTTTGGGTCACCTTGCCCTTAGTCCCTGGCCGTTGGCACTGCATAAGGTTATCGTCTGCAGAGCAGAGAGCCCTGTAGCTGGCCCTTATGCTCCGGGCGAGATCCTTAATTTGTTTGTGCACATTGTGTCTGTCCCTGACATAATCGATCAGCTCATCGATTTTGCTGCCAAGGCGATCTAAGTGCACGTTTTTGGAGGTCGCGCTTTCTGCTCGCTTGTCGCCATCTGCGTCTACCTCCATATTCTCTGCCTTCTTTCCTGTAGCATTACCATTGCCTTCCCGTGCCAGGTTACCTACAACGGGGCTGGTTGTGTTGTACTTCGAAAGCGTACTTTCTCCTCTCCCAGATCCAAGGGGTTTATCCCCAAGGAGGCGAGCGTCGACCACCGGGGCTGATACCCGATCGGAATCGACGGCAGGATTAGTAATGCCTGCCTGGGTACTCATATGTTTGAGAACGCTTCTTGATTGATTGTCCTTGCCACCCTAAATACCTGATGTTTCGGTAATTCTAAGCAGTGCTGGGGTGCCGTGGACTTTCGTGGCAGCACCGTTAGCTCCTGTACCCTAGGAAGGGGCCCTTTAACAAAGTGCTAGCATCCGGGCCAGATGCACCTTGGTTTTTTAAGCGAGGTTGTTACTCCTCCCCCTCCTCCTTCCCCACCTCTTGGGTAGTGGGGCCCCGGGCTTGGGACCGGTGTAGCGGAGTTGTGTGTGTGTGTGTGTGTGTGTGTGTGTGTGTGTGTGTGTGTGTATATATATATATATATAGAGAGAGAGAAAGAGAGAGAGAGAGAGAGAGAGAGAGAGAGAGAGAGAGAGAGAGAGAGAAAGAGAGAAAGAGAGAAGGGGAATAGTAGATTAGCTATGTAGGTGTATAATAGATATAATTGTATCACGTCTCAGGTACATTTTAATGTGTGTGTATGTATTTTTTTTTTTTTTTTTTCCCTTATAGAGTGAGAGGTTAAGGGCAAATCCATTATGGACGATATGGCACCGTCTGGTACCACCTGTGTGGGACTCTCACCCACTAAACCCTTCGTTTACCGTTAGCTTTTGAGTTCCAACAGCAACCGAATCCTCTCCGTCCTCCTTACCGACCCTAAGTAAGTTGGACCTGGCTCTTTCTCAAATAAGCCCCCCCGCGGTAATACCCTTTGAGTATTGCTTAGCGGGGGAACTTTGGGCTACCTCCATCGTCTGTTGATGTGGTTGTCATCACGTTTTCCGCTGCCGTCTACTTCTTACCGCATCGTCCGGTCGTCTGTTTCTTGCTGCATCTCACGTCTTCTTCTTCTTTTTTCTTCGTCCTTTCGGACCTTCTTAAGGATGTCTGCAACAAAATTGTTTATTGCGCTCCATCCGTCGGCCGACGTCATCATGGCTACCATAATAGACTCAGGCGTTACTCTGGTCTGTAGGTAGCACTCAAGTTCTTCTCGTTCCTGTTCATAGCGTGGACATTCACTGAACACATGCTCAGCGTCCTCGATTACATTCAAGCACGTCGGGCAATCCGGGCAATCCTCCAATTTAAATCGGTGCAGATACGCCCGGTAGCATCCATGTCCACTCAGAAACTGCGTTAGGTAGAAATTTACTTCCCCATGTCTTCTTTTTGTCCAGTCTTCTACACTTGGTATGAGGCGGTGTGTCCACCGACCCATACTACTAGAGTTCCATCGCTTTTGCCACTCCGTCATTGTTACTTTCCTAGCGGCATCCCAAATTTCTATCTTGGTTTTGCCGCTGTCTCGTCTTTTTCCTTCGTCGATTGATTTTCTCTCCCTTGCTAGTAGGTCTATTGGTGGGAGACCGGCAATAACGCAGACCGCCTCGTCCGATACCGTACGGTAAGCAGACGCGACCCTAAGTGCATTTCGCCTGTGCACTGAGGAGAGCTTTCGTCCATATGCCTTCACCAGTACAGCGTCTGCCCATATCGGGGCTCCATACAACATGATTGATGTACTAACGCTTGCCAGTAGCGTTCTGCGATTCTGTGTGGGACCACCCACATTTGGCATCAGCCGCGCCAACACTGCGGTAGTTTTTGCGGCTTTCTCTCCTGCTGCTTCCAAGTGCTGTTTAAAGGTCAGCTTTGCGTCTAACGTTATACCTAAATATTTAATAGTCGGTTTAGAAGTAATTTCATGACCGCCTATTCTCAAGGTGATTGTCTCCGTCTTCTTTCTGCTGGATATTAGGATAGCCTCCGTTTTATGGCTTGCAAGCTCCAGATTCGCATTATTTAGCCACTTCTGTATTTTAATGATAGCTTCACTAGCAATTTCAGCTACCTCTTCTTTCTCTTTTGCTACCAACACCAAAGCTATGTCGTCTGCAAATCCTACGATCATTGCTCCTTCTGGTAATTTTAGCTTGAGTACGCCATCGTACATAATGTTCCACAACGATGGGCCCAGTACAGACCCCTGTGGAACTCCCCCGGTAACCTTATAATTTACCGTGCCCTCCTCGGTCTCGTATAAGAGAGTTCTGTCCTTGAGGTAGTCAGACATTATTCTTCTTATATACGGAGGAACTCCTAGTCTCACTAGTGCTTCGTGAATTTTGCACCAATTTGCAGAGTTAAATGCATTTTTAACGTCAAGTGTAACCACCGCGCAGTACTTTTTCGTCCCGCCTTTCCATCTTTTCCCGCTTATGGCTGTCCGTGCTGTATTCACCACTAAGCCGATAGCGTCTAATGTTGAGCGGCACTTACGGAAACCATACTGGTGTTCCGCAAGCCCCTCTGGCCCCTCGGTTTTGTCTTCCATCCTAACGAAGATTATGCGCTCTAATACTTTGCCCTGTGTATCGAGCATGCAGAGCGGTCGGTGTGTGTATGTATTTGTGTAGGTATGTATGTATGTATGTATGTATGTATGTATATATATGTATGTATGTATATATATGTATATATATATATATATATATATATATATATATATATATATATATATATATATATATATATATATATATATATATATAGATCTATACACATACACACATACATACACACACAATGTGTATATACAATTATAGTTTTTTTAGTTAAATTTTTTAAGTATGTCAGTGATAATTGATTAAAAGTTATAAAAATAATTATTATTATAGTTATAGAGTATTTTGTGAAATGTATTAGTGATTGGAACTATACTCTATTTACATATTTACATGACACTCCCTGTAGATGATGTCCAGGTGTTAGGGTGATCCTGGATTCCTAGGTCGTCAGGATACCATCTTCGGAAATGTGTACCTGGTGTACCATCGATCTACTGTAAGCACCTGGACACTCCCTGTAGGTGATGTCCAGGTGTCAGGGTGATCCTGGATTCCTAGGTCGTCAGGATACCATCTTCAGAAATGTGTACCTGGTGTACCATTGATCTACCGTAAGCACCTGGACACTCCCTGTAGATGATGTCCAGGTGTCAGGGTGATCCTGGACTCCTAGGTCGTCAGGATACCATCTTCAGAAATGTGTACCTGGTGTATCATCGATCTACCGTGAGCACCTGGACATTTCCTGTAGATGATGTCCAGGTGTCACGGTGATCGTGGACTCCTAAGTCGTCGGGATACCATCTTCAGAAATGTGTACCTGCTGTACCATCGATCTATCGTGAGCACCTGGACACTTCCTGTAGATGATGTCCAGGTGTCAGGGTGATCCTGGACTCCTAGGTCGTAGGGATACCATCTTCAGAAATGTGTACCTGGTGTATCATCGATCTACCTTGAGCACCTGGACACTTCCTGTAGATGATGTCCAGGTGTCAGGGTGATCGTGGACTCCTAGGTCGTCGGGATACCATCTTCGGAAATGTGTACCTGGTGTATCATCGATCTACCTTGAGCACCTGGACACTTCCTGTAGATGATGTCCATGTGTCAGGGTGATCGTGGATTCCTAGGTCGTCGGGATACCATCTTCAGAAATGTGTACCTGGTGTACCATCGATCTATCGTGAGCACCTGGAGACTCCCTGTAGATTATGTCCAGGTGTCAGGGTGATCCTGGACTCCTAGGTCGTAGGGATACCATCTCCGGGGATGTGCACCTGGTGTACCATTGATCTACCTTGAGCACCTGGACACTTTCTGTAGATGATGTCTAGGTGTCAGGGTGATCCTGGACTCCTAGGTCTTCGGGATGCCATCTCCGGGGATGTGCACCTGGTGTACCATCGATCTACCGTGAGTAGTAGGGGCTGCACTGCTCCCACGCCACACAGCTCCCACGCCACCGAGTACCGACCGTTGGTAACTTATATTAACAGATCCCTGTTTTACCGACCGTGTATCTGTTATCGATTGAGAATTTACCACAGGCCCCACATGTTACGGGTAGTAGTAGGGGCTGGTACTGCGCCAGGCCGCGCCACCAAATACCGGCCAAAGGTAACTAGTATTAGCAGATTCCTGTTTTACCGTCCGGGTTCCCACATGCCCCCGGCCCCATGCCCCGGCTGCTGCCGAGACGCAGCCTCCTACATTACCGACAGAGGATTATTCTTCGAATATGTTTTTATCGATTGACATATTGGGACCGTCAGCACCAGTCCCCGCTTGCGCCTCCTGTGCAGGCGAGCGCACAGCAGCATCAACGCCCCCTGTGCAGGCGAGCGCACTGCAGCATCAGCGCCCCATGTGCAGGCGAGCGTCCAGCAGCATAAAAATTGTAGTCTGCAGGACCTTTTTAGGATTGATAAATAATTGTATATGTTTCTTTATTATATATTCAATTTTTATTCAAAATCCTTATTATAAGTATATATATATATATATATATATATATATATATATATATATATATATATATATATTTTAACTTATGTATAGCGATTTATTCTAAATACATACAAAAAACCTTAAAGTAAATTATTTTTACATCCATGCATTGGGACCGTCATGCAGCCTCCTACATTACCGACAGAGGATTATTCTTCGAACATGTTTTTATCGATTGATATATTCAAGGATCTCACGACCTGACCTCTAGCGACTAAAATTTCGCAGATTCGTGATTGGCTATGGCTGATCCACAGAATACCGCATATAACTATACATATACTTCCATGTGGGCAAGCATATATGTGGTGAGCGTAGGTGATATTCGCACGCAAGTGATTACTAGAAATGGACTTTGGATTGGGCTGGATATGCACTCCAAATCGCACATCACTGTTTCTCGCTCCCTGGAATTGGCTTGTAAGTGGCAAGCGGGTAATGGTAAAGTAAGGAGTGAACCGTCAGAAGGATGATTTGGCTTCTATTGTATTTCGTCGAATTCTATAAGTTAAAAAGATGTTTCGTAATTATTTGGAATAAAATATGAAAAAGGTTACCTCATTCGAGTTATAATATTTATATAATATTTTTGGTACAGGGTGCGTAAATGCGATTTTAAAAAGTTGTAAAGTACGTAAAATCGCACTTTACACACACTGTATCAAAAAATATTGTTCGATACATGCGCGAAAACTGATTCTATACGAGTGAGAGGTTTGTCGCCCGAGCGAAGCGAGGGTGATAAACTCACGAGTGTAGAATCAACTTTTATGCACTTGTATCGAATACTACTATTAAGTTTTCTTTTTGCGCTCGGACGCTTATACACGCCGTGCCGCAAATAACGGTTATTAGTTACTCGATTCCTGAGTGATGTTGCAAGCATATGTACTTATAACCGAAGAGTGGATCAGATGTACAAAATTATTTCTGGATAGGAAATTTTTAGTGGAACGTATTATGATTCTTTGTTGCCATATCAGACCAAAGAGTTTTAAGGTGCGGGTAAAAATCTTTACACTAATATGTTATTTTTGTATACAAGAGTTGTTAAAGTCAGCCTAAGCGGTTCAGCACCATGCAAATCATATACCCCGGTGATTTTTATGGATCAGTGTATTAAGAACAATGTATTTTGAAAAATGGTTTAAAGTTGTTTGGGCTCATGTAGCAAACCTTTTCTAATACATTCAAGAAAATGATTATTTAATTCTTACAATACTTTTATTAATTGTTGCATCAATTACTATAAAAATAAATATTTTTAGCATGCAATGCAATATTACGGTACTAGAGCACACAGTCCAGATTCTAATGATCGAAGGAGTGCTGGTTATCCTAGTAGTTCAACTACATTCTCTGTAAATTTGGAAGACGATAAGAAACGTAAACAGTTTGATCCCGCAGAGATGTTTATTAAAGACTGGAGATCCTACAGGTGTAAAACTTGGCATTTAGAACCGACTGTAAGGTTAGTAATATATATCTTCTTATTTTATATGATTGTAAGGTCATTTAGTTCTTTCCAACTGTTCTCATTTTTTACATTATATTGTGTTTAAATAAAGTTATTTGAATTTGTAGCCCTTCCTAGTAGCCTATCCCAGCTCCTCTTATAGCTCCTCGTAACCATTCTGTTTGCTCTTTCTAAAGGGTGAATATGGTTCCCTTATTTCTATACTTAGGTCCATTCCTCTGCTTTAGGTGCACGTGTAAAGTTTTAGGGTTCAGAAGGGCCCAAGTGATAGTAACCATAGTCATGACCTCGAAGTCAAAGATCAAGGTAATTTGGAGGTAAAATCTGTTATTTCAAACGGGACGCACTTATTTTACCTCGTAAATGGAAAAAGCGGAAAATTTTGCGTTCAGATATGTCCTTGGGTCAAGATGATGATCAAGGTCGTGATTATGGTCAAATCCAAATCAATCAGCGCATTCGAACATTTCGATAATCACGCGCAAGAAAAAAGGTGTAAAATACAGAAGTTATAGGGTTCGGTAGGAAAAACTGATTGTAGATTCAGTGCCGCGAAGATGAACACACACACACACGCGCGTGCGCGTGCGCGCTCATATATATATATTTTTTTTTTTATTTTATTGACCATTTACATATGCTTATCAAAGCATCCTATAGAGACAAACTTAGTTGCCTGTACATAGGTATGGTACAGATAATCTTAGAATCTAAAACTTAATCTAAAAAATAACAAAAAGATGATACAGCATCTTTTTGATAATCTTTTTAATAAATTCCTGTGTAAGTTAAGTAACGATGCATACAATTTTCAAATAACGCTATCTATAATTTTCTCTTATAAACTTTTTTAGTCTTTTCTTAATTGCGATTTTGTTACCTCTTAAAGTTTTAAGATCATTCGTTAAAGTGTTGTACACTTTTACAGCTACGAAATAGCTGTTTTTTCTGTTCACAGCTTTCTTATTTTTTGGTAATTGTATACTCTTATTCCTAGTATTGCTAGAACTTATGATGATGATGATATATATATATATATATATATATATCATAAAAATGTTGCGTTGCTGCCATTGCTGCCGCCGCCAGTTTAATAAGAATCTTCCCCCTCATTTACTCATCTTCATTAGCTATCTCTTTCTCCCTCTCTACGACAATATAGTGATCGAGCCTGAATACCCGTGCGGTTCAACGATTTGAATTACACAGAGAATCCCCTAACAACAAAATCAACGAAGCTATGGATGTTGTTGTTATGTTTAAGTTTCGTTCTGACAGCTGGTGTAAGCTGAGATAAAGGCTGAGTTAATTAAGTTTTACCTGACCTGGTTAAAAATTAATCTACTTTCGATATCGATAATATCCAATTTTGGGAGCCTATAGTGCCTGAGTTTTTTTTTCCTTTTTTGTGTTTGTGTATGCCTGTCGTATATAGCATGTATACAAAAATAAGATTTAGCTTTTGCTATAACTTTAGAGTTACGAATGCTGTTAAATATGTTTCGTTTCCTTTTTGGGTTACGCATACTTATACGTTTTGTACATACATATTTAAAAAATTTTTGTCGACTCTAAGGGCTAATGGCTTTTTATAGCCTGACGCTAATGGCTTTTTATAGCCTGAGAAGGAGAAAGAGGATCCAGAAATTGAAAGGCTTTATCCTTGATAAAACCACCGAGTTCACTTCAAAAAAATTACCTAAAAATACAAGAAAAATTTTATTTTTTATTGTCATTTATTATTATATAATTAAAAGATGATAGATTCCAGTTATTGTTATACTAAGATATTTGTAGCTGATCTTGATCACTATCAGCTGTGCGCACGAAGAAAGAAGACACAGAGACACTGAATTAGAAAAAACAATCTGTATTAATAAGCCAAACGTCCGAATTATTCGATTGCTCGCCAACATCTGAACATTTTTCATCGCCTGCTCGCTCAATTGTCAAAAAAAAAAATAATCGTTGTTTCATCGCTAGGCAACGTACTTCTTTTCGAACGTTTCTCTTAAGCACAAGTTTTCCTATGGCCAATCGTCCGTGAAAGCCTCTGCGCATTTCACCCCGTGCCCTCCTTCATTTACTGATTTACTTATTTTCATGATATCATGTCAAAATCGTCGAAGGAGGAAAGCGACCCCGGACGATCCTTTACGAACGCCGTGCACGCAGCCTACGACACAGTATCGACTATCACCGGTCGTCGGAAAACTTGTTAAATTTTTTATTTCCAATTTTATAAATAAAAGAATTATTAACATTTGAGCGATTACAAATTATTAAATTGAAACGGTAACAATATTTTTATTCTTGAAGTTTATAATTTTAATTAAATTATTCATCATATGGAACAATACCAAACTTTTAGGTAGACTTACATTTTGAATTTTATTTTTAGCAATGGAACTTGACGACTCCATGTTACGTAAATTTACTGCTGTCAAATAAAACATCTTCAATCAACATTATTATTTACGGTGTTGTTCTGAATTTTTGGTTGTATATTTTTCACGAACAATAATTTTTATAAATGTATTTCTTAAACAGACTTCGACACAGACATTAAAACGGAAAAGCAAGCCAATAAATAAACCACATAAAAATTACGGCACTTGTCAACAGCGACAATCAATACAAATAAACTACGCCATAACACAATAAAAATCAAGACGGATGATTTTGGGTTCACGCGCAATTAACCGAACGAGGGCGAAGCGATGATAAAAATACACCAACTACGCTATCTTACTAATAATTCAAAACAAATCGGGAAAGTCTCACGCGTGCACTCTCAACAAGAGCGCAGGCAAAGAAGAGCGGCGGGAGAGTTAGTTACGAGCTCGATTCTCCAAACTGGGAGTAATAAAACTAAGTGTTTAGAAGTTGACATATCACGGCTCTATTAGAGCTAAATACTACAAGAATATTTCAAATTATCCACTCCTAATATGGAATGCACAATGCCTAATATGAAACGCCCTTCTTTGCCTTCACCAACCCTTAGTAAAGGCGAATCTGGCTCCATCTTGTGTCCTCTTATCCCCGCGGTACAACCGTCAAGTAATGTTTCGTGGACAGTCGTACGGCTTCTACCCGCTTCTATTCGATGTGGTCATCATCTCCATAGTCGTTAGTCATTGTCTGCGCTCGACGTCGACCTATCGAGCGCACAACACTTCTTCCCCAATCACCAACACTCACTCATACACACACACACACTCACCCACGCAGACGCACATGCCCACCAACACCTGCATATACTCACCAACATAAGCATCCACAGACTGTCAGCCCCCATAGCCACCCAAACAAATACACGCACACACAAACTCAACTAGAAACCCGCACACACTCACATACACCCACTCACACACGCTCCTCCTAAATGCCCGGTGCTGTTGCACCGGGTTGTGACAACACTGTTCCCTGTACAACGGGAGGAATTGTGTACTATTGAAGCAAGGATAAAGGAAGAAGCTTTTCGACCAATCACGAAGGTGGAGCTGCTAGCTGCCTGCAAAAGGGTTGGAAACAACAAGGCCCCAGGGCTGGATGGCATACCCAATATTGCATTGAAACATACTATCCACGCCTACCCAGAGGCCTTTCTAGACTTATACAACTCATGTCTCGAGGAAGGCATTTTCCCCACCAACTGGAAGAAACAGCGCTTGGTGCTATTACCAAAAGGAAAGAAGCCGCCTGACGACTCGTCGTCATACAGACCGATCTACATGCTGGACACCTCGGGCAAGATCCTTGAATGTATAATCTGCATCAGAATGGATAAAACCATAGAGGGCTCAGAGGGACTCTCGGAACACCAGTACGGATTTCGAAAGGAGCGCTCTACCCTGGACGCAGCTGGCCTAGTAGTTGACACTGTACAAAAACCGATAGAGGGAACAAGATGGAAAGGAGGAAAGAAGGAATACTGCACTATTGTTACACTGGATGTGAAAAATGCATTGAACTCAGCTAAATGGAGTAAAATACATGAGGCGCTCCGAAAACAAATGTGCCCCCGTGCATAAGAAGGATGATGATGTCCGACTACTTGAAGGACAGAATCTTTCTGTAGGTCACAGGGAACGGCACTGAAATATATGAAGTCACAGGAGGCGTCCCCCAAGGTTTAGTACTTGGCCCGCCGACTTGGAACATCATGTAAAATGGAGTACTAATTGTAAGACTACGACTACCCCAGGGGGCGACTGTCATAGGATTTGCGAATGATATAGCCGTAGTGGTTGTGGCAAAATATAAAGAAGAAGTTCAAGTAATAGCTGATAGGCAATTCGTATAATACACGAATGGCTAACAGAAACAGGCTTGGAACTAGCCAGCCAGAAGACAGAAGTTATCCTCATATCCAGTAGGAAGAAGATGGTGACGATAACACTGACGGTGGACGGGCATGAGATTACGTCTCAACCGACTATTAAGTACCTGAGCATCACTATCGATGCAAGACTAACCTTCAAGCAATACCTTGAAATAGTTAGCGATAAACTAGCAAAAGCTGGTGCTGCTCTATCACGATTGATGCCAAATGTAGGTGGTCCAATACAGAAACGGAGGTTACTTCTAGCCAGTGTAACCACATCGATCATGTTGTATGGAGTCCCAATATGGGCAGATGCCATGAAGAAAAGTACCTATGCTCAAAAGCTATCTATCGTGTACAGGCGAAGTGCACTAAGAGTGGCGTCCGCTTACCGTACAGTATCGGATGAGGCTGTGTGCATTATAGCAGGTCTACCGCCTATTGACTTCCTAGTCATTGAAAGAAAGAAGGCTTACGAGGCGAAGAAACGGCTGAATGGCGTCACCCAGGCAGAAGTCTGGGACTCCGCGAGAAAACAAACAATGACTGAGTGGCAACAAAGATGGGATTCAAGCAAAAAGGGGCGATGGACACATCGCCTCATCACAAAAATAGAGGACTGGATTAAAAGACGACACGGGGAAGTTAACTACTACCTCACACAGTTTCTTACCGAGCACGGATGCTTTCAGGCTTACCTGCACCGATTTAAAATAGAGGACCTTCCAAACTGCCCAGTATGCTTGGATGCGAACAAGGATACAGAGCATGTCTTCTGTGACTGCTCACGTTATTAACAGGAGCGACAGGAACTCGAGCGCTATCTACAGACCAGAACAACGCCCGAGTCCATTATGACGGCTATGTTGACTTCGCAGGATGGATGGTGCGCAGTCAGCAACTATGCAGCGGACATCCTGAAGAAGCTCAGGAAAGACGAGAAAGAGAGAAGAAGAAGAAAGTAACAGTCTTTGTGTGTGGGTGTGTATGCGGGGATGCGTGTCGAAGAGTGTAGGTATAGGGGAATGGAGGAAAAGGGGGGCGTAAATGGATGTGTATTTGAAGGAGTGCGTGCCAGGTGAATGGGAGTGGGTGTTTATGCGGGTGAAGCAGGCGACCGGCCGATGTAGATAGAAGAAGACGAGTTTGATCCTGAACCCCTAATCACCTCGGTGGATGGGGGATGTACGGAAATGTCAAACCTCAAAGAAGAAGCCGACTAGGCTGTCTACCAATAGTGCCGGTGGGGTTCCGGTGTCGGAGGGCCACTTGTGCGGAGCTTGCTCTGCCTACGCCATATAAAAAAAAAACCACCCACACACGCACACTTACTCTGCACACAAGCTCGCCCACTCATACGTAAGCATTCATTGACGATCATTACACATTCACACCTTCATCGACACGCAAACGTCTTTATCTAAGTACGTGAGCGTGGGTATTTATTTTTTTACTCTTTTATTTGCTTATACCCCCTAGCATACACACATTTACTCCTACACTTTTTCACATATTCAGCTTCTTCTTCTTCTCTCTTCCTCGTCCTTCCTGACCTTCTTAAGGATGTCTGCGGCATAATTGCTGACATATTGAGGTCAACATAGCCGGCATGGCTGACTCAAGGCTTACTCTCATTTGAAGGTATCTCTGGAGTTCTTCTCGCTCCTGTTGATACCTTGAGCAGTCGAAAAAGACATGCTCCGCATCCTCCGTCGCGTCCGAACATACTTGGCAGTTCAGACTGTCTTCTAGTTTGAACCGGTGCAGGCAATCTCGGAAGCACCCATTGCCGGTCAAAAACTGCGTGAGGTAGTAATTGACTTCCCCGTGTCCTCTTTTTATCCAGTCTTCTATCCTCGGTATAAGGCGATGTGTCAATTATCTCTTGCCGCTAGCGCCCCATCTTTTTTGACACTCAGTCATTGTCTGTTCCTGCGGACTTCCACATTTCCTTCTGAGTAATGTCACTTAGCCGTCGCTTCGTCTCGTAGACGTTTTTACTCTCCATTTCTAATAGGTCAATAGGCGACATGCCTGCTATGATGCACGCAGCCTCGTCCGATACGGAACGGTAAGCGGATACTACTCTTAATGCACTTCTTCTATATACAGTCGTCAGTTTCCTTGCTTAGGATTTCACCAACATGGCATCTGCCCATATTCGAGATCCGTACAACATAATCGATGTGATTACGCTGGCTAAGAGTACCCGTCTACTTTGAGTTAGTCTTCTTCCATTAGGTATCAAACACAATTAAGCAGCTTCATGTTTTGCTACTTTATTACTCACCATTTCAAGATGTTGCTTGAACGTAAGTATCGCATCTATGGTAATGCCCAGGTAGTTAATGGTCGGTTAAGAAACAATCTTATGACCATTCACCGTCAGTGTTATTATCTCCATCTTCTTCCTACTAAAAATAAGAACTTCAGTTTTATGTCTGGCCAGCTCCAGACCTGTCTTTGTCAGCCATTCGTGTATTACACGAATGGACTCGTCAGTTAAGTATGTTATTTCTTCTAAGTTTTTCGCTACTACAACTACTGCTATGTCGTCCGCGAATCCTACCACCGTCGCCCTTTTGGGTAATTGCAGCCTTAGTATCCCATCGTATATGATTTTCCAGGTAGGTGGACCAAGTACAGATTCTTGGGGAACGCCTCCTGTTACTTCATAGGTCTTGGCACCATCATCGGTGTCATAAAATAAGAGTCTATCCTTCAAGTAGTCGGACATCATCCTTCTTATATACACTAGTAGAAAAAATTAAAGGATCAAAAAAAAATTCTGAATTTTTAGGGGTTTTTTAAATGGCTGTATTTCCCTTAAAAATGGTCGTATCATGATTTTAAAAAAAGCATTTTAAAGCTTGATGTATCTAGTTTTAAGATCTTACAATGATACAATTTTTCAGGCATCACGTACCGCGCAATCCTAAGAAATACTAAAAAAATTTTTTCTCAAAATTTTTTCGATTTTTTTTATGGTCCACTAACTTGGGAAAAATTTTTCGAATTTAACCACCTTATGTGTCGAATAACTTGTTTATTCAGCTTCAAATGTTTTTTTCGGTCTTTGACTGCAGTTTTATGGATAGAGGTGTTCAAATTTATTGGAAAAAAAACATTTAAACAAATTTTTTTTTCAAAAATAAAATAAAAAAATTTTTTTTTGAAATTTTTTTTTTGTTTCAATTTTACAAAATTTAAAAGAACAATATTTTATCATTCTCAACATGATTCTGTTGTTGCATTCCATGATTTTTCTGATTTGTAAACTGAATTGACTCAAACATTTAATTCAATTTAAAATGAAGTTTATATACCCAATCGTATTTCGAACTCGATCTACAGTTTCAGAAATTGCTTTTTGCGTTTTTCAGAAATTGCTTATTGTTAAATTTCGTGAGTTCTTACAACGCTAAAAAAAACGTTGCCAATCGGATGGGTGTTAGTCAATCTGTCGTATCCCGAATGAATGCTCGATACCAGGAGATGAACCAATACACTCGTCGTCCTGGACAAGGTCGTCATCGTGTCACGACTGATCGTGATGATCGGGCAATTGTCCGACAAGTTCGACGTGAGCCTTTCATCAATGCGAACATCGTGGCAAGAAATTTCCCAAATCGGGTACAACAGCAGCAACAGCGACAGTGACAAAGACAGCGACAGCGACACCAATTCCGTATTATTTCTTCCCGGACAGTCATTAACCGTCTTCGTGAAACTGGGTTAAATGCACGCCATCCTAATCGTGTACCACTGTTGACAGCAAGACATCGCCGAGCTCGTTTAGCGTATGCAAACGTACATCGAGCCTGGACATTAAGACAATGGGGAAACGTTTTATTCACCGACGAATCCCGGTTCAACCTTCACGGGAGCAACCGACGTCCCCTTGTTTGGCATCGTCGTGGAGAAGGTTTTCGCCAGAACTTTGTCCGTCCGATTGTTGCCTACGGCGGTGGATCAGTCATGGTCTGGGGCGGCGTTTCGCAAAATTGGAGAACACCTCTGCTGATTGCGCGTGAAAACTTAACAGCTAGACGCTATATCGACCAAATTTTGAGGCCAGTTGTACTGCGCAGACGGCAACGACAGAGGGCATTTATTCTAATGCAAGATAACGCACGTCCACATACGGCCAACATCACCAGACGCTTTTTTGAACGGCATGACATCTCTCTGCTTTGGCACCCACCAATGAGCCCAGATCTTAACCCCATCGAGCATGTTTGGGACATAATGGGTCGTCGTTTGCGCAGAGAGTATCCAAATTTGCAGACCTCTGCCGCATTAGAGCGTGCACTTCCGTGCATTTGGAACACTATCCCGCAACCTCAGATTGCCCGCTGCATCAATATGGCTGAACGCTTGGCAGCCGTAATTGAGAACAGGAGTGCTAATACCCGTTATTAACAATACGGACGAACGGACAGACGAACAGACGTCAACATACACAGACACCCACACACTCTTTGGAGAATGAGTTTGGAGTCATTAAATACGAAGGAACTGACGAGCCTCTGGGTCTCATTTCTCCTAAAGAAACACACTAACACACATACAGACACACATACGCAGACACACACGCAAGAAGCGTAAATCCGACCGGGCAATCTCCACGTGGTAGGGTTTGGGTAATGCGAATGCCGGCGGTTGTTTTTGATTAAAATTTTCTGCAATTGAAGAAAAAAAAATTTTTTTTTTTGAAATGTTTTTTTTTCAATAAATTTGAACACTTCTATCCATAAAACTGCAGTCAAAGACCGAAAAAAACATTTTTTTTCATTTTGGTAAAGATTATGATCATTTACCGTCAAAGTCGTGATCCTTTAATTTTTTTTAAATTCGATCTAATGAAACAAAAAAACGGTTTGATGGATCAAATTGAAACTTTGTGAGATTTTTGTGGGCATATTGAACTGTAAAAGGCACACTTAACATTACAGGTTTACGCGATATTTCCAACTAAACGCCTGATTATCCGAAAAGCCACCAAAGGCCATTTTTTTCTTGCTTTTTCAAATTAATGTAAAGACTAAAGAAAATTTTTTTTGAAAAAACTACCGCTGATTTTTGTGGTAAATTTATTCAAGATTTTAAAACCCTCCTTCATTTTCAGGTGGTTTCTTTCCTTTTGGCAAAAGCACAAGGCGTCGTTTTTCCTCTGTTGTGATTGGAGAAATAGCTTCTTCGTTTGCCTCTGTTTCAATGACACATGGTTCATCCCGCTGTCTGGGAAACAGTGTGGGCACTACTCGTTATAGAAATTCCACGCGCTTGGGAGGGACTACGTAGTTTCCCTTGATCTTCTTCATTACTTTTGTATAAGGTCGACCCCAGGGGTTTTTATTAACCTCGTCCTGCACTTCTTTCAGACACCGTCGTTTATTTGCATGGATTGTATTCTTAAGGGGGCCAGACTAGGTCAAAAGGATGGAAACATTGATTTTTTTATTGTCTTTGTTTTGGACAAGGTTTGCAGAAAATTCACACAAGTAAAAAACTCGTAGTTTAATAGAATCCACACTTTATTATTTGACTTAAACTAATCGTCGCCCAATCAAAATAAATACATCTCGAAATAGCTGAAACGACTGAGTATAGCGAAGAACAAAATCAGATCGATCCATCCCGAACACTCGCTCTCTTCAGCATCGAGAGTATCGAGCCGCCGAAATCTAAAGCCCGCTAATACAAAGCTCTTTCTCGACAATTACCGAAGGGACTCGAAACCGTCCGAGCGCTCTTTTCCGTTACAGATACGAACATATGCACTCATTCGAATCATCGAACAACAGAAAATACCAGGATCTAATTTTGAAATTCCACAATTGCCGGATGCGTCCGGAACAATTCCCCCCCTCGTACTAAAATTCCTCAAATTTTGTACCACACTCATAACGCAATTAAAAGAAAATATGTACTGCCAGTATATTGAACACTAAGCATGGATCCAAAGTACATAATCCCTGGCATTTGCCTTATGCCTCCAAGAAAACCGTGTAAACTTGGAAAGGGGAAACGGCATCGGACAAATTAATAATTAAAATTTAAATAAACCCTCATACATACATACGCACATGCATATCAACAAAATTTATTATTTTTTTTCTTGACATTGCTCGCTTAAACCATCAGTCATGCTTTTCGTATTCGCATTTAATGAATTTAAAACTCGCGAACTGGCTAATACGAGATGCTTGAGCGAAGTGTCGCTGTCCGACATCGCAGTCTTTCTCCCCCCCCCCCCCCCCCCCTACACTGAATTGAATGGTTTGAAAACATTTTATGGTATGATGAATCTGCCCAATCAATTTTTCACAGCAACTATGATTAAATCAATAAACAAAACATCAAGAAGCAATATGTTAGATAAATGTTTTTTTTTCTCTATTGACTCTATCCCTCAGTAGTTTTTCACAAATATTGGTGTAGAATTTCTTGATCTTCCCGAAGCAAGGTAAGAGTGAAGGATAAGAAAAAACTAGAACATTTTTTCTTATCTTATTTTCTCACATTTCGAATTTCTCGATCCCCCCAGTTATTATTTTCGACATTTCCACGGTCAATACCACCCTCTTCAGTAAAACTGTCAAATTGATGTTTTGTTTATTAGATGTTACTTTTTATACAGTGGATTTTTACAATATAATAACGAGGAGTCAGACTTACAATTAAGGAGTAATCGCCGGTGTATATATTCGAGGATATTACTCATCCCCGCCAAAAGGCGAGAAGAGAGACAAAGTAGTGGTGTTAGTCTTTTGGCTCTGTTTTTTTATAAATTCTCGCGACAGTCGATTTCGCAGAACTTATATACTGTTACGTCCAGATTACAAATTTCAATTTCAAAATCTAACACATTAAAACAATTACATGAATTCCTACCTCAATTGATAATCGAACTTCACGATACGTGAAAGTTATAATAATTTAAATGATTAAAAGAGTGAATGATAGGAAATCCCTTTTGGCTACCGCGGACGCGGTCATCGCCTACCGGGGAAGGGAGCCGGATACGAAGTCACTTAAACTATACATTATTTCTTTTAAATCGACACACGTTTATTTTTATGAAAAGAGAAAAGTACCTTAATGTGTGAGTGTGCGTGGCTGTTTGTATATATGTGTGAAGAGATTCTTGAGTATCTGCAGCTGTCAATCCTCGTCGCCTTCCAGCCTAGGCTCGGTGGTTCAGTTTACAGCGGTGGCTAGATGCACTTAGGTGTGACGGCTCGTCCCTTTGGTGTACGTAGTGTAGATCGCAGGGAGTCCACTGCCTCTGTTGCTTCTTCTTTTCAGCAGGGGGTGATGTTCGGAAAAATACCGATGGATGCACTTGCTCGACTGAGCGATTAAGTCCGGTATACTCTCTACGTACGAGTAGCGAGTAATGCGTGATACTTGTTTTACGAATGGTCTGGCGACGAGCAGAGTAACGTTCTGCGAGAGATTTCGGATATTACTGATGCTGCTTGCCCTTTGCTCCCGGGCTTTATATACTTGCATATCCCCTTGTTTTTCTCGGGCTAGCGATTTCCATATCGGGTCACTTCACTATTTTGTATTTTCCTCTCTAAATTTTAAGGGAACCGTAGCTGGTCAAGTCATAAACATCATAGTTTATGACTACCACTCAAGAATTTGTCTCTTTTAGAACTCTCCGCGGTCTCCCTTTTTACTGGAGATCGCACACGTGTTTCCTATGGAATTCCAGATCGTCGAATATTGCGCCTCGGTCTCTCTCTCTCCTCTCTAGTTTTTCTTATATTTGTGCTCGTTTTTCCGCGGTGGTTTGTCGTCGTATTGCGTGGAAACAGCTCCCCTCGTTCTCGTGCTTCTTAATTCATGGCTCTCCGTTTAAAAATACGAACACGCGGTTCTTGTGAAGTTATCATTGAATCTAAAATATCCCTTAGCGTTCTTATGGCATTTTGGATTTACTGCGTGGTTCGTTGGAATATAGCCCATTTGTGTGAAGGTGCCGCTTGCACGTATGAGTGAATTTCTCTCTCTCCCGATTTTCAGATCCACTTCTTGGGTGCCGCGATGACGGCGAGATGTGATATGTATAGCGATCGTAGTGTTTTGGATGCGTAATAGAATCGGTGATTACATTACAATACAGTGTGAAGGGTTAGGATATTACTCATCTCCGCCAAAAGGCGTGAAGAGAGACAAAGTAGTGTTGTTAGTCTTTTGGCTGTGTTTTTTTATACAGTATTATATATACAGTCGATTTCGCAGAGCTTATATACAGTGTGAAGGGTTAGTATATACATTCGGCGGTTTGTTGACATCCGTATGTTGACGTGATTATTCTAACGTCATATCGCTATTGTTTTCGTTTTAGTCGATATATTAGATATGTTTATACGTCATTGAGCTACTGTGTGTTCTCTTTCTTATTTATACTGCTATTTTGTAGTTGAATATGTACCATTTCAGAAATTAGTCATTTGTTTAAATTTGGTTGTTTAACTTTAATACTATAATTATCAAAATTGAAACTGTTGTTGAAATTATTTGTATGGTCAAAGACTACATGCTTATTTGATTTTGTATACTCATCAGTGCGTATGCACACATTTCTCTTTGTTGGACCTACGTATGTAGCAGGGCAGTTATTGCATTCCAATTTATAAACAACATTTTTCTCAAAATTTTATCTTCATTATCTTTACCTTTAATTACAATGTTACGCATTTCAATGTTTATTTTTGGAATTGTGTAAATATTATTTCTTTTGAGGGCATAACTGACCTGTTCGTAAAAATCGTTGAAGTATGGTAGGCACGCAATATTTTTCTATTAGTATTACTTTTTGTTTTTGATAGTCCATTTTCATTTGATTTTAACACCGATAATATTGTATGTACATATTTGTTAATAAAGTCAATAGAATAGTTATTTTCAAGATATAATTTTTTGATGTTATTGATATTTTTATTGTGTAATTTCTTATTGGATAGTTTTATTGACCTATCAACAAGGTTTATACCATGGCGATTTTTTGCGATCTTGGATGTTGTGAAGAGTAATACGAAAATCTGCCAGAGAATGTTTGCTTCATATACCAATCTGTTGTTAGTTTGTTTTCGTCTTTCAATAATAAATCGTCTAAACAGTATAATTAAGCAGAGGACACTCATCAGCTCAATAACATATACACACATCTAATATATCGAATAAAACAAAAACAATAGCGATGTGACGTCAGAACAATCACGTCAACACACAAATGTCACACAATGCGAAATCGACTGTTGCGAGAATTTACAGAAAAGCATCCGAAAGACTAACACGTCTGCTTCGTCTCTCCTCCCACCTTTTGGTGAGGATGAGTAATATCCTCGAGTATAATATACACCGTCGGCTACTCTGTAATTGTAAGTCTGACTCCACGTTATTTTATTTTAAAAATCCACTGTATAAAAAGTAACATCTAATAAACAACACATCAATTTGACAGATTGCCTGAAGAGGGCGGCATTGACCGCCAAAACGTCGAAAATAATAACATTGCATGTGGAGGATCGAGAAATTCTACACCATTATTTCCAAGAAGCATGTTATCAAGTAGCGAATGAATCAATGAAAGCAGCAATCGAGGAAAAGTTTGATAATTTAGATAAGAAATAGTTAAATGTATCCGGAGATGGATCATGGAGAAAGAGAGGACATATATCGTTACAAGGATTTTCTAGTTTAATTAGATATGAATAAGGTAAAGTAATCGATGTTGCACCAAAGCAAGTTTTTGCCATGCCTGTGTTCATAACCCTGAACAGCTAATGATGTTGATATTTCATGTAAAATGGAAGTTAGAATCTATTTATGGAGCTAGTTACAAAAATTATATAGGTGATGGGGATTCAAAAGTGGTTCAGGTTGTTTGCGAAGCCCAGCCTTATGGAGAAAATTTTCAAGTACAAAGAAGGAGTGTGTGGGACATGTTCAAAAGAGAATGGGCACTCGACTTAGAAATTTAAAAACTAGTTTTTCGGGCAAGCTTTGTTCAGATGGCAAGAGCATAGGAGGAAGAGGCCGTCTCGCACATTTACTACCACAAATTAGCAATTGACGACAAACCATAATATCATCTTTGTCCAGCAGGAACTGAGACTTGGTGCAAATGACAAAAGGCTAAGGCTACATCCAAGAAAGCACTCAAGAATTTCAAGCATACTTACAGCATTCTATCTGCTGTTATGGAGGCTGTCAAACCAATTCACTTTGATTTGACTGATAAGAACTTGCTTGAAAATTGCGTTAGTGGATTCATACAAAACAACAATTAAAGTTTTAATCAGTCGATATGGAAAATAATACCTAAAACTTTCTTCAGTGGTTTATCCGTATTGGAGATAGGTATTTACTTTGCTGTAATCTGTTATAACCATGGAAAAAAGGCAATTCTTCAACTCATAAAAAGGTTTAACGTTGCTCGTAGAACATCCGCTCTGCATTGAGCTGAAACTGCTGATGAAGAGCGATTTTTCTTTGCTGAAAGAAAAGCACAGGCAGCAACACTTGAAGCACGCCAAATAATAAGAAAGAGAAACTTTCCAGAGGATAATAAAAGTACATAAAAAAGCATTCACTTTTCAATTTTTTGTAAAGTGTGCTTGTACACAATCACAATACTACCCGCAACTTTTTTTAGCAGTATTTTATTTATTGGAAATATGAATTAAGTTGGAGGATGCTACATGCCAATAAATTGGCAGCGGTTTTTTATTTTATCTCCAAAAATCTTCCTTATAATATCATTTTTTCCGATATTATATTGACAGGAATTTCAAACAATTCATTTTCTTTTTCATGTAAATTATTACGTTTTCTATCTCCTATATTCTATAGCCATTGTTTGAAATTATTATTATTATCCGAAACTAAAAGATTTTCATTGAGTGTCATTGGTATAAAATTTGTTCATAAATGACTACATTTACGGAATTTTCTATAACTTCTATACAACTAACATGTCGAATAACTGGTAACATTTGTCTAAAATCTCCTTACAATAACATCGTTTTACTACCAACTATTTCTTTTACATTGCATATATTTTGAAGAAGACGATCAACTGCTTCAAAAGCGAATTTTTATGTCATTGATATTTCATCCCGTATTATAATTTGTATATTTTTCAATTTTTTATCATCATTTGAGTTAGGTTTTATATTACATGGTGTACTTTCGGTTATATTAAGTGGTAGTTTAAATGTTGTATGAACTGTTTTGCCATTAGTTAATAAATTTGCCGCAAAACCTGTCCAAACTACACATAAAAATGATATATTCTAATGTTTTAAATAATCTATCAAAATTTTAAGCAAATAACTTTTTCCACTTTCTAGTGGTCCACAAATAAAAATGCAGTTATTCTCTTTATAGTTGAGACTTTTTAAAACTTTATCAAATATATTTTTTGTTCACCTATCAAAGATTTTAGTTTTACTTGCAAGTTATTGAAACTTTTATTTGTATCATATAATATTCATCATCACACTTTTCTAAGTTTGTAATAATTGTAGGTAAATTAAAATCACTTATAGAATATCCATTTAATGGTAAAGTTTTCCAATGATTTTTTTTTGTATTTAAAATGATAAAAAAATTTTATATTTCTCAATTAACTCTTTTGCGTTAACAGGATTATGATAAATACATATAAAAGAAAATAATTCACATAATGCGTTAGGAAATTGTATTTGAACTGCTTTTGTTACATCCGAATGAGCGAAACCCACCAATATACTTACTGGCTGTAGAGTTCCTCTTTAATTTTTGTAATCGTTATGATTCAGGTGAATACAGGAAATCCCTTTTGGCTACCGCAGATGCGGTCACTGCCTTCCGGGAAAGGGAGCCAGATAGCGAGATCACTTAACTGAACACGGGGTTAGGATTAGAATAACTACTGTTTTTTTATTTTGTTTGAAGGATAAGTACCTCGTGTGTATATTGGGGGTGTAGGCGTGTCTAGCAGTAGGCGGTTGCAGCTGTGGATCGGTGGTTCAGGTCACGCTGTCGATGGGCCGTCGGTTCTCAGATTTCCTTCCTTATGACCTGCAGGTGCAGCCAGATGGGTGCCTTGATGTATTGGTCTTCCTTCAGAGACGAGAAACCGATGCGTCCCGATAAACGTGGACACTTGTATATTCACGGGATGCGATACAATTTCGACATATTCCTGATCGTGACTAACTCTTATGTCTAGGATGATTTCTGAATCGTTTCTGGTCTAGCGACGGGCAGCGTAACGAACTGAACTGTTACTTTTGAAAAACTGAAGCTCGCAGCCCTTTGCTTACGGGCTTTATATACTAGATTTTCGTATGCTTCCTCATCCCTTGATTAGGAGTGGATAATTTGCGATATTGTTTTAGTATCTAACTCTAATAGAGCCTTGACAGGTCAACTCATAAACACTTAGTTTTATTACTCCCAGTTTAGGGAATCAGCTCATTACTAGCTCTTCCGATGCTTTTCTTTGCCTGCGCTCTTGTTGAGAGTGTGCGCGTGATACTTTCTCGATTTGTTTTAAATTAGAAAGGTCGCGTAGCCGGTATATTTTTATCATCGCTTCGCTCTCGTTCGGTTATTTGCGCGTGAACCCAAAATCATCTGTCTTGATTTTATAGTATTGCGGCGTATTGTTTAATGTGTAATGGAATTGAGGATTCCATTACACTTCTTCTGAACAACTATCCCATTCTTTATTTTCATTAACGAGCTGTTTAGCTATTGCTGCTTCATAAAATGTACGTTACAATATACCATCGAGGGTACGAAAATCCTCAAATAAAGTTGCTCCTCTGACATGTAATAATAATAATCTAATAAAATATCGTTCTCGATCTTTCGGATTTACCATATACATTTCGGTATATATTTGATTTAATTTTAAATATGCTGAATTTAATATATTACTATAATTCAATGTAATATTTTTTTCTCAGCTCCTTCTTTAAAATATACATATTATTTATCTTTATCATGAATAGCTAATCGTTTTATAGAATGAGATATTTCGTTAAAACATAGTCTAATAATCTGTACATAGATTCCGGAGGACATAAGCCTTGTATTAAAATACTGTAAAATCTCATCATACTTGTAATAATCATTTGGATTATTTTTCTCATTTTCATTGATATTGATATTGTTATTATCTTCTCTAGAATTGAAATCTGCGTTACGTATTTCAATAAATGCACAATCATGACCTTTGTGACAATATTTAAACAAATTGTATTTCATACACTGCAATGCAAAGTATATTGCTCAAAAGGACTTATGGTCTAAGGAAAAATATCTGAATTCATTGACACGTACTTTCAAAAAGCGACGTTTATTTTTAAGAAAACTTAAGACTGAGTTGAGACAGAAAAAAGAGCTTTCAGAGGGACGAATTTATGAATCCCATATAGGTCTCCTTGATTTAGATATAATTATTTCCGTTGCAGAAATAAATGATGAAGAGCCTATTTTTATGCTGTTCGATTTGGAAACTAGCGGCTTTAGCAAGATTGCAGATATTTTGCAAATTGCAGCGAAATATCAAGACTTTACATTTTCCGTGTATATTAAACCAAGTCAAAAGATTAACGAAGAAGCCAATTCAGTTACCGGTTTGCGGTATGATGATGGAAATCTAACGTTACGCGGAAATGTACTTGAAACCGTTCCATTATCGGAAGCGATGATTACGTTTTATGAGTTTCTATACTTGCTTCAAAAGAAATATGTGCTAACAGCTCACAATTGTAATTTTGATTATCCACGGCTATTAAAAGCGATCAAAACTACACTTATGGATAAATATTACCAATCAGTTATTTTAGGATTTGAGGATACATTACCTTTGATAAAAAAATGTAATAAAAAGAAAGGTAGGGGCGAAAACAAATTAGAAACTGTTGCACAAAATACGGATATAGATACAAGACAAGCGCATAATGCTCTTGATGACGTGATATTAAACAAAGTGTTATAAAACTTTAACATAGCTCATAATAGTATCATTTAAAATATTGTAACTTTAGAGGAGATTGAGAGGAAAGAATTGTTTGCCAAAGAATTACCTAATGCATTACAAGAATTAGGTCCGTTAAACGATTCTACATCCCTATCAATGAGAAGAAAAATTGTTGCTGGTAGGATAAGTTTTGCAACGATTATAGAAACTTATAAAAAAAACTATTGGGATTAAAATAATTATTTGGTAAGGATGAATCGGGCAAAGCAAAAGTTACAGTTTATAAAAAAATCATATGCAAAATGTAGTACGACTTTTAAAAAAAAAATTATCTTCCACTACGGAAGGAAACTAATGCGAAGTATACATATTTATTTTAGACATGCGTTTTTGTATTTAGCCTAAGTTTGTAAAACGAAAGATATTTTATTATTTTGCTAAGAATTGAAAATTTATCCAAACATATATTTTGAAGACGGCATAGGATTTGCCATTATTTGTTAATGAATCATAAAATAAAAAATAATAAAAATCCGTTATTATTTATTACGCTTCTCATATTTATATTATAATTCGCACAAATCAATCACTATTAGGAAGATCACAGCACTATAAGTATTCAAAACGCGCGCGTATTCTAACCTCACGTACAGCGTTGCTAGATCTTGTACGCCGTGTCAATAGCAGCCGAAAAAACACATTTTCTGAACATTTCTTAATTTATTGATAATGTTGTAAGTACCCTCGGATTTTTTTATGAATCTCACAATCGAATCTTGGCATCAATAGCTTTGTAATGCGTATTTGAGTGTATTGAAAATGCATTTCCCCATAAGAGCCCATGTTAAAAATTAAAAAATTGAAACATTCATTTCTCAGCTTCTAGATACTCTAGCTTTCCGAAATTTCGCATGAGTGTTTTCGGGATAAAAACTAACCTGTATGCATATTTTCATAAATTTTTGGCTTTATTTATGTTTAGTATAGAACCTCCTTAAATTTTTTGTTATTTCTTTCCATTTTGGATTACACGTCATTGTTAAGAATAATTCAGGTTTTTCGTACCGATTAGCAAGAGTCATAGAATCAATATAATTTTGCTTTAACCATCGAGGACTACCAATAAAATTTGATGGTAATATAAACATTTTTCTGATTTTTAAATCTTTACTCTTCTTTTTTGTAAATAATCCATAACACCTTTATAACATTCGCTTCTTAAAACATTTTGATTTTTTCTTATAAAATATAATCTTGAACTTTCAACTTTTACAAAACCATCTACAATCGCCTGTTTTGAAATTTTTCCTAAATTAAGATATGCATTATATTCGTCTCTAACGTTGAATTTATAATTGTAAAATTGCAAGTTTGAAATGTTCTTATTGCCGGTTTTCATTTCATATTAGGCATTCATCCATCATCACCATTCGGATAAATAAGTGGATATGTCATTGGATCAGTATGTTTACTTATTAAAGGAAGACTTATTGGTTTGTGATGTTTTGAATATACTACAATATCACCTTCAATCGGTGGTTGACCATCTTCTCCAACAATAATCATTGCTACTTCATTGCATGCACTCCGTTGTACCCATTTTTATCTAAATCTTTATTTCGTTTATTGACATAGTAACTGTCCTTGGCCGACGATTATTTTCAATACATTGTTTTAATTCTTCTTATTCTACTTCATACATCATTTTTTAAACTTTAGCGTAATGATTAATTTTGTATCTCAGTTACTTTTATGATTTTTCCGTTCTGTTGTTGACATTTCATTATCTAAAACATACAACTGTCCGTATTTTCGTGCTCCAGTTTTATTTGGATGCAAAGCATAAATATTGTGATATATTTGATCACAAATTCTTATAACATGTGGACCATGACCAAGTATTTTATCAAAATTTGCACCAAAACAAGCCAAGGAATTATTATATGCGCGAATATTTTTACGAAAATTAATACTGTCTTCTGAAAGACCTGTAGCCAACAGCTTCAACTCTATTGGATAAAGAGAATTTTTCGGTAAATCTATTTTTCCTTGTGACAACAATTAGAAAATTCACCACTTCTTGTTCCTTCAAAAGAAAAGTGCAATATTTGCAAATTTCAGTCGTCGTACCGAAATTTAGAATCAAATTCTAAATTTGCTATGCGACCTACAATTTTTGATTCGCATAAAAAATCTAAGTGTTCTTTCTCATTTAAAACATGTTTTCTCTCTATTGATATTTTATTATTTTTATTTGAATTGAAAGACTCATTAAATATATTTTTATATTTCCCATTATTATCAATTTTTAATTTCTTAATTAATACTATTGGTTCTTCATTTATACGAGTACTCTCTCCTTTTCTAGAATTTCTTATAAATAAGATTTCACTTAATTTTTTAAGATCTTGCACTCTACAATTATACAATTTTTTTTCTAATATTTTTTCTTGTAGTTCTTTATATTGTTCAGTTTTGTTGTTCCAAAATTTTTATTTTTTCGCAAAGCTTCTTTTTTACGTAACTTTTGTATTGGTTCAGTATCCATTATCTGCATTTTTTATAATAAATGTATTTTTCTCTTTATTTTTTCTCTTCAATTTTTTGTCCTTCAAATTTTGTACTTCTTTCGTACGCTACTTTCGTACTCTCTTGGGCAATGCTTTTTTTCGCGTTCTTTTTGTAATTCTTCACTATTCATGTTCTGTCTTTTTTGTAATATTTTTATACATATAACTGCTATGTGTAAATTGTCGTTTATTTTCATAATGATTTTGCTACATTGTTAAGTGACGGTTTGTCACTTACATAAATAATTTTATAAGTTCTTGATACGCGCACAGCTGTACAGCTGTGGGAGAGACTCGACCTACTAAATCGCTCCTGAGTGTCAATGCTCTCTATTTCTCTCTCTCCTTTTGTGACAGAAAAATAAAGATCTTCCTTACCTTGTCGTAAGAGTAGTAGGTGAACGAAAATGTTGCTATCCTTGATCTTTCTTTCTTTGTAGCTGTCCTTTTGGTTCTCTAGTGAACGTCTCGTTCGGGACCTGATTAGACTCGGGATTAGACTTGGGAATTGAGTTCTTTAAACCAATTTAAAGAAACCACTACGATGTTCTTTTTCACAATGATTTTATTTAGTGAAATATTCAATTCGTATCAAAGAGCTTAGTTTGTATTACAGTGGAGTGACCAAAATTAGAAAATGAAAAATACATAGGTGAAAAACTGAATTAAAAAAATGTGGATCCGCTCGGCAGCTTGGTTCAAGTCGGAGTGCCGTGAGGTAGCGTGGCTAGAGGACGCTCGGAAGTATTTCCTGACCTCCCACGCGTATCCAAGATCTACTTCCCCATACTGACGTTACTGAGTCAACACTTGTCGCACTCATTAGGTCTTACAGGAGCTGGCAACTGTGCAAGTGTCTAAACTGCAGCGTGGCTTTGTACGTGCGGTCTTGCGTAGCAGAGGGGAAATTGTTACTTTTGTGGCCTTGAGTCTCGCTGTATCTTTTATGTGTAGAACTTTCCCGATTTTATATTCGAAATAATTTTTCGAATATAATTACAGGAAAGTTGTCACATAACATATATCTATTAAATAATACAAAATTAGTATTGTATTATTATATACTATATTCTTTATCAAAGAAATTAAAATATATATATATATATGTAGATAAAATATTGAAAATTATCTTACTTTTGTATACAAACTTATCTATTTATATTAATATTGTATGCAAAACTTGCACACAATTGATATATAAGTAATTTGATATACCATTAACGTATACTTAATACGTGTCTTGATTAATCTTCTCAAAGGATATTTTATTATCTAGATGATCCTTCCACTTTAATTAAAATTTCCATTACATAAATTAAAAATTTCACTCGCGGAGGCCTTATAGATGTACAAATTAGAATAAGAATTTACCTGTATTGATCATTGATAACAGCATCTCACAAAGTATTTTTTATAATTAACTGCGCTTTATTATCAAATTATTATAACCACAGAATTAAGTTGCTATAAGATATATATATACATATATATTGAAACGGTGGGTTTTTGTGCACGCGGCATGGGCTCAGGGCTGCCGAAGCCCGGGGCGCCAGGCACCGAGGTGCCGGAGATCCTCTCGATCTCCTTCTTGTAAACTGCCATGCCGCGCGTCGATCCGACCGCTTCCTTCCCGGCTAGCTATTGTGTATTACGGATGGATAGTACAGGATCGTGGGTTCGGGAGGGGGCCACACTGAGCGAAAGACATGAGTGCATTTTTATCTTTGATTTATTTCCTATTAATCTTACTGCATCAAATACAACATTGATTCTGGCAGCGCTCTGCCATCGCAAACACAGTCATTACCCCGACATTATATTGCGACTTAAGACTACGCAACGGCGCGCCTGCCGTTTTTCGCGCGCGACCTCGGCGACGAGAACGGGGAGCAGCGCAGTCGGCTCCTACAACTTGAGGTTATCCTCCATTCCGCCAACCATCGGATCGCCCCCTCGCGCCCACCGACGTGGCCTCCTGCCGCAATCCGCTCGTCAGCGGACCACCGGGGGTCCACTCAGTGCGGATCGACGCCGACCCCGCCTCTCCGATGCCTGTCGACTCTGGCACTCCGGTGCGCCTGCTGCCGCGCGTCTACACGAGGCATGGACGTTCCGACCTCCCGATCGTCACCATATCGCCCGATTCTGCGCGTGCTGGGCCCCCCATTCGATCGCCGAGTCACCGCTTCCTAGACCTAACCATCTTACTGAATCCTAATTCCTTATTTAATCGACGAGAGAAAAACGAGAGATCCTATCCTAATATTAACCTAATCACTTATACTAAACGTTACGGTAGCATACGAACACGAGGCGGTCTTCGGGACCCGAGAGCCATCTTCGAGACGCGGTAGTTGTCTCCGGGACACGAGAGCTATCTCCGAGGCGCGGTAGCTGTCTTCGAGACACGGTAGCTGTCTTCGAGGCACGGTAGCCAACCTCGGTAGCGGTATCTCTCCAGAGAAAGACAGCGGAGACATCATCACCGTCGCTGTCCCCCCCGCGACGGTAGCTCATCCCTGAAACGAGAACAACGGGAGCGCGCGATCGTCAACGAGAGTGAATCCCGATACACTCTTGAAAACCCCAGTCCACGGCGCGCGCAAGTCCGCATCTCGCTCAGTTACTGGCGGTAGCGAATATGTCGGGGAAAAGCGAGCATCGCCTTCCCCGCGGTAGCTGCTCTCTCACGAGCACGGGGCCCGGCCTCGTGCCTCTGTCCTAGCGCGGCGATACGAGTCGAGCTCTAACAAAGGAAAAACGCGACAACGGAACTCGCGACTCTCCGGCGCACGCACTGACCAACCTTAATAAATACGCCGCTTCAGCACCTCTTGGCGTGGTTACGTCGGGCTCGGATGTCGACCTCCTTCGCTTGGACCCGTAGAAGACCTCCTTCCTGGTGACGAAGTCCGGCTTGGGAGTCACAAAGGCAGAGTGGTCGAACCCTTCCTCCTTTCTGGTCCTTTGTGCCGAAAACTCTGCTCTGTTCAACCGCTCAAGCGTGACTATCGGCACGCGCGCTCGCCAACAGCGCCACACGACCGGCAGCCGAGCAAAGCCGAACCGTTCCGACGGTAGCCGAACATCTCTCGCGACGTTGCCGTCGCGAGGCTTGTATCGTGCGGCACAGCCGTCACGTTACAATATATATATATATATATATATATATATAGATAAATATATTGATAATATTATGTGTTTAAATGTGTGTTGTAGCAATTTAAGGCTTATGAACAATTGCCAAAAATTCTAAATATTATCGTCGTTTTTGTTTACATAACAACTTTTTATAACTATTTTTAAACAATCTGGAGCATTACGATGGAAATGGACTTATAAATTATGATATATAAGGAACATATTTACGGAAAAATAAGTTCTTTTACCCGCAACTACGCTTCAAGCACGAGTTTGTCCATTTTTTTTTCATTCGGCCCTACCGTCGGCAGCTACTCGGTTCACTGCGCACGCAGTTTCCCGCAAGCTATGATTTGCACAGTTGGTACATACTCGCATCACATCCCTAACCTTAACTGACTCGAACGCGAGCCTTGTATCAGTTGAATTCCTTGACCCCGAACCCTGGTATATACTTTGAAAAGGTGACCCTTAAAAAATCAGGAAGTATGATTGGAAGATTCACATCCATATCGAAGTCGACAAATTCATGTGATCTCATGGGGCTTTAAATTCATACAAAACTGTCTACAATAGCTGCCTAACAAAAATGCAAATATGCTTTAGGGATAGCCTGAAACACAAACCTTAACTTAAATTCAAAAGGACATCAATAAATAATTGATACCATGTGACATGACAACTATCCAACAATCAGAACCCCGTACAGTATCAGAATGAAAAGATTAGTGCCACTAGGCATAATAGGTATGACCAGCAAGACTTCTTTAGGCTTGTCACTATAGACGATATTAACAAAAATATAGACAACCTATTTCAGGACCAAGCAAAAATAGTGCATATTATGGACAAAAACTCTCACATCATCTTTGCACATTTTCAAGAACTTTACAATGTGACAACAAACTATCAAAGAGTGCTCCGAAATTTCGAAACATCCATGACCAAAACAACTTATTAACAAATAAGAGGATGGACTCTAATATTTGGTAGAAATTACAATGTACGTAAAACGACTAGAGTCAACGCTAACTCAGCTACTTAGGAGCAATGCAAAAGAAGGAAAAATCCATCCAGATCTTATGTCAACGAAAATCTTACATCACAGTAGACGCGAAAAGAACAAGTAGGGAACTAGATCTCACCATTCCAATGGAAGAACTAAGAACAGAAGAAGTAATCAGAATATCAAAGGTCAATGCAATTCATCCAAGCAAAATCCTTACACCAAATGGTGAATGAATTGAGAGAAATAAAACAACATAAAAGGTAAGACTATCATGCAAACAATCTACTGTATAGTGGTATCTTCTTCCAACTTATTAAGACTATAGGGATCATAGCTTTAGTAATGGGTGTAAAATGCGGAATGATATTGAGGCGAATTCACATACGAGGCTGAATGTGATCGTGAACAAAAGACGATTGTACGTAAGCATGATCTAGGCTTATTTTCAATCATAAACACAATAACAATAACAGCAGACTTTTTATTTATAGCAAAGTACCAAAATATGGCTACAAGAATACCTTTTCGATGTTTTGCAATATTGAAGTAACCTTATGGATCATTTTTTAAGAATTCGAAACAATAGGTACACCAAACGCCGTTCAAATAAAGGACCACATGTACGATCCTAAGAGAAGGAAAGTAACCCTTACTTTCAGGACTACAAAAGAAGCATCATGCGCAAATGATCTAAAAATTTCTTTGAGCACGAGGAATAGAGTGTGTGATGGAGATAGACTGTACTTGTGAGAAGCACTTATTGTCAGTTTTTCCGCGGACTGCCGAAGTGCTATCCCGAGGAAGCAGAGGAAGCAGACGTGGGCTAGGAAGCATACCCGAACGAGGAAGAAGATGCGGAATTGGACGAAAGCTGAAGAGAGGGAGCGCGCCCCGAAATCCTTCGTAAGTACGCTTGCTTAGGTTTTTGTCATAGCCAGTCACGCGAGGGCGATTAGTGCCGACGATATGTATGTGATAGAGTAAGCGAGCGCAAGCGAGATAGGAAAGTCGGGAAGAAAGAGAGATAAACGCTGAGAGGGCGAAATATCGCGTGGATGAAATTCGCGCTGAAAAACGTTTGATTAGGTTAATAGAGTGTTATTTGAAAAATTTATCAAGAAGGACAACAGAATTTGTCATTAACGGGTGTCAGTGTATTGATTACAGCCGACACTTTAGGCGCGCGAGAATCACGGCTATCTCATGTGTAACACTAATTATCTTTGTCTAACATTTTTAGAGAGGATACTTAGTTATCTTGCGTTTCGTCACAGTAAAGGGCAAATACCCGGCTAGCTTTCATTTCTTTTTGGTAAAGGAAAATACTTGGCTACCTTGCATCCCTTTGCGGTTATCTGTTGATCCGAAAGGATATTAGATTGTCTTTAGTTGTCTAACGATGATCTTGATATAAGTAAAATAGTACTTGATATAAGTAAATATATTAAGTTACTGTAGATTAAGTTCGAGTTATTGTGTCAGTTGCAAATTAGGAAAATAAAGTGTAGTATAGGGACTGTAACTGAGAAATCGTATAAATGTATAACACGTTGAGTAAAGCTTCATTTATTAAATAATAATTTAATAAATGAAGCTTTACTCAACGTGTGTGGAATCAATCCATCTCCGAACCATTCTCTCTCCTGTACCGTTGTGTGGGGCTGAGTTAGACGAGCTAAACCTCGCTTTCCCTAATTCTTGTAACGAAGAGTCGCGAGACTCCGGCGCTCATCAGCGAGCTCTAGTGTCCCGGGTTTCATAACTACGAATTCGGAGAGGCAAGGCAATTGTAACGTACTCTGGTCACTGGTACGCGTAAATAATGATGGTTTGGGATAATAAGTCGAGTCAAATAATGAGCAAACTATTTATTGTATAAACGAAGAGAGGGCGAGAGATGTGCTGTCTCTACGACGGTCTGAGTACAACAGGAGGGAATTAGAGTAGTGACGTTTCGGAGTAGGTTCTAGTCGCGCTTATATAATACATTACATCCGCCGTACAAGAGGTATACTAGTTAGAGCGCGAGATTTAAATAATTAATTGAACAAAATACAACAAATAAAATCCACTTTACAACATAAACAACTTCCCCGCCGACGTCAAAAAACGCACATGCGCAGCAATGCTGTTCAATGCTCGAGCAGTTGTCAGGTCTTATCAAACTCAATGAGTGCAACGAGGACAGGAAGTGAAAATTGGGGCAGTGTGGGAAGTTTTAAATACTTCCGAGGGTTCTCAAGTACATTTACCCTGATACTCCGTGATCGGCGTTGTACCGGACAGACCATCAAGTTGCAGTTTGAATATAGTCTTGGGACGTAGTTTTATTTAGATTCATTCAGTTTAAAGTTTGAGAATATTTAATGTAAGTTATTACATTTGGACTGTTGGTTGTTCGAAGCATTGTACAAGATTTAGCAATAGAGAGATAAATAGACGCCTAATTTTAAGAATAAATTATTTGTGTGGATTTTTTCGAAAATTCTCGGACCCACTAACTAAAAAAAACCCTGCCGATTCTTTGGTATATAGGTTCGTTCAACATTAAGTATTGCTTTAATATCAGAATTATTTTTAATTTATATATAATTCTATAAAGTTTTTGTACTTTTTCGTTTGATAGATGAAATTATTGCGAATCAATTACGTATACGTAACCAATTATAATTCTCTCTCACTCTCTCTTGTATAGCTATAATTGTTAAATTTAGCTCCAACAGACATCACACTCCCTTTTTTTATTTGGCACCTTATTTGCATATTTGCAAACACGGTGCCATTTCTATTAGTAAATTTATCTCTGACATTATATGTTTTATTTTCTTAGACACTTTTATATTTTATTTAATGACTTTTTTTTATATCAACGTTTTTATATTAATTCAGCTGAAATAATTTCCAATTTTCTTTTATCTTTCCTTACAACAATATTTGTATCTCAACATTTAATCCATTAATGCGCAAAAGGCCATTTTTGTGCAAGCCTTTTCAAGTGCATCACAACCCTGCAAAAAAATATTCGATTTTGCTTCAAGTACTATTTTGGGTGTTCTGAGAAGAAACTCGGAATTTATTTTTAACTTTGTATTAAATGTTCAAATTTCTACACTTGCAAATCGGTCGTAATTCAGATCGTTCTTTGATTGTGTTTCAGACTGACTTAATTCTGCTTTGTTTGAATATTTTTCTTGAAACAGATTTAATTACATTGCATATCGAAGCCTTACATTCGTTTGAAACAAAATCATGAAATAGCGCTAATGCAATAAATTCCTCACTCAATACCATTTTATTTAAGACAATATGAAAAATTGTTTGGTTCTCAAAACTAAATTTATACAAGCTTTTTATAAAATCTAAGACGTTTCTCGAAGTTACTTGCGGAATGCATGTTGTAAACCAGGTCTTTTGATAAACTAAAGTGCTAGAAAGGCATATATTTCTATGACCTTCATTTAATAACTTGTTAAATTAAATTAATGTCGAAAAATACATATCTTAAGCAACTAAATAGCTTTTGCTATCCATCAAGCATGATGTTTTGATCCTAGAACTCTAAATTGTATTCCGTGATCCAAGATTCCTCCAAGGCTGGAGGATCTGGGGCTATCTGGGCTTAAAATGTTCCTTAAACATGTCTTTCTGGACTAAGTGGAAGACATTTCCGAAATATATTAATTTAATAAGGTTAAAAAACGAAAATACATATACACGTATAAAATATATGGTGTGCACTCAAATTAAAAAGAAGATTGACATCTTTATTTTTACAATTTCAACCAGCTCCAAAAAACAAATGTAAAATACTATTTTATCAATATATAATATTAAATATATGTTTCATACTTTATGCTGATATATATCCAGCGTAATGGCTACAAGACACTCCCTAATTTTTTGACTTCCGATGTATCAACGAAATGAAAAATTTCGTGTAAAGTAAAAAAACCGCTACCAATTCATTGGCACGTAGCTTCCTCCAAATAAATTTATTGTTCCTTGTTTGTATGTGTCGTTTAAGTATATTAATTTAATAATGCATTTCTTTTTCTCCGGATCTTGTTAATAAAATGAAATGCAATTTGGTTATGAGTTTTTGTTAGCGAATTATAAGGTTTACAAAAATAATAATTTTCAGTTATACAGGGTATACAGGGTGAGAGACAAAGAATTTGTGTTTTAATATATTTTCAACTAATCGTTTTCATAAGCTGCGAAAAGAACTTAGCTAAGGTAATCAAAAGATCTATCTTTTCCCAAAATTTCAAGTGCAATAAGGCCTTTCTACGCCCGTAATCGAGACTCAAAAAAAAACCATCAACATATTTTTTTTCGTGAGGTTATGATGTTTAGTTTCAGATTTTCCGTAGGATACATTCCCAAACTCCGTATTTAAAAAAAAAATATCCTTACAAAGTTATGAGACAAATACGAAAAGAACTTTTTTACCGGTTTTTGGTAAATTATGTATGTTCTTTCAAATTAAATTTCTTTTGTTCATGCGAAAACTAGTACTATACAGAGTTCACCTGGAATCTTACGGACAGTGCTCAAAATCATCGTCTACTGTATGTTTTGATATGGACGTATATCATGGTCAATATATTCATAGGTAAATAATGGAATCAAGTTTAACACGTAACCCATATCTTTTTTTTGTGAGGTCATAATGTTTAGTTTCAGAGATATTGAATTTTTTAAAAAAATCACGTTTTTCATTGTATCTGCCGAATGAAGCGGTCAACCCCGAGGACCAAACGTTGAAAAATAGATCATTTTATTATCTTTTAAATGCATTTTAGCTGCATTTAAAAAATAAACAAATTGATTGTAACAATGGAATGATTGAAAAGAAAGAAAATAATGTTTTTCGAAAATCGAAAAATGGACATAAAAAAAGTAATTAAAAATAAAAAAATAAATGTTTTTCCCAAATTTAGAATCCAAAAATAGATATAGATATCATTTTGGCTACCTTATGGAATTTCGCGTATATTTTGTGCGCTACTTGCGGCTTAACAAGGCGAATTCCCATCTAACATAATTTGTATCAGTGTTATAAAAAGTGCTAGACTGAAAATCATGTAGCTACAGCGAAATAGTGCGAATTCTTCGTTTAGAGGTTATTTTGCTTTCTCTGGTGCTTGATGTTCCTACTGCTGCTCCACGCACAGAGGATATGGGTCTATGATTTGCTACAGTTGCTTCAACTTAAGGGGGCCATACACCTTTAAAACCTGAAATAAAAAATTATTTTTATAAAATAATTGTTCAAATAATTTTAACTGAAACTCTTTTTAACTAAAAGTATGTATAAAAACCTAATAATTCAAATTTTGCTTCCTCCTAGAGAATGCTTTGTAATAGTAAAATTTTCAGTTTCGCTAAAACTTCATAGAAACATGTTTTTAGATGTTAGAAGTTCAAATTACGTGTTTTTAGGAAATGTCCGTATGGATGTGTGTGTGTGTATGTGTACCGTGATATTTCTGGAACTACTCAGTCAATATCAATCAAATTTTACATGCATATCTATTTTTGGATTCTAAATTCGGGAAAAACCGAAAAATATAAAAAAAATAAAAAATAAAATAAAAAAATAATATTAAAAATATTAAAAAAAAATTTTTTTATTTTTAATTACGTTTTGTTTATGGTTATTTTTTGATTGTCAAAAAACAATTTTTTCCTTTTTTTCAATCATTTCATTATTACAAACAATTCAACTAAAATGCATTTAAAAGATAATAAAATAACCTGTTTTTTCCCGTTTGGTCCTCGGAATTCACTGCTCCGATCGGCAGATAAAATGAAAAAGGTGATTTTTTTTTTAAAATTCATATCTCTGAAACTAAACATTATGACCTCACAAAAAAAAGATATGGGTTACGTGTTAAACTTTATTCCATTATTTACCTATGAATATATTGACCATGATATACGTCCATATCAAAACATACAGTAGACGATGATTTTGAGCACTGTCCGTAAGATTCCAGGTGAACTCTGTATAGTACTAGTTTTCGCATGAACAAAAGAAATTTAATTTGAAAGAACATACATAATTTACCAAAAACCGGTAAAAAAGTTCTTTTCGTATTTGTCTCATAACTTTGTAAGGATATTTTTTTTTTAAATACGGAGTTTGGGAATGTATCCTACGGAAAATTTGCTATCAAAATCGAAAATAAAAAAAAAACCTTTTTTGAAAAATTAAAGGGTTTTGACCCCTTAAGGAGAAGGTTTGGATTGAGGATATTTTGGAGCTGCACATACAGTCTACTGCTGCTGTTCATGCATTATATTACTGCTGATTTGGTCTAAGATATTGAATTGCGTATAGGCAGAATACGCAAACTTGTGTTTTATTTACTTGCATATACACGAGATATGCAAAGTATTGTGATTGCGTATAGAGAAGATATGCAACTTATATTTTATGTACTTGCATATAGACGAGTTACGCACGATATTGTAATTGCCTATAGACGGGATACGTAAACTTATTTTTTAGATACTTGCATATAGTTGAGATATACACAATATTGTGATTGTCTAAAGGCAAAATACGCAAATTTATATATACCCGAGACATACAAACTTTTTGTTTTTGCGAGATGGCGCTAACATTGATCTTAAGTATAATCTGCCTTACCGACCATTAGGACAGTAAAATGACAGAAATGGGTTTCAGACCCCCTTAAAATTATTTATAGTAACATGTAACGGTGATTAGAATTTTATAAAAATTTTTCAATTGAAAAGGCACACTTTGGAAACAGTATTTCTAACATCTAATGAATTAATAGTATTTTTTATTCAGTGTGCGTGTATTTATGTTTTTAAATATTCTCACTTATAATAAAACATTTCGTACTTTTTTACATTTTAAAATTTTTTAAATTTTACATATTTACATTTTAACTTTTCTATGTTTTAGACTTCTTTCGTGGGCGGGCAAAAGTATAGAACCTTATGGCATCGACTATATTTTACAAAAGCTAGGTTTCTCCCATGCTCGTACTACAATACCAAAATGGATTCAACGAGGTTTCATGGATCCTTTAGACAAAGTACTTGCCGTTCTTATGCTACGAATGGTATTGGCTGTTCGAGAAGAAGCTTCTGACGAAAAAGAATATAAAAGGGATAAGTAATATCATTGTAAATATGGTACTTTTTTTAGGCATTTATTAATTAATATATTGTATAAAAACGGAAATGTATGTACACTTACAATTAGACAGCCGATTACTTACAATAAAACGATATATATATATATGTATTGTTTATTTCCCAAGCCATGGTAAATATTTTGTATAAAGAGTTTTCAATGCACCTGAATTTTCAGAAATTTTTAAATTGCTATATGTCAAAATCGTTAAAAGGCTAATATGGTCATTTTTTGGATTTCTGCACAAATTATTGAAATTTCAAGTCCTCAGGACTGCATATTGTACTATAGACAATAAGATATTTTTTTTTGTAAAATTGTCAGATTGTGCAAAATTGTCAGCAGATTGCAATAATAATAATAATGCAGCTGCGCGGAGAGAAATATACACGTAAAAATTACTATGCTTTTTTACGAATGAGAGAACAAACTCGACTGTTAAAAATATGTCAGATCTGAGATTTTAGAAGTAACAATTCTCTTAGGTCAATGTACTCGACTTGCACGCCGAAGGTTCCAGGTTCAATCTCGCCCGCCACCGCATAAAAAATTTAAAAACTTGCAGAATAAAATAATAATAATTTATATTTAGAATATAATAATTGATCGTTCTCTGACCCATAAAAAGCTTCTTCCTGAGGAAGAGAGCAATATTGGAGAACATCAAACTTCTTTAAGATCATTTCTCTATAATATTTGCGGAGTAGTATAGTAAAATTTAGTGTCTTTAAAATTTACTATACTAGTATACCAAAATTTAATAGAATTTAAGTTTGTTTCCTCCCCCCGCCTTACTTTACGTTACAGTAATTTTCGTTGATATTTATTTCAAATTTTACGTAAAAATTTTTCTCCGTCTAACAGTGAGCTAGAATCTAGAAATGAAGAACTGCAGTTGACTGTCATAACAAGCTTGCATGAAGTTTTAAATAATTGAGTTGTCTCATATATGTTAAAAATTAATTAAAATTATATAATGGGATATAAATCAATACAAAAGTTAAAAATAATTTTTTTTAATGAATGTAATAGTATAGTATGCAACAAGGGACTAAAGTCGTAGATTATTCCCGGGTTTGTTTAGCGCCCGAGCGAAGCGAGTGCTCACCCGAAGAAATGATCGACTGCATATAGTGCGTTATTCACGACGGAACTGTGTAGCCACTTTATTTCTTGAATAGTGCAGGGAGAAAAATTTCGAAGGTTCAACCTTTCTATATTATTTTGGTCGTACAGATCACTATCGGTCGTATGTATTTATGTCTATTGTGAGATTATAGTATACCGAAACTTGTACTTTGTGAATTGTATAATTTATGGAGTATTTACACTTCGAATTCAAATGTTTTGCAGTCTATTTTCGTCATTCCCGAATCCGAAAGTTTCGGCATTCTGGCAATACGAGCATAAGCGTCAGCCGCTTCGACTTTCAAGCTCTGAGACTCCCAACTTCCAATAACGCGAAGAACTAGTGTAGTGTAAACACGAAACACAGCCGCGTAGAACAGCCGACAGTCGGTACGCTAGCATTCAAGTTTCGAGGTCTGAGACTGCAAAGCGTCAAGTCCCTTCGGTGCGGAGAGTTTCGGAGTCCCAACTCTCCCATTTTCGCGTCCATACATGCACGAAAATCGTTCAGTATTTACACTTCGAATTCGTCGCCTAATAATTTGTAATTAGATGGGACAGAGTACAATATTATTCGTGCTCCCGTAGTTTCAAAAGCATCGAGCGCTGACCCTTCGAAATTTCTATCCGTGTGGAACATACTTAGCCACCGGCATTATAATAAAAATATACATTTAAACATACAAAATATTCAAAACTTTTAATTTTTTTACTTGTATTTCTAGGTTTAATTGGTTTATTATACACTTAATAATTTTAATGCCAAATTTAGAAAATTTGACAATAAACAGTATTTGTAATCCATGGCGAAGAGGTATCTTTGAGAATCTAAGAGTTAATTAATTTGTGCTGCTAACCTAAAAATGGCCAAAATTTGTTTCTTGAACTATTCACCACTTTTGCGTACAATCGTTTAATAGTCTAATAAACTAAAAAATCAAGTGATAATCGTAAATTCTATAATTTTTCAAGGTCCAAGTGTAGTCTTGCGATATAGAATACAGATCTCGTGATATACATTAGAGTTATTGTATCCTGAATATCAAAATATTGTAATAGAACATTTTTTAGAACCATTTTGTTGCTTGGGTTTGTGTTAGATCTTTTAAAGTTTCTGAATATTCGTATTATACTCAAACATAGTGGAATAAATTTTTGATATACAATTGTACTAAATTCAGTATTAAAATCATAATCAAAATTCTCATAAAAATTATAAACTTCTAGGAGTAGATTATCGATTAGGTCTGTACATTTAGTATTTTATCGACCAAAGTTTGAGATTAAAAATGGCCATATTCCTAATATTATCTATACCCGAATATCCATTCATCGAGTGTGATTTATTATTTATTAACATTTGGGATTAATTGCAAAACAGATTTCTTGAAACTCAAGCTTTAAAATCCTTGAAAGAGCATCAGAGGCAATGGAATTTTTTTCGTAATTTTGAGTTTTTGCAGCTTCTAAACCAAAATCATTTTGCAATTCCGCGAATATCCATAATGTCTGAATACATTTTTATAAGTATTTTCTTAGTATCGACTAAGAAGAATAAGTCAAAATATCAAAATTTCATATTCCTACAATAGAACTAAAATCAGAATCACTATCTATACTATCACAGTCATTAAAGTCATCACATTCATCACTATGTCTTGATGCTTTTATTTTTTTATTAATATCTGTGTAAAGTTGGGATGGACCAACATCTGGTAAGTTAAACCTTCTCCTTAATGGAACTGTGTTTACACCAGGTAGCTACAGAACAATCTTTAAAAAATTATATTCCTTATCCAAAAGCAAATTCTCCAATAAACAATTATTGAAAGCATCTACGGCATTGATATCTACACCTTTGCTGATGAGAAATTGCAAAATATTCAGACTTCTAGCATAATAGATCGGTTTACTACGACCATCGTTAAGGCAAGACTTGGTGTTGCCCAACCAGTTTAGGCAAGACTCAGTTCGACCATTTAAGGTAAGACTTGGTGTTGTCCAACCAGTTAAGGCAAGACTTTGTATTGTCCAACCATTTAAGGCAAGACTTGGTGTTGTCCAACCAGTTAAGGCAAGACTTGATGTTATCCAACCAGTTAAGGCAAGACTCATTCCGACCAATTAGCGCAAGAATTAGTTTAGCAAATGTTCTCACTGATGACCTTCGGTTTCTTGACAGTAACCTAATCGATAATAAAAACTATGAATAGAATTTTGAATGTGTTCTGCCGAAATCAAAGTGCTTCCATCAATTATCCTTTACCGTAATTCATCTAAATTTTGTGGCTTAGTTTTATAAAGACGATCTTTTAAGTATCTCCAGAGGAAGAAATCTAAAGGAGTCAGATCAGGTGATCTGGCGGGCCATTCGATAATACCTCTGCGGCCAATCCAGCGATCAATGAATACAGTATTCAAATCCTGTCGAACATTGCGTCCATATTGAGCTGCTGCACCATCTTGCTGGAACCACGTGTGTTCAAAATTGGTTCCCGTAACCTCTATAATTCTAGGAACGAAGGGACCGATCAATTGATTATTCAATATTCCAGCCCAAACATTTAATTTTTCGGGATATTGGATTTTGTCTTCGCGCATCCAGTGAGGATTTTGCTGAGCCCAATATCTGCAGTTATACCTAATCATAGTACCAGTTAATTGGAAAGTAGCTTCATCTGAAAAGACTATATTGGAGGCAAAGTTGGGATCTTCAACAATCCTAGACATCATTTCTTCGCAAAACGCAACTCTCCTATCAAAATCATCTTCATTCAGCTCTTGTACAAGATTAACCTTAAATGGATGGAATTTGTTAGACATAGGATCCTCTATGAGTGACAATAAGACATCTAGTGAGTTTTCTTCGTTTGTTGCAGTAGACGGTTTTCCAGAATGAGGACAATCTTTTACACTTCCTGTATCATGAAACAGCCCTCGATACTGTAGATTTAGATTGCAGTAAGGCCAAGTCTGAAAGTTTCATTGAAGAGAGTTTGTGCATTCCGTAAGATCGTCTGAGTTCACCCCAGCCTATCATCATCAAAAGTGAAATTCTTTCTCTTTCATTAAGTCGTTGCATGTTTATGTGCAGATAATAAATATGCACGACTGCGAAAAATGGCAAATTAACTACTGAAAAATATTCGACGAAAAAATGACCAATGAACGAGAAAACAATATTTTCAAGACAAAATAAGAGAAATACTTCTTTTCCAGAAAAAATGTTGTCAATCTCTACATACCACGAGATACTAAGAAATAAAAAATGAGCTTTGGTAAATTGAAATTGAATGAAAGATGACTGAGATTGAAAAGATTAAACGAAGAAATTTTTTAGAAATTCTCGATTAATAATATCTCTGATGGTCAAATAAAAATTTAATTTTAAAAATAGTGTTATGGTTTATTATAAATCCTTTTTGAAATTGTTAATGTTCATTATTCATATAAACAAGTCTTGTCCATTTAATAGAAGGTTTAAAAATTGAGACGTTACTATTATTATTATTATTATTTGTGTCGAGAAAATTTAAGCAATTAATAAGTGAAAGTAGAAGTGGAGTAGTTTGAGTCTACGGGGTAAAAATCCTTAGTCGGCACAACTACTTTCCGTTTCCCGACTTGTGGTCCTCTTTTCCGTTGCAGTCGAAATAGTCAAAGTTAAAGGTCTCGTTTGTTTTAGTCCCCTTTTGGCTATTGTGTCTCCCGGTGTTTTTGTTGTCAATTTTCTTATTGTCTGTCTGTATGGCTTGTACTCTTTGGTCTGTCCACGTTTTTGTTTTTTGTCATGGTTGATTGCCCGTTGTCTTAGAATTTACTGTATTTTTAAATGGTGTATTCTCAGTGGGAGGGTGGGTGGGATTCTGCTTGGTTTCGTGACTTGGTCTTTGGGCTTTGTCTGCATTGGTATTTATTTTGGATGCGTCGTCACTGTCAAAATCGGCAAGTGTTTCTAGGAAGGCGTTGATGGATTGGATTTTGTGATTAGTGACTGTGCGTCTAATTTCTCGTTCGAAATGCTCCGCGATTTTCTTTATAAGCTCGTGCTCGTCTATGGCCACGTTTAGCTCGCGGGCTAATCCAAACATATATGTAGCGTAATTGACTCTACTTCTCTGCCCGGACATGTATTGACCGAACTCTACTTTTCTGACGTTAGCTCTTTGAATATTTTTATTCCAGAATCTTTCTTTAAATTGATCATAAAATTCACTATAATTTTTGACTTCGCCTTGCACAAGATACCACCAATTGTGAGCATCTCCTTCAAATGCTTGCGACACAATACATTTAAATTTGTGATCTTCCGGCTTTAAAAGAGAAAAATAGTTTTCAAATTCCCGTAAAAATTTCATTGGTCTTTCGCTAGTTAAACCTTTAAATTTCGGAATATCAATTTTTATTCGTCGAGACCTGTCGGTCGTTGAATTTCCGTTCTGATTGCGCGTTCGAATTATCTTTTCGAGTCTAGTCGATTCTAGAGAGCTCGATTCGTAAATTTTAGCAATTTCCTCCCGGAGTTGTGTGATAGATACGGTTGACTCTATTTTTTCTTTAACTTTGTCGAGATCTGAGCGTAAATTTTGATTTCGTGAGATGAGTGAATCGTTTTCTGTCTCGAGTAAATTAAGGCGTTCTTTTATTTTTTCCATAGATGAAGCGAGCGCTTCGATACGTGCATTCGTATCGTCCACGCCCCCTTCAAGCTTGTCTTTCCTTAATTTTATACGTGGGGAGGCAACATTTTCATCTTCGTTGCCCTCCAATTCGTCAACGCGATCCTCAAGTGCGTTCTGTTTCTTATCCAATGTTATCAATTCCAAGACTACGGCTTTCTGCCATTCTAAATTTCTATCCATTACAATGTTTTCAACACTTTCAATTTCCTCCAAGAGGATCTCGGAGCGTCTTTTGCCCGTTTTATTGGACATTTTGAAGATGTGAAATTACTGAATTGACTTTTGAATAAATTTAATAATTAATGAAATATTGTTAACATTGGATACTTAGATGATGATGGGTGGACGCGACGCGACTGACCTTAAATTTTCAGATTTTGCATATCCCTCGTGATATCGCTTATGTGCTGTTCTAAAGCTTGCACTTTATTCTCTACCCTCCTTAAACGGGTTTTTGTAACTCTTAATAAATCTATAGCGATCTCACGAGTTATGTCTGCATCCTCTTTAAGATTTTTCACCTCCGTTACGGATTTCTCAAGGCCTTTCTATTTTCTCATTTGAGGCTCTGTAAAATATCTCCATCGAATGATGGCACTTGATAACATTGTTATGCAGCGAATTTAATTGTTTTTTATGACTCTCTTGCCTCTTGTTGCAAGCCAGGAGAATGTCGTAAATATTAGTGATCTTTTCTGATGTTGCTTCGTAATCCTTCTACGTTGCCCCTAAATCCTTCCAACATTCGAGCACGTTCTCATGACAGCGTTGCACATTTAATTGAGCTATTTTCATTTGTTCGATAATTTTCTTTTCCTTATATTGTAATGTCTCAATTGTTTTCTTAAGCTCTGTAATTTTCTTTCTTTGATGTGCATCGCGTTTGTGAACTTGCCATACTAAGTTGTCCAGATAACTCAACCGATTGTGAATTTGTTGCTCGCCGAACGAGCCATTAATTTCGGGTATCATTCAAAGATTGAGAGTTTTTAGAAGCAAACAGAGCGAATCCTTTCCACGTTTTGAGTCCCTGTTCGGGCGCCAATGAAACGGACAAGGTTGATCCGCAGAAGAATCGCGAGATCGCATTCGTGTCGAGACTCAAAGCGTGGAGTAGGGAAGACAGGATGCACTTGAGATGTTCTCGGATCCGCGATCACCCGCACTGAGGGAAGGTGAGCGCTGATCGTCAACTCGGAGGTAGGGGGTATCTTAGCGTAGTGCGGACGTTCAATAGCTCGCCACCACGTAGGATGCCCCGGGATGTGACTCAGTTAAATGAAAGAATTATTATATATATATATATATATATTGAAGACTTTATTCGAGAAACATGAAGTACAGCGGGTTGGGGTGTCTCGGCATGCATAGACACACGTATGCGAGAGCCCCTGAACAATGATAGTCTGTTCAGTCCGGAGAGCTGAACAGATTAGCATTCGCAACAAATCTGAGTGCCGAGCTGTTGTGCGTGCTGGCCTTATATAGTTGGCGCCGTCCCATATGTTGTACGTATTGGTTATTTGTTTACGTTGCCGCTCCAGCGTCGGTTGTTTGGGTGTGCTGCTTCTTGTTGCCGCTCCTTGTTGCCGCTCCAGCGTCGGTTATTTGGGTGCGCGCGAGGTCTCTCTGTTGTGCTGCCGTTTCAAGCTACATACCTGTAATATTTACTGAAGTAATTTGGGAATATTATGAAAACATTACTTGCATCTCTTAGCATTCGTCTTTTGAGCCTTAGTTACTGGAATCGCAGTCGACAACGCTGTCTTTCAACTTCCTCATCTTCATACTCTCCAAGAAGATAATCGTATAAATTACCGTCCATCCTGAAACAAGTATCCAAAATATATACATTAAATAACCTACAATGACAGGAAGCAGACTTCGAATAGTTGAAATAATTAAAATAAATAAACCGTTGCCTCACAATAGTCTGTGTAAAATACAGCACCAATTTCGGCAATTAATTTGCAGCATATAAACTATAATTTACATTGACTCGAGAGAACGTATAAAGCTCAGTCGTAAATAAATGGAACAGCTGATAATGACACATTACTAATAGGAAACAGAATCGATCCCCCCTCTCATGTCTATTTCTCTCTCCCTACTCGTATGTAAGTTGTAACGATCTCGTTTAAATGTCGCGCGCACTTGAGCGGTGTTTGTATAATATAACGCCCTGTGCGCTGCTGATCAACGAGTAAGTGGCTGATTGCCTAGAAGCAATCGCTCTCTCTAGCTCGCCGGACTCCGAAGGATCAACATCGATTCCTGACCATGTCGACAACTAACGAGTGCCAGCTATCACAATCACAGATTTATTTTGGTTGTGTGGAGTTTCGGGTTTCTGGGCGAGAGCTGGACGTGGCGACTCATTGTATTATTATAAAATATAAGTATATTCTCTGTTTATATTATATTCACCGAACCACATCGCTGCAATCAGATATCTCATGATATCTGATTATTCATTTTATTTTATTTGTACTGAATAGACCGAGCGATTAAAATAGCGACGATTATTCTCCTCATGTGTTGTCATTGGCTAATAAAATCATTGGTAGTCGAAATGGACGGAAAATCAACAGTCTATATAATTATATGTTTCTAAGTGTAGATCCCTATTTATGTTTGTTGTACATCTTAACAAGGGATTTCACATTGGCGCCTAACCAACGGGTGGAATAATCTATTATTCTGAACCTCACAGAGGTAATTGATTGCTGATTTTCTGACTATTGTATGGAAAAAAATAAAATATATGTGCGAACTAGATTAGGCCGGCAAAGTAAAAGAATTATAACTAATATATACACAAAAAACTCAAGAACTAAAAAAATGTTTGTACCAAGGGATGAACCTAACCCTCGAATCGATTTTGATGAGGACAATCATGACAACCGACAACAACAAAATCCTGTAGACCAACAAAATCAAGAGAGAAGGAACATTGAACAACTACGAACTATGATGGAGGCACAACGAATCGAAATGGAGAGAATACGTCAATTACTTCAAGAAAAGGAACAACAACAGGATCAACTGCAAGCTGAATTACTGGAAACAAGAGAACAGTTACAAGGACGCAGAAATGAAAACGACGTGAGAAGCAACGACAACCCAGAAGAGCGACCGAATCAACAACCCGGAGATAACGGTAATATGAGTGTTCGTAATGTTATAAGTGCATGAGGTTTAAGCTTAAGTAATTTAGACATAAAAAGACCATTTTTCAAAGACGAAAATGAGTATAACCCATTAAAATTTTTAGAAAACATGGAAAAATTTTTTTGATTTAAAAATATTCTTGATAATCAAAAAACAGCAAACATAGAAATGTCGTTAGGTGGTAGAGCAAGATTGTGGTTAAGTTTGAACAATCAATTCGACACTTTCAAAGATTTCAAAGACGCGTTTATCAAAGAGTTTTATTCAGTTCCGATGCAAGTCAAGGTTAAGAACATATGGTCAATGCGAAGGTACGATTACAATAAAGGTAGTTTCCAAAAATATTATTATAAACAATTGAAAGACGCAAATTATATATTGCCTAAGTTGCCGGAATATGAAAAAAACTACGTAATAGTACAACAATATCCTCATTGGGTAAAAGAAGCTTTAGCCTCGGTCAATTTCGAAAATTCGGATATAATAAGTCAAACTTTTGCCCAATTAGATATAGTTCGAGAAGCAAAACAAAAACAGCGAGATCGTGCAAACGGTTTTCAAACAGACGAGTCGAATGGAGTTCGCCTTAACCAGATGAATATAAAAGGGGGATATGGCAACAACAGATATAGACACAATAATTTTCAAAACAAAGGTAGAAATAATCCGTATAATGGTCAACACTTAAGAAATCAAAATTTTCCTCGTACGCAGTTGAATCATGTAAACACCTTGCCGGACACGCGTTTTCCTCCTCCTCAAATTTCAAATCAGAATCAAGCAAATACGGCTAATACAAATACAAACATAAGCAGTGGCAACAGTAACGATCGTAGAAATTTAAACTAGAAATCGGTGCGTTGAATCTTGGTCCCTCAACGTATCGAGATACTTGCGAATTTGTAAACGACTTAGAAAAAGGAATTTTGAATAATGAGGACCATATGATAAAAGAAAATTTACGTAAAATACCACAGTCCCCTCACATTTTGATTAAAATATGCAATGTCGAAGTATGGTCAATGATTGATACCGGCAGTCAGATAACGGCTATCTCAGAGGAATTTTACAGCAAAATAAAGTTGAAAAATAAAATAACTGAATTACCGGTGTCGAATATTAAAGTTTCTACTGCAATAGGAAACAAAAACACAACAATAAAGAAACAAAATTTGTTACAGTTTGAATGTGAAAAGTATATAAATAACCAGGTGTTTTTAGTAGTCCCATATTTATCGAGTGAAATTATCCTCGGAAATGATTGGAGTTTAAAAAACGGATTAGTTATTGACTATAAAAGAAGCAAAATCATAATACAAAAAAAAATAATTTCGTCGAAGGCAGTACTGTTTGAACGGAGTTGTCTGGATAAGTTGTTGCTTTCAAATGAAAATGAACAAACATATATTTATGTAATTAAACTAAATGAGATTAATCAAAACGTAACAAAAGAAAAGAGTCGAAATTAACAAGAAAAAGTTATAGATAATAATGAAAACAGTATAAATATATTAAAAAAATACAATTATTATTTAAATGATGAAAGAAATACTTACAATTTTGAAAATGAAGAAAATGAAGTTTTACATGGAGAGAAATTAAACGCGACATCAGCGATTAATAATATAGATTGTCATAAAATTAATGAAATCAATGTTGAAAAGAAGGAAACTGACTTATTTGAGCAATTCCGATCTATCGCGAGCAATCTAGCAGTGCTCAACTCGGATCAAAAACAACAATTTATGAATTTACTGATAAAAAATAAAAAACTTTTTTCTGATAAACCTGGATGCGTTAAAGATTACGTCTATAAAATAAAATTAAAAAATGATAATCAACAAGTAATACGTCGAACATATCCGGTTCCTTTCGCGTTACGAGAAAAAGTACGAGACAAAATCGCGGAAATGGTAGAATTAAAAATAATTGAAAGGTCAACGAGTAGACACTGTAATCCGTTAAGAATAGTCACGAAAAGTAATGGTGAAATAAGAGTGTGTCTAGCCGCATGTGACGTAAATAAACTAATTGAAGATGATCATGAGTCACCTCCGATTATAGAGGAAATAACGCAAGATTTCCACGGAGTTTCATTTTTCTCAAAGTTAGATTTAACTAACAGTTACTGGCAAATACCTTTGGAGGAGCAATCAAAAGCCTTAACTGCCTTTTTGTTTGATCATACGATGTACCATTTCAACCGTGTACCGTTTGGTTTAAAAACGTCGGGAGCAGCTTTTATTCGTGGATTAAAAAACGCATTAAATAAAGGATCCAAAGGTTTGCATAAAACATTACGGTATTATATTGACGATTTACTCTTGGGAAACAAAACAATTGAAGAACATATACATTATCTTGATGAACTTTTTAAAATATTAATCGATTATAATTTTACAATCAAATTATCTAAGTGTCAATTTTTTAAAACGGAAATAACGTTTTTGGGTGTTATAATATCAACGAAAGGTGTAGCGACTGATCCGGATAAATTAGCACAAATAAAAAATTTCGAAATACCAAAGAATAAAAAACAACTACAACAATTTCTTGGAGTATGTAACTTCTATAGAAGATTTACACGGAGATATAGCGAATTTGTAAATCCGTTCCGAGAACTATTAAAAAAAGAGGTTGATTGGTGTTGGGATGAGACACACACTAAAGCTTTCGAAAATCTTAAAAATAATTTTGGTGAATCAGTATGCTTAAATCATATTATACCTACAAAAGCGTTTAAAGTTCAAACTGATGGGTCAGATCTTGGAATAGGGGGAGTGATATATCAAGTCGATGATAATGGAGACCAGCGTATAATTTCAATGGTTAGTCGTTGCTTGACGGAGGCCGAATCAAAGTACACTACTACGGAGAAAGAACTCTTAGCTATAGTATATACCGTATACAAATTTTGCTATTATTTAATAGGAATGCCGTTTGAAATAATAACAGATCCCAAAGCATTAATATTTTTAAATTCAACCGTATATCACAACAGCCGCTTAATTCGATGGTGTTTACTTTTACAACAGTTTTCATTCAGCGTTGTTTACTGCAAAGGTACCGATAATATAGTTGCTGATTTTTTGAGTCGGAATCCAGAAGGAAAGTTTTACGTAGAAAAAGAAGACAAAATAACTATTGCAACATTAAACAAATTCAGCCCACCAGAAATTGAAAATAGGCAAATAAATTCATTAGTGATAATGGCATTAAGTGAACATGATAATCAAATAAAGCAAATTCTAAAAAATATAACTAAAATACAACAGAGTGATGTAAATATACAAAAGACAATAAAACAAATAAAGGATTAAGATAATAATACGGATAATTTCCGGATTTATAACAAGGTACTATTTCAAAAAGATAAAAATTATGATAATTGGTGTATCGTGATTCCCGTTGAACTAAAGAAGGACGTGGTTATTGCAACACATGAAAGACTCGGACATCCCGGAGTTTATAAAACGAGTAAATACATAAAACAATTTTATCACTGGAAATCATTAAATAAAGATGTTAAAAAATACGTTTTAGCTTGCCATATATGCCAAAGAGTCAAGCACTTATCGATCGCGATGAAGGGAGAATATCAGCTCGTGGAGGCGCAAAATCCGCGGGATTTGGTAACTGTTGATTATTACGGCCCCTTACCTCGCGCTCGAGGGGGAGTGCAGTACATATTTGTTGTGCTGGACTCTTTCTCGAAATTAGTTAGACTATATACGATGAAACATGCGACAACATACATGACCCTTAAAAAACTATTAGATCTGTATATACCAGAGTGTGGTAAACCAAAACGAAATCTTAGCGATAACGGCACTCAATTCACGTCGCCAAATTGGAAAAATACTTTAGAAAAAGAAGGTATAAAGGTAATATTCAGCTCCGTTCGACACCCTCAATCGAACCCCACAGAAAGAGTTATGAGAGAAATAGGTCGAATGTTTCGAACATTTTGCAATGAAAAACATACTAATTGGGCGAATCAGGTTAACAGAATACAAGATCTTTTAAATATCACAACACATTATAGCACCGACTTAACACCTCATGAACTGCACTTTGGAGTTCCAATTGACAATGAAATCGAAAAATTAATTAAATTCCCAAAAAATAGAGAAGTTGACCATAAACGTTTTATAACTTTGGTGCGTGAAAACATAAAAAAGAACTTTGAAATCCGAAAAAAGAACCAGAAGGTATCTAACGTTGTTCTCCATGAAGGTGACAAAGTCTTGCTTAGAGTTAGACATCTTTCGAACGCTCTAGATAAAGTAACGAAAAAGTTTTTCCATCTTTATGAAGGTCCGTATCTCATATCAAAAAGAATCGGAGAAAATGCGTTCGTACTTGTAAATCCATTAAAGGATAACGCATTAGTAGGCACTTATAACAGAGCGAACATTCGTAAATATCGTTCATTAGATCAGTAAATTTGATTAAGCGTAGGAGTGAATTTTTCTATGTGATTATATGCGTTGCAAAAATGTATTATCTATATAAGTTTTCGATAACAAATAAATTTTAAATAATCGAACCAAATAGAGAAGCGAATAAATTTTGTAGGATTTGCGTGCGATAGTGTAATATGAGACTAGAAATAAGATATACGAATATAACTATTTGTATGTGTAGGTGCGTAAGGTTGTAAATAACAAATTAGTATCAACATATGAGTGTAGGATGAGCGAATCATAAAGTTTACGTAAACGATTTGGATATAAAAGGTTTTCCGGAAAACAACATGTATATAGTGTATAAATCGCGAACAATCGATTGTAGAAACATGTATTAAGCAAATGTGACGATTTTAATTCGAAATTAGATGAAACATGGTTTATTTATATAAGCTTAATAATATATGTATGACAAGCGATCATAACATGAGCGTAAGATGTTTAGAATGCACGTGCGTATTTTGATGATTGACTGGTATGATGGGGGTGGTTGGAATTGTTTTAATCGTTGGCGTTAATGATGTCTAAGGTGCAAAGAAGGTTGAATGTTGTCTTATCGAGGCATTAGTGGGATATGAATCGGTTGCGGGGGTGTGTGGGGTGATATATGATCATGAAATTCTTGTTGATGAAGATGCAACAAGAAAGGGGGAGAATGTAACGATCTCGTTTAAATGTCGCGCGCACTTAAGCGGTGTTTGTATAATATAACGCCCTGTGCGCTGCTGATCAACGAGCAAGTGGCTGATTCCCTAGAAGCAATCGCTCTCTCTAGCTCGCCGGACTCCGAAGGATCAACATCGATTCCTGACCATATCGACAACTAACGAGTGCCAGCTATCACAATCACAGATTTATTTTGGTTGTGTGGAGTTCCGGGTTTCTGGGCGAGAGCTGGACGTTGCGACTCATTGTATTATTATAAAATATAAGTATATTCTCTGTTTATATTATATTCACCGAACCACATCGCTGCAATCAGATATCTCATGATATCTGATTATTCATTTTATTTTATTTGTACTGAATAGACCGAGCGATTAAAATAGCGACGATTATTCTCCTCATGTGTTGTCATTGGCTAATAAAATCATTGGTAGTACAAATGGACGGAAAATCAACAGTCTATATAATTATATGTTTCTAAGTGTAGATCCCTATTTATGTTTGTTGTACATCTTAACAAGGGATTTCACAAAGTATAATCGTATGGTATCGTCATTTTTATAGATGAATATGCATATGCTATGCGCCGTATAGCAGTATATTCACAGTGTATATATATAATCCCTTGTCTGCAGCGTACTCCAAAATGAGAATAACTCCAAAACCAGCCACGAATATTCCAATAATTGAAATTGTATTAAATACCATTAAGTTCAGTCAGTTAGTAAAAATGTTTTCTCTAAATGTAACCATTCTTGCAGCATTCAAAGAAAAACAAATTTTTTGTTGTAAAAAGCAGTCCGAAATATAATCTTAAAATAACAGTTTATTTCTTTAGTTTGTAAGTTACATAAAGTCTCGTAGAATGTTTTAATGAAATAAAAAGAAAAATGATAAGAGTGGAAACCAATAATATTCGATTGGGGTAATATCAATTCCAATATATGCTCCAGTATATGGAAGGACACTCATTCCTTACTAGAAGGCAAGTAGCGCGCTAGTTATCTTGTACGATATTAATTTTGCATATTTTATTTATAGTTTGTACTTAGTATTTTTTCTACCATTTACAAGAATGTTTATTAAAGTAATAAACATTTTATTTTATTTTTTGGGTTATATCATTACAGACAAACATCATAGAAAATATTTGACAAAGAGTAATTGCTAGTTTTTACTGAATTCATGGAATGTGAATACCCAGTAAATATATCATACTAATTTTTAATAACTAATTTTATTCCTTTTAGTCTTGGAAAGATATTGTGCTCAATTCAAAAGTAGCGATGGTATCATAGCTCTCAAGAAATAGTACGAAATCAGTCAATGGAAACTGTAACCGTTGTACTAGCCTCACACAAAGCAAATCTTAATCGGACGAAGAGGATAAGCAGTACAAAAACCTGTTTCCTGCTATGAGAATGTTGAAGCAAGAAAAATCTGCTACGTTTATTCCTGATTTGGCATCGTTGAAGAAAGAAAAACCTCCAATGTACGTAGACTTGACTAATAGACCCTCCACCTTAACTGGAACTGTTAAAAAATATTCGCTGGAATATTACCAAAGCATAACAATTTTTCTCAGCAACCTCTGAAAAGACTTATTCTGGATGTTGAAGATAAGCAAGGTTTATCTACTCTTCCTCCACCTCTAATGTCCTCTGGTCAGTAGTAAATTATAAGAATATTTACAAATTATTTGTAAATAATTTATAATAAATTATTTATTAACTATTAATAAATTATTTAAAAATGTTTAATAAAATCATTAAATATATTTTATTCTTTTCTTATACAGCATATAGCCAAAATAGTAGAACAAATTGACGTACTCAGTCAAAATATATAACAAGTATTTAAACAATGTTTTGAAACTTTTGTCAATCTACTGATGCAGTCTTCCACAATGGATCAGCGAGGAATTGGTTAAAGCTATGATAAACGTTCAAGCTGAAGAAGCTGCAGCTAAAGAAATGAAACAAGACGATTAAGACTTTCCTATAGAATATCTGATGAGTGAGGAACATCGTGAGATGGTGTGCGATGATGACAATGTATATGATGAAAAAACTGAAACAGAGAATTTCAAAGAATACCTGCAGGATGATGACGAAGCTTAAGCTGCTCATTATGTTTATTTAAAATAAGTTTTTGTATTTTTTTATAATTATTAATCCTTTGTAGTTTTGTAAGTATGAGACTAAAAGTTATAAACTTTTGTATTTTTATAGAGATGTAAACTTATATAGTTTTGTAAGATGAAAAATAAAAGATGTAAAGCTTCGTAGTTTCGTAAAATTAAAAATAAAAAATGTAATATTTTGTATTTTTATAAAAATGTTAACGTATCTAGTTTGTAAGATGAAAAATAAAGTATGTATACTTTTGTAATTTTGTAAAAAACGTAAAACAAAACAACGTAAATATTCTAAGTTTTTAAAATTGTTTTAAGTTTTTAAAATAGTGGACATTTTTCTTAGTCCTTCCGAAAAATAATTTTTAAACTCGACAGAGCTCGCGCGCGACGAAGATTTGAAGCAGAAAAGTTTTTCAGACCTGTTGCCGGGTCCTTATATACCCTGGAGTTGACGAGGATCTGTTTTTGCTTAATTTTTAGAGGGGCAGTGTTTTAGACCAATTGAAGGACATAGATTCAATGCATTTCCTTATTTGGAAATTTCTTAAATTATTGGCTAGCCCTTCTTCCCAAACCGGCCCAAACGTACCTCAGCCTCTTTAAGGTCGACTCCGTCGACGGACTCCTAGAAGCTGCCGACAAGCTCATCCACCAGAACACCCAGATATCGTCAGTCAATCCTGCAGGGAACACCTCATGCGCTTCTTCCGGGTACAGCACACCTACCCGTGAGGTTAACCCCATACAACAGCAGCTAACAGCATTGCAGACGACCATGATTGAGCTAATAGGTCTCACGCGGCAAGCTCTAGGAAGGGGACCACAGGGTTCGCAACGCAACAATTTCCAACGTGGCAGAAGGCGAGAACGCAGCAACTCACGCCCAAGAGGGCGTTCGCCAGCAAATCGGCCAGATTGGTGCTGGTACCACAACAAATACGGTGCCAGCGCAATAAACTGTATCAAGCCATGTAGTTTCCAGCCATCTATGCTGGGAAACTATAAAAGCAGCCTCTGAGCCAGGTGGCAGAGGTTAGCGAAAAGCTGAAAGAAAACCGGCTGTTCATAAGGGACCCAAGCACCTCAATTTTATTTCTTGTCGACACTGGATCTGTGGCGACACTCGTGCCGAGATCCCTAATCAAGAGACCGCTGAATCAGCAGCTACTAACGCTACACGCTGCCAATCAATCCGAAATCGTCGCCGATGTGCCACACGCCATCCTCGGAGCAGATTTTCTTATTCAGCACGTTCTTATCGTAGACGTAAAAAAGAAACGCATCGTCGACGCCACTACGTTTCTCTCATCGCAAGGGGCTCTCAAAGAAGCAACAGTACGCACTGTGTCGTACATCGAGGCACTTCAACAGCACCAAGGACCACTGGCCGAGAAATACACAGCTCTACTTCACGAATTCGCAGATGTTTTCGACACAAACATCAGCCCAGCCTGCATACCAGGCTTCCCTGTGAAGCACGTAATCAACACCACGGGGCCACCTGTCGTAGAGCGACACCGCAGGCTAATGGGTGAGAAACTGCGAGCAGCACAAAACATGTTCTTGGAACTTCTAGACCAGGGTATCATCAGGCCTGGATCCGGCAAGTGGGCAAGCCCACTGCATATGGTGCCGAAGGGAGCGACATTTAGACCCACAGGGAATTACCGCGGATTAAACGCCATCACTATCCCGGATCGTTATCCCCTACCCATCATTGAGGACCTTCTGCAGAGCAGCCCCGGGAACGTGTTCTCGACAATTGACCTGCGCAAAGCCTTCTACCAGATTCCCATCGACGAGGATAGCGTCGAGAAGACAGCCGTAACGACGCCATTCGGACTGTACCAGTTTTTGGGAACATCGCTGGGATTCAAGAACGCAACCCAGACCATGCAACGCGCCATGGATTACATCCTCCGGAAGCTACCTTTCGCCAAAGCTTACGTAGACGACATCTTCATAGCCTCCAACGATCACGAGGAGCACCTACAACACCTACGCCAGTTGTTCGAAGCCCTACGCCAAGCAAAACTCAAGGTAAATGCATCAAAATGCACCTTCGGGCAACCACAAGCTCTCTTTTTAGGCTACAAAGTCTCCAAGGACGGTTTCAATCCACCACCTACCAAGGTAGAGGCGATCAAGGCATACCCAGAGCCGACTATGGCTACAGAACTGCGACGTTTCCTCGGGGTGTGCAACTATTACAGACGCTGCCTCCCCAACGCCGCAGCCAACCAAGCTCCACTGCACGACCTGCTCAAGGAGCTAACCAAGAGAGCCAAGCTCAAGTGGACAGAAGAGGCGAAACAGGCATTTCAGCTGTGCAAGGCCATCATAGCTGATGCAGACTGCACTACCTTCTTCAACCCAGATGCAGCATTGGCACTCAGGACCGACGTGTCAGACATCGCCATAGGAGCCGCCATCGAACAACAACAACCAGACGGGAGCTGGAAACCCCTGGGTTTCTTCTCGCTGAAGCTTAGCGACACTCAGAAACGCTATAGTACCTACGACAGGGAGCTTCTCGCAGTGTACGAAGTAATTAAGCACCTCGAAAGGATGCTAGAAGGACGCCCCTTCACAATCCATACGGATCATCGCCCTCTCGCCTACGCAGCAAGCCAACGCACAGACAAAGCATCACCCAGGCAGGCAAGGCACCTGGAGTACATACTCCGATTCGATGCGAAATTCGTACACACCCCAGGCCGAGACAACCTCGTAGCGGACGCGCTCTCCAGAGCAATACCCGTAGTAGACGCAACGACAACCGAAGACCAAACCAACGAGACACACACCGCAACAATCAGCATGCCAACCATCTTAGACGCAGCGACCATTTCAGAGGCTCAGCTCACGGATCCAGAACTACCGAACTTCCTAGGAAACACCGCACTCGCTCTTACACTTCTAGAGATTGAAGGCAACCCAATCTACTGCAGCACCAAGGACAACGTCGTACGCCCATACCTCCCAGCCAAGCTTCGCAAGACAGCTTTCAACGTTCTTCACGGTGTCGCACATCCGAGCATCAGAGCAACTAGTCGCTTGGTAGCACAGAAATTCATCTGGCCAGGAATGCGTAAAGACACGGCGCGGTGGGCGCGCGAGTGTCTGCCCTGCCAACTATCCAAGGTCAGCCGCCACAACCGCGAAGCCCTAGGAAAATTTCAGGAACCGGACAACCGATTCGAGCACATCCACGTGGACCTCATCAAATTGCCCCTCGAACAAGGTATGCAATATTGTCTGACAATAATCGACAGGTTCTCTCGCTGGCCTGTGGCAGTCCCACTGCCTAACATGCAGACAGCGACAGTCGCCAAAGCCCTGTTGGATCATTGGATCACACTCTATGGCACGCGACTCACAATTTGAGTCGGAACTCTTCAAGGAGCTTGCGCAATTACTAGGAGCCAAGCTGATACATACGACATCCTACCACCCTCAGTCAAACGGGATGGTGGAGCGGTTGCACAGGACCCTCAAAGCAGCCCTGTGCTGCTGCGCGCACGCTTGGACAGACTGTCTACCAACAGTACTCCTGGGTCTACGCTCAGCCTACAAAGAGGATCTCAAAGCGTCCCCGGCTGAAATGATATATGGCACAACACTTCGCCTACCAGGAGAGTTCTTCATCTCGACGACAACCACAGCAAACTAGACCAACTTCGTGTCCAGTCTTAAACAGCTGTTCAATAGCATCAGACCGGTACCAGCATCGAGACACACGACACCGCACCCCTTTTGTTTCAGGGACTTGCACAGCAGCTCGCACGTTTTCAAAAGAGTCGACAGCATACGCAAACCCCTGGAGCAGCCGTACACAGGCCCACATCGCGTAATCAAGCGTACAGATCACCGCACTTTCGTCATCGAGGATAAGGGCACAGAGAAAACCGTCATTACAGACCAGCTGAAGCCAGCGTACCTGAAAGCATTAGAGCCAGCCGACGGAACTGCACCTCCACCCCAGACACCAGCTCAGTCGCAAGCTGACGCCACTCCACCGGCAGATTCTACTCAACCTTCATCAAGAACCGCTCAGCTTTCAACTTCACGGCATGTTACGTTCTCAGCGGTTCCTGAGCTGACCACTGGAGGGGGAGGAGATGTGACGACACAACCAGCGAAGTCAGCGCCGCGATTGAGGCGCAAACAACTACTGTTGCCGAGAGAGCTTTTCTAAACCGCGAATCATCGAGTCGGACCCCCCAGACGACCAGAGGCAGAATCCACCTCTCCTCGAGCCAACAGCCGCCTCAGATGTGGCGACGAGGAGGATTCACGATCAGAAGGTTCCGAGTGGCCTCCCAGAGCGGTCCTCTCAAGAAGCACATTTAAACTTAGACTATTAATTTACTACTTATAACTATTTAATTAGATGTAAGAATAAAGGCGCCTTTGAAATAAGCGAGTTTCTCATTCAGAGCTCCCGATTCTCCACCCGCTGGTTCCCTTCCTCTCTACCGATAATACAACCTCCAAATATAGATATAGGTTCCTTTGCTACTCCCTGCTGCTGCATGTATGGTTGCGTAGTCGGTGTTTTTGGCTACGTGTTCCTTCTCTTTGCTCCTATAACGTAAAATGCCCAGTACTTGGACCAAACAAAAATTTACACCAATGCTTGGACACTAGTAAATTCACTTTTATACTAGAATAACAAAAATGTTACCAAAAAATAAATTGTATTAATATTGCTAATTCGGTTCTGATTTACGTAGAAATAATTTTAATTGAATTTTCTTTAAATTTTAATGCTAATAAAAAACTAGAAATTTTGTAGTCCCATTACGACGACAACTTTATCGTTTCGGGTTTACATTTTTGCAAATGCTGTAATTACCTTTCAATTCAAACTAAAGAATTTTTTTAACAAAAAAACACTCTATCTTATATAGTTTATACTAATAAACAATATTTCTATTTGAATAGTAGGCAAAAATTTATTTATTGACGAGAAATCAGTTGTCCAACTATACGACGCATATTTGTAGTAGTTGGACGAGCGCCCTTGTCTAAATTCAGGGCATTTGCAGTTGAGCACGTTGCGAGTTGATAGACAATTTTTCAAAAAAGGCTATTGCACTATTTTCGTAACAAAATTGTCATAAAAGTAACATTCTCTTGTTATTTTAGTGATCGCGAAGTTCCTGGTTGAATTTGTTAAGTGAATGTACATTGAAAAAGAAGCTCTGAAATTTCGTGAGGTTATAACCTCAATTTGTTGAAAGTGGTAACTTAGGATTAATGTAAAAAGTCGCAAGAAAACGAAAATCAATAATGACCAGAACAAAAAGAAAAAATATGGTGCAAGCAAGCAAAACACCTAAAAAAGAAATGAGAAAAATTATACTGTGGAAAATCTTCAAACTTCCCTAAATGCTATGGAAGTAGGACAAACTTTGCGTTAAGCTGCATATAATTTTGGAGTTCCAAAAAGTACTCTCTTTTTGAAATCCAAAAACATTTCACCTGTGGAATGTAGAAAAGGACCAAAACATGTGTTAAGTGAGGAACTTGAAAAGGAGATTGCATCATGGATAATTTTTAATGCAGACAGTGACTTCCCAGTTAGTAAATCCAGATTGCTTGACTTCATAGAGAAATATCTCAAAACATACAAAATCAAAACTCCATTCAAGAACAGCCGCCCTGGACCACACTGATATTATTCTTTTATGAAGAGGCATCCTCATCTTAGCACAAGAATTGCCCAGAATCTAACAACGACAAGAGCTGCTGTATGGGAACAAGACCTTAGAAATTGGTTTTCTAAAGTGAAAAACTATTTGGAAGAAAAAAATTGACTTAATATATCACCAAATCGAATCTTCAACTTGGATGAGTCTGCGTTCATGCTTGTGCCAAAGGGATTGGATACCAAAGTAATTACTCAGAAAGGTACAAAGCCTCCATACCAGATTGTAACTCAAGTAACGACAAATCTAGTATAACAGTGTTATTTATGTAATTTGCAACCTAATTTACAACCTCTGCTACTGGAGTAATGCCACCTCCGATGATCTTGTTCGACCTGAAGACTACACCAAAGAAACATGTGTTAGAAAAAATTCCAAAGGACTGGGGAGTAGGCAATACAGAGCGAGGATGGATGTCTGCTGACAATTTTTATAGTTACATGAAAAATGTGTTTTATAAGTGTCTAGAAGAAAATAATTACGAATTTCCAATTATTTTGTATGTTGATTGACACAGTTCACACATGACATTCTAATTAGTCAAGTTCTATAAGGAGCATTTGATCGAATTGATCGTACTATTTCCCAATACCATGCATATCATCCAACTATTAGATGTAACTGAATTTCATCCTCTCAAGAATAGCTACCGGACAGTGTTACGACAGTGGAAAATCGAAAATAACGTTATGGAAGTGAAAAAATATATGTTTGCTCCAATTTTAAAAATGGCTCTTGATTCCCATGATCTAGCAGAAGCGATTAAAATCGGATTCAGAACATGTGGACTGTCATTCAACATTCAACACAGTTTCAGTTTGTGCAAGCAATGTTGTATGTTTGAATACGTTGGAAAAAAATATGATTTCTCAAAATATATTACAAACTTTTAAAGAGGCTGAGTCAGATATTATTTGGCATGGTGATATCCAATATTCTGCATTATTTGCAACTTGGCGTAAACTAAGAAAACTTTGTGCTGGTAAGTTATTGTATAGTTTTATATCACTTTTAATAACTAAACAACTTTATATAACTTAATTTATTATTTGTGAAAGGACTCTATAGTGACTGAACCTCCATATACAGATGAGTCTTCAGCGACTTATCATCCAGATTTACATGACTCTTCAGCAGTCGATCAACCACATTTACGTGATTTTTCAACAGTGATCATCCAGCTTTAAATGACTCCTTAGCGAATGACCATCCATATCCAGATGATCAAAGTATTTCAAATGAAGAAAGTAATATCGTGTCTACAGTGATGAGTGATGATGCGATGCGAGTTGAATCAACTTATCCTGTACTTCATGTTCTGGGCTATTCTGACAATCAAATAAAATCTACAATCATCAGCGCAGAGGATGCTAATGCAATTGATAGTTATGCTGCAAATTTGATTATTGCACAAAATTTTCAAATAGATTTTCCAATTACAGACTCTGACATTGAATTTTATGATGAACTAAGTAATCGAATAGGTATAGTCACAGCAGTGGTCAACAATGATAAGGGCATGGAGAAAGATTGTATCTACACAAGCACTCCAGAATATACAAATTCAATAAATAAAATTTATTAAAAATATTCCACTATATCCTCCAAATTCACATATAAAATATTGCACTTGATACAAATTTATTCTGTATGTAACAGATGAAATTCAAAAGGAATTGCAAGTTTCTACCACAGCTGCTGTAAACATATCCATTTCGCGTAAGACTCCAGAGAGAAGTCCTGACATTTAATTCTGTGAAAAACAAAATTTTTCTGCTGTATCTACTAATTTACTTCACAAGAGACCTCAACTTCATATATACTGAGAGAAAATTATCCATCGAGTCGTATGAACATTAGCCTCAATCACTTATCTATTAATGAGGAATTACAGTCTTGTAAGTACTTTAAATAACTACTTTCTTTGCAAATATTATTTTTAATTGCATATTTATTATTTTAGGCTCAATTGAGAGTAAAGCTGAAACTCTGTACCGACGTTTACCCCTAAAACTAAAAAAATGTTTATCTACAGACACTTTATCAGTGTCTTTCGTTGACAATCTTTTGGCCGTACTAGAACAAAAAGAACAAGAGAAAAAGAAAAAAAGAGCAACAAATCGAGCAAAATAGACACGAAAGAGAAAAGGCAAAAGTTCTAAAGGAAAAATAATAACTATCTATTGTGAAGCAATATAATGAAAAAAGAAAAAGGAAGTAGCAAGAGAAGCGTTTAAAATCGCAAATACCAGTATTAAAAAAGGCAATAAAGTTCGAAAATACCGAAGAAAATGATGCTTCTCTGACTGAATATATGAACAACATAATGGCTCAACTGGCTTCATTGAAAAATGCGATAATTCAGGATGAAATCGATTATTTACAAACAAAAACCAAGATTAAAAAAGAAGTCGTATAAATCTATGTATATGATGCTAATGATCTTATGAAAAATTATTGTAATGTAAAATTGTCAAACAAAATGTACCTATTTTGTACTTGATTATTATTAAAAAATTGCTTAATAATAAAAAACTATAAATTATTGAATAAAAATAAGCCTTAAATTTTGTATTTACCTATTTTTTAAATTAAAATTTATACTAATAGTTTATCCAACTTTTGGAACATTGTCCATGTAATCCCCTTGAATCTGTCCAAGTAATACGTTGACTAGAAATGCCTGTCCAACTACTGAGGTATTTTATGCCCGTCTTTAAATTCAAATTACTTAATAATGTATAGGTCTGTTTGGCTCTTTTTTTCTTTAAATGAATTCTAGAAGCTCCTATTCGCCAGATATAATTGTCGAAATATTATATTAACGATTTTTGGCTTTAAAAGAGGAGTTTACTATTTTTTCAGAAAATCTGTCTAACTGATGAGCGTTTTACCTTACTGTATCTGAGATGTGAGCGTGCGTATCGATATGCTTGTCTTGATTTTCTTTTCTTCGCGCCCCTACTGTCCTTGAAATGTGTGCGTGCGTATCGGTGGGCTTGTCTTGGTTTTCTTCTCCTCGCGCCTCTACTGTCGTTAAAATGTGTGCGTGAGTATCGGTGTGCTTGGCTTGGTCTTCTTTCCTTTAGCGTCTCTGCTCTATCGTTTTTACGGTATATTTGCCGGACTATGAATTTAATTAAACTCTTGTTTTTATCCTCTTTATTATTATTAATTAATACTGTCGGTTCTCCTTTTTGAGTCTATTCCTTCATTAGCACGGTCATATCCCAATAGCAAGTATAGTACTATGCTCTCTGCCATTGAAAGTGCTCCATGAATTGTAACATATATTTTTTATGTGATACATCTTATGGCGCGCCTGGCGAAAAACGACGACGGTCAGTGTCATGACGCGTGATGTGAAAACTTCGGGAAACCACGCAACTGCTTCGGCCTATACTCGGCTTTCTACCGCCGATGCGACGCTTTCCTCTCCTCCCGCTCTACTCCTTATATGTGTGTGCGTACTGTTCTGTATAGCGTCTCTCGCTCCCTCTTCCTCTCCCCCTCCCTCCCTTCCTCCCTCCCTCCCCCAATTACAAAATCTAACACATTAAAACAATTACATGAATTCCTACCTGAATTGATAATCGAACTTGGCGACTTATGAAAGTTATCATAATTCAAATGATTAAAAGAGTGAAATAGGAGGACATGAAGGATAGGAAATCCCTTTTGGCTACCGCGAACGCGGGCACTGCCTACCGGGGAAAGGAGCCGGATACGAAGTCACTTCAAACTACACAATATCTCTTTTAAAATGACACACGTTTATTTTTATAAAAAGAGAAAAGTACCTTAACGTGTGAGTGTGCGTGGCTATTTGTATATATGCGTGTGGAGATTCTTGAGTGGATGCAGCTGTCAATCCTCGGCGCTTTCCAGCCTAGGCTCGGTGGTTCAGCATATAGCGGTGGCTAGATACACCTAGGTGTGACGGCTCGTCCCTTTGATGTAAGTAGTGTAGACCGCAGAGAGTCTACTGTCTCGGTTTCTTCTTCTTTCCAGCAGTGGTGATATTCGGAGAATATTCTAGAACATTCGCGAGCCCGGACTATATAACGGTCCGGATAAACTGCACGGGCCCCTCATTCGGACTCAATCTCTCAGTCGGGGTTAATCTCTTTCAGTCGCACTTAGAATCTTGGGCGGGGCCGGACATCTGCATTATCACGATCTCAGAAGTTTAATCGGGAACTTAGTCGCCGTCGGACAAAATTTAGCCGTGTCGGAACTTGGTTCGGGACTTAGCATCGGTGCACGTAAAATTATTCCTTTCGGGACTGAGTTTCAGTGCACGCAAAAATCATTCGGTCCGGCATTCTAGTTCGACAAGACTTATTATTGAAAGAAATTAGAACCTCGCGTTAAATTAACGCAAACACAAATAATTTTCATAAAGTATAAATTTGGACGGAAACCAGGAAATCGAGCCGCGAGATAAAGTAGCTACCGCATAGCAACGGGCAAAGAAAAAAATAACGATATCGTAAAAGCCTTTCAAACGCGCTTCGGAGTTAAATAAAGGAAAGTCATCTGAGAACCAATCAGAATCGAGTGCATTTTAAATTATTCATTTTGAGTACTAATAACCCTTTCAGTAAAGAAGTATACGATCATTACGTCTCGCACCGTCTCTGGGAGTAGATCGTCTTGCCTACAGTTTGTAAGCTTAGCATCGACTTAGTATATTTCATTCACGCGATAGTCACACTGAGCGTTAATAAAGTTCGGGTAATTGTTATTTCTAGCATCTAAAACAAGGATTTATTGCTAATAAATTACGATTTTTTAATCGAAATCAAAATTCCGAGTCCTTGCATAATATCATCACTTAACTAAATAACTTATAACCCACGTCGACCACTGACCCAGTGAGTCCGATGACCCGCCGAGAGGACGAACAGGTAGCATAGCAACAAAGCAGCCGAACTCGACAAAAGGTAAGTGTCAATTCAATACAGCACTACTAGCCCTCTAGAAGCCTCTCTCTCTCCCTCTCTCCCCCTCTCTTTCCCTCTCTCCCTCTCCCCCTTCTCCCCTCTCTCCCTCTCCCTCTCTCTCTCCCCCTCTCCCTGTCTCCCTCTCTCCCTCTCTCCCTAAAGAATCGCATTAATCAGCGACTTCGTTTTCACAAACCTTCCCATATAAGTATGGAATCGCTTTAACCAGCAACTTATTTTATTACCCTTTCCGAAAAATAAAGAATCGCTTTAACCAGCGAGTTATTTTTCGCAAACCTTTCCACAATGATAAAGAATCGCTGTCCGAAACTTGTTTTTCTACATATAATCCTCTCAAACAGAGAATCGCTTTAATCAGCGACCTGTTCTCTGCATCCCTCATACACACAATAAATGAATACTGAGAATAGTTTGACTAAAATCGTACAAAAAAATAGAAGGGCCGGGAAGAGAAGAACCTTGTTGAAAACCGGGATTAAAAACAAAAATCCGGATCTAGTGGAGAAAAATTTAAACTCAGCATTAGAAAACTGTCAAATTACTACAGGAAAGTCCGAAACAAAACCCAAAGTCTAATACGGAACTGTCAGAGTTTCAAATTGAAATAGGAAAAAAATTTTACGCGTTATTCGCATTTGCCCAAAGAGAAATAGATAAGAATAAAGAAGCAAGAGAAAAAAATCGAACGAACAAAAATTCTAATCGAGATAAAATAAATAAAAATGAGAGATTTTCCGAGAATTAAGCATGTCAAGTAGCGATGAATCTGATAAAACCGTTATAAACCAAGAATCACGCGTAACAGTCACTCAAGGCACCCGAAAACTTGATTTTAACGACAGTTTGTTAAATAAACATTTAGAAAAAAAGAAAAACTTAGAGAAGTCAGACGTTAAGCGAGTAATCTCAAGTTCGAGACTTGAAATCAAAGCACGTGATAGCTATAAAGAGTTAGACAGAAATCTTGCAAAACTCAACACACTTTCACGACAATGAATGAAATTATAGAATTTTTTGAGAAAATTTTCGGATTATCAAATACGTATCATGATATCACGGAAGAACTAGCAAAAGCGAAACAAAGATCGGCAGAAAATCTTGTGAAAGACTGCATAAAATTTTTCATACGGGGACTGCGATGGGAAATTCAGGCAAGAATGGGCATGCCATTAACATTAGAAGACGTGCGAGAAAAAGCCATAAAAATAGAGAGATTTTGCATATACAGGAGAATCGGAAGAAGACGTAAGGAAGGATGACTCCCACTCAAAAACAAAGAAGTCACGGCGAGTCAATGTAGTCGACGTCGAAACAGAAATAAAATGTAATTATTGTAACGAGACAGGACATGCTGCTATGAATTATTTAAAATTTTGTTCTACAATTACAAACCAGGGCATGCTCGCGAAATGGAATAACAATAATAATTATAGTGACGAACAACAACCAAGAATAAATAATTATAATGGACCTAGACAAGGTCAAGGATACAACAATGATTTTAGGAATTTCAGACCGAATTATAATAATAACATGCGTCCTAATAATTTTCGAGAGGAAAATAATTGTTTTCAAACACGCGATCGATATAATGATACCCGATTAAATAGTTTCAATAATCAAATAGACCCATCAAGATATCGCAACAATAATTACCAGAACGGAATTAACAATAATAGTTATGATCGCGGAGGTAATTCTAACCGTGAATTTAATAATCGCAACAATAATAGTAGCCTGATCGGAAATAAACCGGTACAGATTACATGTTTCTATTGCCAAAAACTAGGACATTTAAGGGGAAGTCGGAGCCAGAATGTCGATTATATAGGAACCTAACCTTATCACAAAACATATTTTCCGCAATAAATAAATAATAAAGCATAAACGGACCAAAAACGTTGTGTTCCGAGGTTCCTGTCATGCTAATAAGAAATATTTGCACTCGAAACTTGCGTTTAATCGTTTATTTTTCACAAACAATGGGAAATACGATGCGAGGTGGTGCGATGCCCTGGCATGAGGTGTAGATACGAGAATTCAGCAATAGATAAAAATAAGACACTGCACATCACTAACTTTTGTGTTCCGAGGTTGTTATCACAATTATAAACCTACGTACATCTAAAAAAATACGAATAATTAAATAAAAACGACAAATAATGGAAAATACGACTCGAGATGAAACGACCAGAAGGACGCCATCAGAATAACTGATAGCTGTAGGTGGCGGTAGATGGCACTTAGCTTCACTGCTCTCACCAAAATTAAAATAGTCATTGCCTCGCAATATCGATATCGCCGTAAATGAAGGTTGTTCAATGCACAATAATAACGTTTTTTCATTGCACATACTTATTGAATAAACAATATAGTAACCTGAAGGCTATCCGCGAATACGTTCGAGAGGTGCACGTATACTCAGGGTGCACTGGCGCAAAAATTCGAAAAAAATTTTAGCTTCTAAACAACCACACAGAAAAAAGTACATTTAGATCTGTGAATAGAGGATTGTTGTAGTTATCATACAATGGCTATACATGCAGTACGTGCTAGAACTGCATCTAAGTGGCTACAGCGTAGAGGATGACAACTTCGAAGTAAACAGTCAGGAAATATATATATATATATATATATACAGTCTATAGGGACCGCGTATGAGTTTTATGCATCCGCTGCGCAGTCCCCGTAGATATTTCCTGACTGTTTACTTCGAAGTTTGCTTCTCAGTTTGGAGAAATTGCAATTCCGATCATGAGTATCTTATTCATAGTCCTATAATACTGCTGTGAACAGTATTAATGAGATTCTGATATAATTTAGTAGCGTAAGAGTTCGATGCATCGGCCACGCGGTCCTGAGAGGTATTTTTTATTGTTTTTTTTACAGTTTACTTGGCCATATCGTGGTATAGTAACAATAACAGTAGGTATTGTATCCAATTAGTCTAAAAGGTACATTTTAATTGTTAATTACGAAAATGCCTTACAAATATCTATGTGCATGGTCTGTACTATACTGAACACTGTGCTGGCGTGGTTTCAGTAGAATATTTTATGTGATAATCTTGCGCTTACACTACTTATAGCAATTTCATAGGACTATATGTATATATGTGTGCAGTTCTACTATTACAATACCTATTTCATAATTTCAATACTCGCGCTATAACTCGATGATACGCCACTCTCACAAAGATGGCGTACTTTAACGGCAAGATGTAACCGGTCTAACTGACCTATAATGTTCGCGCGTTTTTTGTGTTTACGTAATACGTACACCAGTGCGTATTTTTCCGTGGTGACCCGGCTTCAATACACGGGCCTATGTGCGAGATCAGCAATGTTTACCTGGGGCGGCATCCTCTAGCTTATATGTCGTCTATATCTTTGTGGTTATGGAAGACAAACTTGTCGTATGGATCATATGTTTTATGGATTTTATCTTGTGGATTACATGCTGTGGTGCTTTTTTAAAATTACTTTATTACGATTAAATGTTTAAAACAAATTTTGTAACTGTGGCCAATTTCTTTTCATTACTATTAATCGATGTACATTCCAGTGATTAATTGTAAATTTAAAGTGCGTAAGTTGTTTACAGTTGTGAAAGCTAGTTCGTTACAGATATTATAGTAATGTACAGTTGTAAACTTCTTACGTCCAGAGTAATTGATTGAAGTTTTTTTTTTCAGTGTTATTCAGAATTTTAAACATGTTTTGAAGTCCATAGTTCACGCGTCCATAGTTCCTCTATTCCTTACAAACCCATATTGTTTGTCAGATATAATTTCACACTCCGTCAAAAACATGTACAATCTATTGTACATAATTTTCTCAAAAATTTTTGCTATGTTTGATAAAAGCGAGATTGGTCTGTAATTCGCCATACAGGACCTATCACCTGCTTTATGTATTGGAACTATGTCAGCATTTTTTAGTGCATTAGGCCACGTGGATTGCTGGATACACAGATTAAAAATGTGTTCTAACGGTTTCGCTATAGAAGTTGCTATTATTTTGATCGTTTTTGCATTGATATTATCAACACCTGCAGTTTTTTTTTCAATGAATCTATGATTTTTAGAATTTCAAAACTATTAGATGGGTAGATAAAAATAGATTTATTATTTCTTTCTGGAAGTTTTAGTTGATCATTATCCAAATTTGGAATTTGGTTACTTAGATCAATGCCCACTTTACAAAAATAATCATTCATTGTGTTCGCTATAGTTAGTTTGTCATCAATTTTTTGGTTGTTTGCAACTAGATAGTCAAGTGCCTTGCTTTTTTGGTTGTTTTTGCCTAGCTTAGTATTGATGATATTCCAAAGCTGTCTTGGATTGTCAATATTTCGTTTTATTTCATTATTTTCAAATTTGAATTCGCGTCTTTCATGGCTCTATTTAAAATTTTTTCGTAATTTTTGTATTCGTTTTTCAGTGCTGAATTAGTTGGGTTATCTTTCCACAGTTTTGCGACGTTGTACGTCGCAGCCGAGTCGAGTCGGGAAATTTCCGACCGATTCGGCAAGTCTAAGCCTGCACGTAAATATGCGAGAGCCAGACTGTTTTCGGTGAAGCGGCGCCGGGCTAGCTTGTTGTCGAGCCTGCCGCGCGATTTCTGAGAAATCGGCGCAGCAAGCAGAGACACGAGCGCGGGATAGCACGCGAAGCCAGAGCCAGCGGCTCGCGGTTTTCAGCCTATCGGCTGACTGCAACGCGAGGCTCAACGGCTCGCGCGGACCGTGAGCCAATCAGCGCGGCTCTTACATGAGCGGGCCCGCGATATGCGTTAAGCATGTGGCGCGGCAGTTCGCGAGAGCGCGCGCAAATCGTGTCAGTTCTCGTGCTGACATCGTCGACGCAAGTCGACGATTTCGAAGTGCCGATACACGCGAGTGTTGTGTGCAGTGGGAGTGAGAGAGAGAAACAGAGTGAGTGCCACAGTGGAGACACTCGGTGTCAACGCCATCCTCAGGACTATTCCCCTGTTCCCGTTGGCGAGTGTGTCGCCAGCGGCTAGCAGGCATCCGCGGGAAGAGCATGAGAGGACGTCCAGGGCCAGCCAGGAGCAGCGAGCTCGGGGGAGCTTCAGCCTCCTCGCCAGCCAGGCGCCGAGAGAAGAGAGAGAGAGAGACCCCGGGCATCCAGGAAGCCAGCGAGCCTGACGGCAGCGGGGCTTCCTGCGCTTCGTGGGAGAGGAGGGACCCTGGGGCTCGTCCCCCCCCTCGAGCGGTAAGACTTGTCGTTTTTTACGCGAAATCTCCGGCGCGAGCAAGCGTGCCGTCGGAGACCCGTATGTGCTGAGGAAGAGAGAGAGAGAGCGTGCGAGAGAGAGAGAGAGAGAGAGAGAGAGAGAGAGGGAGAGAGAGAGAGAGAGAGAGAGAGAGAGAGAGAGAGAGAGAGAGAGAGAGAGAGAGAGAGAGAGAGAAAGCGAGAGATGGCGAGTGAGTGTACGCGGTACAGCCGGTCGCGCTTTGACCCAGCGCATCGTTGCGCTGAGGAAAAAAGCTAACGCGAGTCGGGCGCGCGGTCGTGTGTGCGAGAGAGAGAGCGATAGAGCGAGTGAGTGCTGCCGGCGACAGCGAGCTGCACGGTCTGGCTCGGCGCTAGACCGGCGCGTGTCGTGCGAGGCATGCAGAGCGCGTGTGCCGAGAGAGGTTGGCCGGCTGCTTACCAGGTGCTTACGCACCGGGAGAGCACCGAGCCTGCGGGTAGTAGGGACAGTGAGAAGGCCTTGCGTGGCTGTACGACGCGTGGGAGGCTTCTCTAGCCACCACGTTGTAGGGAGGGGTTGGGCGAAATACAGAGTCGTTCAAATAAAATTTGTAGTATTATTTTCTTTCCTCTTTCCCAGCTCTCCCAAGCTAAAGTGATCGCGTCGAGTCCCTCGACGAAATAAATAAATCGAGCGCAGAAGAGGCGCAAGAGTTGCGTGCGCGCTGCTGGGAGGCAGCACGTCGCAATTGGCATCCCTTGTGGGGATTCTACGTGATCACCGGGGAGGAGGAGGGAAGAGCTTTCGCGGTTAGAGTGTGTGAGTGTGTGAGTGTGTGTGAGAGGCCGCGATGCAGCGAGATAGCGCGTCAGGGGGGGAGAGAAGGCCAGCGACGGCCGCGCAGCAGACCTCCGCCGCGACGGCACATGCCGCGGCGATGAGGAAGCTGCTCAAATCGCGAGAGGCGCGGACGTTAAAATATGACGTCAGTCGTCTGGTCGAGGCTGAACTCGATGCAGAGCTCGCCACTAGGGGGTGTAGTGTGCGTGGCTCGATCGAGGTGAAGCGGGACCGAGTTTTGCGCGCGCGTTTTGTGGAGAAGGGGCATGACGTACCGTGGTACGGGTGGGATAACGCGAGCGGGGATCTCGCACGTCCCGAAAACGAGATAGAGAGGGTAGTACTAAGCGAAGTACTACCAGGGCTTAGGCGACGGGTAGCCAAGCCTAAGAGTACAGCGAGGGAAGTCAGACCACATTCTAGCGAAAGCGAGAATGGCGGCGACTTACCCCTCAATACTCATGAAAATGAGGTGGCGGTAGGGGGGCCTGCGATTGCGACTACGACAGCGCAGTCAGTAGTAACATCGCAGGCAATCAGAGCAGTGGTGACGACGACAGCGTCGTTGTCAGGTCGCCCGATTGCAACAGCTGCAGTCGGCGATTTAGACCAGCTGTCGGCGACACCGGCGAGGGGGCTGCCGGGTTACCTGGTTAGCAATCCTATTGCTAACTGTGAGTATATCTCAGCGAGGGTGGTGAGGGGATATAGGCAGCCACCAGCGGGTCCTGCCAGACGCGATGCCAGACTAGCGAGCTCTGGTAGTGAGGATGCGTTCGATGCGAGGAATAAACGCTACTATACGCCTGCAGCGAATATTGCAGGCGTAGATCGGCGGCTTCGGCGCAGGAGCCGCCAAAGCGGCGAGAGCTCAGCTGAGAGCACGAGAAACGGGGCTGAGCGTCACAGTGCGACGAACGAGTTGTTCGCCGCGCGCGCTGCTCGTATAGGAGAATTCCGCGCGAGCGGAATGACCTGCGAGCAAGCCAGGGAGAGAGTTTTCAACGAAGAACTCTCTTCCGAGGGCGAGCGCGTATATAACGAGACGCTCGAAGAACTTCGCGTAGAGCGCGAAGAGCGAGAGGCCAAGAGGGAGCAGCAGTATCGCCTAGAGCAGGTGCGAGAGGCTGCTAGAGAAAGAGCTCAACGCGCAGCGCGCACAGAGGTGGGGCAGTCCATCCTTCGCGGAGAGGATGAGCTGAGGCTGAAAAGCCAACGGCTTACCTCTGCGAGAGGAGTGGGACTGCCACTATATTCCTCCGGGGGTAGCGCTACACAGAGGAGAGATCTGCCAGCTCCGGCGGACCTGGCGAGAGGCCGCAGGTCCAGCCGTGCAAGGCAGGTCTCTGAGGAGTCAGAGAGCGAGTGGGAAGTCCCTCACGCGAGTAAGCGTCGCGCAAAGAGGGCAGGAGAGAGTGGGAAAGTGAAGAGGGATGTGGACGTGAAGGTCTCGCGTGGTAGAAGCCCGAGAGAAAGCGTGAGCCTCCTGAGCAGTGACAGCGAGTTCGAGCGTGTCTCGAGCCGCGCGTCCAGCAAGGCGAGCTCTGCACACTCTCGCCGTGATGGCCATGATAATACGGCCCGTATCACGAAGAGGCTTAAGGACTGGGACTTCAAGTTCACAGGGGAAGGCCGGAGTGAGGATGCCGAGGAGTCTATAGATCGGCTGAGCAATTGCCGACGGGAGGCTAAAGGAACTGACGCGGAGTGGCTCAGTGTTCTGCCTTGTATTTTCAAGGGAGATGCTGGACGTTGGTTCCGAACTAAGCGAGACAGGATTCAAACGTGGAGTGAATTCTGTCTGGCTTTCCGTCGATGCTATGTGCCAGAGTATAACCGGGAAGATCTGATGGAGGATCTGAGGCGGAGGACGCAACACAAGGGAGAGAAAATTGCGAAGTTTATTAGCAAATTCGAGTATATTGTGTCGCGTTTCCATCGGCCTCCGTCGGATCGAGAGGTGTTGCGGATAGCATACCGTAACATCCTCCCCGAATACCGCAAGGCTATCGGTGATAAGCTCATCGATAGTATGGAGGATTTGGAGCGTTATGGTCGTCGCTGGGAGAAACAGCGAGACCTTGATAGTCTCCCGATCGAACAGCTGATCGGGAGTGTCGCTTGTCCATGCCGTCTTGGGCGTCACCAGAGAGCAAGGGAAAGGAAGCTACGGGGAAGGAGAGCATGGCTTCTTGCCCAGTAGGCAACCCTACCCAGTTCGAGACGCCTGAGGGTGTTGTGGGTGGCGACTTGAGTGAAGTGGAGGTGATAGCGGGAGTAAATACAGAGAATAGGAATTTTCTGAGGATAAGTCTTGGTGGGCAGGTGTATCAAGCACTGCTTGATCCTGGGGCAACGCTCTCTTTGATTGGTCCAGAAATCGCGGAAAGGTTTCGGGATCGATTGAAGAAGAGTAGTACCATGTTACGCACCGCCACGGGACATTTAAACAAAATCCTCGGGGAATTGGAGCTAATGCTTGATGTGGGAGGCGAAGCTCAAGCCATATCGTTCAAGGCCGCATCGTCGCTCGAACAGCCGATAATCCTGGGTATGGATTTCTGCAAGTAGTTCGATTGAGACGTGCGGCTGGGAAGAGGCTTGTGTCGCACAGGCGAAGGAGAGTGGCAGCCATTTGCCGATTTAACTGGCAAAGAGGAAGCTACTGTCTACGCTGAATGTGCAGGCCTAACCACGATCACTGAGGAGGAGCGTAAGCGAGTAGAGGAAGTGTTAGAGAGGCTGTTGAAGGACCAAGGCTCCTCGTTGGGGATGACGCATCTCACCGAGCACCATATCGAGTTGGTTGATTTTACGCCAATTCGACATAAGCCAAGATGTGAGTCCCCAGCGAAGCAGAGAGCTGCAGTCGAGGAGGTAGAGCGATTATTCAATGAGGGAATAATCGAGAGGTCAGCCAGTGATTACACGAGTGCACCTGTCATGATTCGTAAATCGGACGGAACGTGGAGGTTCTGTGTCGATTACCGAGATCTGAATCGAGTAACCAAAAAGGACGAGCATCCGATTCCGAGTATGGACTCGATTACAGACAGGCTGCGCAATGCTCGTTACCTCACTAAAGTCGATTTGAAACAAGCGTATTACCAGATTCCGCTTTCGAAGGAGAGTCGAAAGTATACGGCTTTCTCTGTTCCAGGCTCAGGCCTGTGGCAGTTTAAAAGAATGCCATTCGGATTGTGCAACGCGCCTAGGACCCAGCAGCGGCTAGTCGATGCCCTCTTTGGTCCTGCATGTGAGCCAGCGGTATTCGCTTACCTCGACGACCTGGTGATCGCCACGGAAACGTTCGAGGAGCATTTAAAATGGCTCGAGTTTGTCCTGAAGCGACTCACCGAGGCGGGGTTGGTCGTAAATCGAGAGAAGTGTGAGTTTTGTTGCTCTCGGATTTCGTATCTAGGTTTTCTACTGGATAGCGAGGGTTTACGCCCCGATCCTGACAGAGTAGAGCCTGTGCGAAACTTTCCGGCGCCGAGAACGGTGAAACAGCTGAGACGCTTTCTGGGCATGTTGGGCTGGTATTCGCGCTTTATAAAGGGCGAGTCCGAGCTCAAAGTCCTGCTAGTACGTCTGCTGAGGAAAGACCAAAAATGGGAGTGGGGTGAAGAGCAGCAAGAGGCGTTTGAAGCACTACGGTACGTGCTACCCCTGTGCTCGCACGGCCCGATTTTTCGAAGCCGTTTAAAGTGCAGTGTGACGCCAGTGGCGTGGCTATTGGGGCTGTCTTAACACAAGAGGGGGAAGATGGCGAACACCCCATAGTGTACATTAGCCGAGTGCTGACGTCGGCCGAGAGGAATTATACGACGACAGAGAAAGAGTGCTTGGCTGTGATCTGGGCTATTAAAAAGCTGAGGCCGTACATTGAGGGGTACAGCTTCAGTGTAATAACCGATCACAAGAGCCTGCAGTGGCTGAGGAATTTGAAAGATCCCAGCGGCCGCCTAGCGAGATGGGCGATTGAGCTGCAACAGTGGGACTTTGAGATTATTTATAGGAAAGGTGAATTGAATCACTTTCCTGATGCGCTGTCTCGAAGCGAGGACAACGGCGAAGATGCCGTGGCCGCTTTCGAAGAGATTACCGGGAAAGTATCCAGGCTGGCGCATCGAAGACGGTGTGTTATATCGTTGGCGCAATGATCCATTGCTTGACCCGATTACACATCGAGAGGAGGTGTGGAGGTTGGTAGTGCCTGAGGAGCACAAAGAGAAAGTGATGAGAGATGCGCACTGCACACCCTCCTCGGGTCACTTGGGAATTGAGAAAACATATGACCGAGTGGCTCGAGAATATTACTGGCGAGGAGCGTACCATGATGTGTACCGCTTTGTGCAATCTTGCGAGGAATGCCAGAAATATAAAACGGTGCAGAGTGGCGCGAAAGGACTCATGGGACGGCGTGTTGTCGAGAGGCCCTGGGCCATCGTAGCAGCTGATCTCATGGAGTTCCCGCCGAGTAAAAACAGGTTTAAATATCTCGTCGTATTTCAAGATTTGTTTACACGATGGATAGAGGTAAAACCGTTGAGAAAGGCAGATGCTAAGTCAGTGGCCAGAGCATTCGAGGAGCTGATCTTATTCAGGTGGGAGACCCCTGAATATTTTCTATCAGGTAATGGCAAGGAGTTTGATAACCAACATCTCCGTAACGTGTTGGAAATCTATGGTGTAAAACACCTCACAACTCCGCCTTATCATCCGCAGGCCAACCCAGTGGAGCGTACGAATCGAACGCTGAAGACGATGATAGCGACGTTCGTGAAGAACGATCATCGCGACTGGGATGTGCACCTGCATGAGTTTCGCCACGCCATCAATACGGCCACACAAGCGTCTACTCGAGTTTCGCCGGCTTTTCTCAACTACGGGCGCCACCCCCGCCCTTTGTTAAGTTTACGCCGCGAAATCGAGGCGGACAAGCCGATTGAGAGGCGGAAGCCAGGGGAGTGGGAAGAGAGAATGAAGCGATTGGATGCGTTGAGGGATTTGGTGGCGAAATTCGCGAGCAAAGCCACGGAGAGGCAGGAGAAAGTGTATAATAAGGGGAGAAAGGACACGCGTTTCCAGATGGGAGATAGGGTTATGCGAAAAACCCATGTCCTATCTGATGCGGCGAGTAAGGTGTCGAGAAAGTTGGCTCCGCACTGGGAGGGCCCGTATGAGATAGTCGAGGTAAAATCCCCGATTGTTTACATACTGGGCTACGGTGACGGAAGGTTGCGGCGGTTGACAAAAGCTTACGTCAACGAACTTAAGCGCTGGATTCCGCCGCGAGGTGCGAGAGTAGAATAAAATTAATATATGTTTTCTTTTTGTTCTAGGGAGGATGGAGCAGAGGAAGGAGGAGGGCGCGGCTAAACCGCCGTCGCCGAGCCAGCCACGAGGGAGTCGCACGCCACCGCGCGCGACATACGCGCAGATGGCTGGCGGAGCATGGCCTCAGCCGGGTTCATCCCCGAGGCCCGCCACGCCAAGGACGACACCACCACTGTGTCCCCTGCGTGTTCAAGGGGGGAGGATGACCAGTTTGGGGATAGGCCTCGTCTCTCCGAGACGACGCCAGGCCTCAACTGGTTTATCCAGGCTTAGACCCGCGGGAAAACCGACGGGCAAGCCGAGGCTGGAGCCAGTGGAGGAGGAGGACGAGCAGCTGAGGACGGCGGCGATGGAGAGCCTGAGCAAGGCGGCCGTGGAAAGCCGGGAAGCACAGAAGGCGCTGGAGCGATACGTCGCCGGCTCCCCTGCATGCCAACGGCGAGACCCGACTCCCAGCCCACCGAAGAGACCGCGAGAAGAGCCGATGGACTGGCAGCCAGCGGGAGAAAAGAAGAAGAAGAGGAAGAGCAAGAAGAAAAAGAGGAAGAGCAAGAAGAAGAAGAAGGGTGGCGTATGGCAGCTAACGCTGGCTGACCACCACGCCCACAACGAGGATGGCCAGTCATCGGAGGGCGAAGCTGGCGCGCCTCTGCGAGGTTTTTTCGGAGGGGTGTATCCAGGAACAGCGGAGATCGACTGGACCAACTGGGCCCCTACCGACCGAACAAACGACTCGGAGGCCGTTGCCAACGAGTTGCCTGGGCCGGCGAGGGAGAACCCGAGTCCAGCCGATGCCCCCCGAGAAGGCCTGCAGGAGGTGAGGCCGAAAGGAGAGACGCCGTCGTGCCGAGAGGGCGGCAAGAGCGGCCGAAGAGAGACGGCGGCAGCAGGAGGAGGCAGCGGACCGTCGCCGAGAAGAACCGGCGGCGTAGGCGGCTCGCAACAACGAGCAGAGGCCTGGGGAAGATAATCGTCCAGCCACTCCTGCCCAAGAGGAGATGCCGCAGACCGCTTCGCGGAACGCCCGCCGCAATGCGGCCAGGGCTGCTCGCCGGCGTGAAGCGAGAAGAGTAAGAAGAGAGGGAGAGGCGCAGCCAGAGGTGGAGGAGCCGCGCCAGAGAGAGAGAGAGAGACAGAGAGCAGCGACAACGGCCCAGGGAAGGACCCGAGAGGTCGCGTCGCGAGGAGCTGCAGGCCCTGGATCGCCCGTCGGGTCGGGTAAGGGTTCGGAGTAGATCCGCCGTCCGCAGGACCCTGGCAGTAAAGCACAGGGGCGTGTGGTTCGGCGGACTGACCCCGATCCCGACCGATCCGTCGGTAGATCCAGCTCCGTACAGCTGCTTCAACTGCTGGCAGTTTGGCCATGGCCTTCACGAGTGTCCTCGTAAGACTTGTCGTTTTTTACGCGAAATCTCCGGCGCGAGCAAGCGTGCCGTCGGAGACCCGTGTGTGCTGTGGAAGAGAGAGAGAGCGTGCGAGAGAGAGAGAGAGAGAGAGAGAGAGAGAGAGAGAGCTAAACTAAACGCTCAATAAAAGTTTCTAGTTTTATAAAATTTGCATTTAGACTTCTTATATTTATGGACAAAATTAAATTCTTTTTCTTCATTATAGTCTTGTTGAGCTTCTTGATATCCTCTACTTCACATTCAATCTTGCTTACCTCATCAAAATTAAGGTCTTGATCCATTTCTGCTTATTTCTTGCTTCTTAACCTATCTGCTATACGTGTGTTGATGGAGTTCAGTGAACCTGCAGACAATCCAGATGCTTTCTTTAGTAATGCTTTGTCTGATGTTTTTTCTACTGTGCCGACATATCTTGGTAATATTGGTTGTACGGTATAATCGGTAAGGTCGATATACTTCCTTATCTTGGCCTTGAGAATTTCGCATTCGTGGCTATCTGTCGCCACGTGTTCTATGTTAAACTTTGTTTTATATCTGCTATTACTAAAAGCACAATTTGTGCAATTCATTTTATTAATTTGACATTCTCTTGTTTTATGTTCTCCGGCACATTTTAGACAGATAGAGTTATTTTTACATTTAGTACCATTGTGGCCAAACCTGCCACAATTGAAACATGGTCTGACATTACAGTAATCATACACCTTACAATTTTGATATCCCACGAAGATTCTGTTAGTATTCTCTCTGACGTGTTCGTATGCGTCAGCAGGCATCTCTAATATCACCGTCTGCAGTTGAGTTTTACTATTCTTGTAGGAGTGCAACAAGACGCATTTCTTTTTAAAACTGCTGAAATTCCTCTCATTGATGTCCTTTTCAATATTTCTGTCATCCATATTTTCAAAATTATCTATTCCCACTATTTTTACTTTCGGATTCACTACTTGCTCTCTGTTTACTTCACATGTATCTGCTAGTTTTAACTTTAACACGTTATGCACTTTACCGACACTTTCCTCGTTTAAACAGTTTATAATTATTTCATTTTTCTTCTTGATAACTCTTTTTGTTTGAATTGTTTTGTCTTTGATCAAATAGTGCGACACCATTTGATTCACTTTTTCAATGGTTTGATCTTCAGCAGTTTTATTTATTATAATTTTAGGTACACGTTTTGGTTTATTATAATTTTTTGTACTAGAGATAACTTCAGAAAAAGTTTTAATGTTAACAGCTGGTGTGTCGTTTTTTTGTTTCTCCAATAGATCCTTTAAAAGCTTATTTTTTTCTTTAAGTTCTTTATTTGATTCTCTTAGTATCGTATTTTCACGTAGCAAGCTGTTATCTAGAATTTCATCTTCATTCTCGTTGAGTTGTTTGTCAAATTCTTTTAATATTTGGCGTCTTATATCTTTTCTCTCAGTAGACTTGACTTGGGCAATTATAAGCTTTGCTTCATTACTCAGCATTCTACTGTTCACTTTTGAGGTTAGGTCTAGATCATCGTGTTCCCCACATATTCCAAGAACTTCACTTAATTTTACACCTTTGTTGTTTTCAAATTCGCTAGTATGATATACACTTTCATATATTAGACACACTATAGACTTAACTTTTTGCTCTGGATGGCGTTTGTAACCGATATGCTTTGGACGATGGAACGAGCCTCCGCTCTCGCCAGCCATGACACTTGACTGAAGTATATAAACAATGTTCTATCTAGGCACTCCAGTTCCTGAATATATTAAAATATAATATTTATTAAATTAATAAAAAATAAAAAAATTAATTTTAATAAATTATACGATCATTATGTTTCTAGTAGCAAACTTTTTAGACAAAAATACAAAATTAGGTTTCCAATCAGTCATACATTAAACTCCGAATTTAAAAAAAAAATATATTTAGGTTTCTGATGAACCTATTATTTAATTAAATATATGTTTACGAATGATTGTATGCAGTTTATTGGTTGCGTCCAAAATAGAAAATGTTTCTTTCTGGTGAAATGTAATTCTAACCTGACTGGCTTACGTTATTTGCATTGCAATTGTTTACTCTTACAAATATTTTGAAACATTACATTACGAGCTTTTTGTAGTTTATAATACTATATATATTTAAGCTTGTAATTAATATTGGCTTACAGTAGTGTTTGAACCTATACAAACAAATTGAAAAAGTAAAATTAAAAAAAACATTGAAAACAAAGATAAATTTTACAAAGAAGTATAGCTATATAGAAGAATATTGAAAATAAAAAAAACAGAATAGACGAAAGTCTAAATATCTGCATTGTATGCTGTATTACATTGTTACAACCCTTTTTTCTTATTGTTCGTGCTTTTTTGTAGTACCTGTATATGCATTGTTATATATTTAAGATACGAAACAAAAGGAAAAAAACATAAAACAATAATATTAAACATTTGTAATATTATATAACGTTACAAGTTGTAAATATATTTATTGCATGCTGTATTACACATAATTACAATATTTTATATTTCTTGTGCATGTTTCTTTATATTCTCTGTATCCATTATTATATTTAAGTTATTATAGTAAAAGTAATACAAAAAAATTAATAAAACACAAAAATAGATTTATAAAAAAAAGGAAAGAAAAAAAATTATTCTAAATTCTAAAAATAAGAAAATGTAAAAAAGTGTGTTTTTATTGCATGCTGTATTGCATGTATATTTGGAAGTATTGCTTATAGTGCATGTTTTTTTTATTGTCGGTATGCATTATTATATAAGCAGTAAAAGAAAAATTTGAAAAGAAAAAAAATTAAAGGTTACAAAATGTCAAAATATGAAAAAAAATATATAATACAGAAAACAATATCAACAATAAAAGCATTGTAACAACATAATTGTATCCATGCTTTAGAATCGATTATTTATTAAATTTATTCAAACTTTTGTAACCTGTTTATCAGTTCTGCCTAACAATTATTTTGCTCTTATTTAAAAGATTTGGTGTACATAGTATTTTAATCATATGAAAAAACTGTTGCCAAAACTAAATAATGAGTTATTAAAGATTAATTCTCTATTATCTAAGTAAACATTATTATATATTATACACCTTTGTTATTTATATAAATAACAATAAAGGATTTTTTAAAAGAATTACAACCGTAGTAAACACAAACAAGAATTACATTGGGACGCCATCTGCCGGCGAATTCTCTTGAAGGCAGATGGCACCACCACATGTACATAGATATCACGTGACACGAAAGGTGGAACTCATAACTCGCTATTTCTGACTCCCACATCCCCTTCAAAAGAGATTCTTACAAGTGGATAAGAGAAGTGCGTGATGCTAACACAACGGGAAACGGCCGTGGCTACCCTCAGCCGGGCAATGGGGAAGCCAGTGCGAGCACCCGCCCGATCCCTGGGACGCAGGAGGGGAACGCATCCTTTACGAGACAACAGTCCACTTAAATCAAAAGAATTCTGCGCCAAACGTCGAGATTGATATAAAAGAATTGACACGCCCCGCAATTTTCATGCTAGATACCAGATCTTTATCGAATTTATTAAAAGTATCTCATGTTCCGATTTATTTGCCAATAAATACACAAGAAATAATTATTTTGAGAGGAATTACATTATCAATAAAAACCTTAGGAACAATTACTGTAAATTACGACGGGCTAAATATTTATTTTCACATAGTTCAAGATGATTTTCCGATAAAAGAGGCAGGAATTTTAGGCAGCGATTTTTTTAAACAGACAAGTGCACAAATCTGTTATGAACAAAATTGTCTAATTCTGGCTATCGTGGAAATTCCATTTCTTGATAGTTTACAATTTACGCAAGACGATCAAAATGATTATGAACTCGCATATTATTCTCGAAAGACGTCACAGGATGTCGTATCGGAGAGGCTTTCTGTAGGTGACTCAATGGTAGGAAGACGAACAGGATATAAGGACAATAGATATACAAATAACGCAAGTATATTTACGGAAACTCAAACAGAAGTAGGAAATATTTTTGAGAAGGGTTTAAGAACAAGTGGCTCTATTAGAACCGTAAGTATGAAACAGATACAAGGTAGGAGAATCGAACCTTTACCGCAACGGGAGAGTGGGAGAAGGAGAAATTTAATAGGATCACAGTTAATCGACTGCAGTGAGGGACTTTATGGATGCGAGCTCGAAGAAAATATTACAAAAAATATAGTTCGAGACAAAAGAACGAACGAAAATTACGATTTAAAAGGGGCTACGTCTCAAGAAAATACAGCAGAAAATGATTACTTCGAAACTGAGCATTCAAAAAATAATGTTAAAAAAGAGTGTAAGCCACAAGATAATTGTGAAGGAGAAATGAATAATGCAAATTTATATTATGGAAATGAAAATAAAAATGAAAATGAAGTCTTCGGTGGAAATTTAGAAAACGTTGAATTTTGTGCATTGACGCGTCAAGAGAGCGATATTTTGATCAAAGAAATAATCAGTAAGAAAACGAAAAGTACGCGCTTACACGCCGAGAGAGCGATGTTCAAGGTGCAGGTATACATAAATTAATTGAGAAAAGGATCTGCGCGCTTACACGCCGAGAGAGCGATGATGAAGGCGCAGGTATAATGGATGAAATAAATGAAGTAAAAATTTGTGCGCTTGCACGCCAGGAGAGCGATGAAGGCGCAGAAGAAGTCAATGAAATAAAAAAAGCTGATATTTTTGCGATTGTTTGACAAGAAAGTGTTGATCATAATACAAGTACAATGCGCGAAAGGAAACCAAATGAAATTTTTGTTGAAGGCGAAAGAATTGAAGGAAATGAAATTAAAATAAAAGGAATTGAAATGAATGAAAATAATTATATAAAATGTGAAAATAAAGATAACGTATGCTCGCATACAGACAATGAAACTATAAAAGATCAGAATAATGTTAATGGAAAAATTATTATAGAAGAGAGAACCGAAAATAATGAATGCTCATATACAGTCGCGCAAACGAAGGATTACAATGAAACCAAGGGTACAAGCTATGAAAGTGGAGTAATACAAGGCGGATGTATAGAGTCACACGGCGAAGAGGCTATTGAAAGAAAACTACCTGCGCACGACAGAAGAGACTACCTATTTATCTGATTTTGTGTACGATAGAGGAAAATATTATAAAGAAAACAAGTCAAAGCACATAAATAAAAGTACGACGTTAGAGGATCCACAGAATAAAGGAAAATCGAAAACTGAATTTAGCTCAATTATGAAAAATCAAAAGCCCTCAAAGAAAGTGCGTTTTCGAGACGATAATTTACAAGAAATTTACGACATTGAAGTAAGTTCGTCTAATTCAAGTGACGAAGAGACTGATATAATAGAGAGTAAATATGATATCCCGACGTTTGAAATAAGGAGCGAGCCAACGCCAAAAGGGCACTTAAAAAATGACGCAGTTGAACGATAATCACGAAGATTTTTTAAAAAATTAAATAAAAGCAAAAAAAGCGTAAAAGTATATTAATTCGATGTAATGAAAGAAGCATTAGAAACAATCACAGATGGGAGTAAAAATAATACAAAGACAGATTCTTTTAAAAATTCACAAAACCTATGCGAGGAAGAAGATATATTATTTAATTCAGAAGAATAATATTCGCGTAAATGTAGAAAGATACAAGATTTATTAGAAAATCATCAAAGTCCATATAATAAACGAGAAGGTGAAATAAAAGGGCTCTGTGTTATAAACAGCACTCCAATGAATGAGTACACAGGTGAGGCTCCAACTATGTCTTACTAATAAATTCTATAGATGCCAACGTCTCTCGCTCGGAGAGAGTCAAAACACTCTTACGGCTCAACCATCTCGAACCCGAAATAAGAGAAGCCCTCGAGAACCTCATCGATATTTATCACGAATAATTTCACTTACCGGGCGAAAAATTGACTAACACGCATTTAATTCAACATCGCATCCCGACTATTGATAATCGCCCTATAAATGTCAAGCAATATGTCCCCCGAATGCGCATCGAGAACCGATAATGGAAAAAATTAAAGAATTCCTAGATGGAGGACTCATTTTTCCTAACCAATAAAAATATTGCAACCGACGACAGCATCATAACCGAGGACGTAACAATACCCTGTATAACTGAAAATTATTATTTTTGTTAAACCTTATAACTCGCTGACGAAAACTCAGAATGTTTTGACAAAATTCATAGTTTTATGAGGTTATGAGGTCTATTTATGATATAAATTGCAACTCATTTTATTAAGAACATCCGGAGAAAAATAAATGCATTATTAAATTAATATACTTGAACGATACATACGAACAAGGAACAATAAATTTGTTTGAAGCAAGCTACGTGCCAATGAATTGGCAGCGGTTTATTACTATCTGAAACATGGATTCCTGACAATGAAGAAATATCTTTACCAAAGTTTAATTATATAATTCAATTCAAATGACCAAATGTTAGAGCAGCTGGAGTTGCCATATATAAAAACAATAATGTGTCACATTTTTCTAGATTGAATATAGATCTTACAATACATAATGCTACGGATATTACTGTTTCTCAAGGACTTATTGCCGATCTGTGTGCTTAACGAATTTGACTAGATGATGAAAGGCAAATACTCATGCTCCTAGTATATATTTCGCCTAATCAAAAAATCAACGATATCATATCATTTTTATACCGCAGCGCTATCATATCATTTTTATACTTCCATACAGTATAAAAGGTTCAAGGATTTTAAATAATATTTTACATGAATTACCTATGATTTTAGCAGGGGATTTTAATGTTAATTTCGCCAAAGATGAGTCGGCATCATTAATTACGTTCCATCGAGAAGAATTTCAGTTGTACATAAATAATAATAATAATAATAATTCCAAATGACTCTACAACGAGATATGGTATAACAATAAATGCGGTATTCACAAGACATCTTCACGACGTTACAAGTAACACTTTTGTTACTTATTTTAATTATCATCGGCCTATTGTAATTCTCATACCATCAGAAACCTGAAGTGTTAATATTACAGAAATAAGGGATGATACTGAATTATAATAGTTTATTTGGATTATTATTTGTTTTATATATAATTCATGTATATTCTTATGTATATATATATATATATATATATATACATAATTAACATTGCCTTGCTAAAATATATCAAAAAAAATGTTTTTATCATTTTAACTTGTTCAATATTTGTGTATTCCCTTCCATTGTATCCTTTTCTTATGAAACTCAATTAATTCTTTTTCAATAACAATCAATTTATTTATTAATAATTAATCTTAATCAATGTTTTTTTTAAATGTGGTAAAAAGTAAGCATTTCACAGTACGTAGCTTCGTCCAACTTAATTCATCGTTCCAATAAATAAAATATTGTTTTAATATATAGTACTAGCAAGAAACGCTCGCTTCGCTCGCATATTACATATTTGATCAATGTGTGAGATATCCTCGTCACGAATTCTACTAATTAAAATATGCTATTTATACCATTACATTATTATCACAATGTAAATTAAATTTATTTTATAATTTTTGATAAATTACAAACAGGCATAAATAATGCATAAAGTTTTATTCGCGATTTATTAGTAATGATGATAATGAGTATGTATGTTAAATATAACATTTTTTGGGAATTACATTAGCTTGAGGTGCGAGGTAGCACGTTATGCAGATTTATATATGTCATTATATATTATTAAGCAATATATATATATATTAGGGTGGCGATTATTTCCCAAAAAGCTTGAATACCGGCTCCCGTTTCGGGAATCACTTGCATTTACCCAAAAACGATGAATTCAGCAATATAATGTGATTTAGCAAGTGTTTAGCCCGTTTCACTTTTCAGATTTTTTCGCTCCTACGTATTTAATGCTGTAGCATTCAAAGATAGTTAAACGTCAATTTCCAATATGTAAGATATGTTTTCGATGTATTTTTTCACGTAGAATACGATGGCACTGTTGCTTTTATCATAAAAGATAAGCTAGATTCAAAGTGTACGCATGTTTGGATTGGGCTTAAATTTTGTGAAGATACTCTTTATATATGTACTTTCAGTATGAACAGAGGAATTTTTATTTGAGCTAGTAGAAGTATATTTTTGTTTAAATAATTGCAATATTACACCTATTTTGCAATAATTTTATCACTTTTATTGGTGTTGAATCAATTCTACTCGTTCAATTAAAAATCCCTCCGTTCATACTGAAAGTACTCCTCTAAGAAGTAACTCCACAATATTTGAGCCCAATCCAACCATGCGTTCCCTTGGAATCCTACGGACAGTGATCTAAAATTCAGAAAAACAATATTATGAGATATTTAACAATTAAGATTCCAATTATATTAGCTATAATTAATACTTATCTCATATGTTCAGGATCTTATCTCCTCTTTCCAATGCATTAGACAAGTGTATCCTCGAGTTGGCACCAATATTCCACGGTTGGCTTGGGTTGAACCGCTCTTTTGTTGTTGCATGAGCTGAAATAAAAAAAACACAAAAACTAGTAATTTAAGTACACTGTACTTATCACACTTAATTCAGTTAATAATACTTATCATTTATAGTCATTCATTGAGTCTGCTACCTACCATAACCTCACCTGTCACTGTTGACAGAGACGGCTCATACCAGCTCTGCAAAGAATAAAATAAAAAATTTACATTTTAGTTGGAACTAAATTATATTTATTTATTTATTTTATTAAATAAATTAAATAATAAATACAAGTTAGTGGCAATAAAAATATAATCATTGGTTAAAATCAACACTTATAATAAATACATTTATAATAAATACCTTAGTGGGCTGCTGCTACATATGATTCCTCTTGGATTCCTTCTCGTGTTCTTCTTCTGATAGTCGGGGCCTCTACAGTACTGTTTAATGTTTTTCTTTCTGCATGAAAGAGTCTGGCATAGTTGCTCGTATTGGTCCAATCAACTGCACTGAAAAAAAAATGGTCATAGGCGCATATCTCTTGTGTGGAGTTAGTCGAGTTCAGTAAGCACTGTAACGAAAACAAACCAACCGCGGTAGTTCGATGCTGCGGCAGTGGCGTCTCTCCGATACAAGATTCGTGATAGTGGGAGGTTTGCACGTCTGGTCATGTAGCATGACCAGCGGTTGAAATCGTGCGCGCGCTTTCACTTATCTTTTCGTGTTTTTTTACTGGCACGGACGAAACAGGCGAAGCATAATTTAGTAAATTAAAGAGAATTTATGAAATAAATGGTAACGTTTATTTGTTTGCTTGCTCACTACAACACATTTGTTTTGATAACAATTATCACGCTTACAAAGTTTTTGATAATAATTCTATAGATTTAAGTATTACTTTAATAAATGTAACGCGAACACCGCGTTGCTTATATGCGAAAATTGATGATTCTTTTTATGTGGCTACGAGATACGATTTCTAAATTATAAAAATAATAAAAACAGTTTTTTTAAATTGACTTGCGGTAATTATTTTCTAATTAATTTAGTTTTATTTAATTTCTGGGTAAAATAAAAGTGCTTACATGACTTAGAGCGCGCGTGATTCCCACGGCTGGTCATGCCGTATGGTCAGCCGTATGACCATGCGAAGCCCCCACTATCACGAATCTTGTATCGGAGAGATGTCACTGCCGCAGCACCGAACTACCGCTGTTGGTTTGTTTTCGTTACAGTGCTTACTGAACTCGACTATCTCCACACATGGAATATGCGCCTATGACCATTTTTTTTCAGCGTGCTGCACATCCTGGACTGATGTCAAAATTCCTCACAATATTCAGAAATCCTGTGCATCCATCATTGAATCAGGTCACAGCTATATATACACCAATCTTGAGAACCAGCAAGCCACTCTTGGTCAATTTTTTCACTTGAATTGATTGAAGCAATCTGTTTACACTTTTCACACACAATATCAACTTTGAACCCGAAGCCTTGTGCACCGGACTCACTAAATGTCACTTTGCCGTTGCACTAATTGCATACTAAAATGTTCTGAAGTGCTGGAAATAGAATTTTAATGTCAATAATTCTATTTCTTGTGTCACTAATAGAGTCTTTGACCACTGTTGCACTTTGAAGTTTTTTTTGCACTAGTAGAAGGTCTTGGTCTTTATGACTGATTTTCCTTCTTCGTCAAAAATTCTCTTGGCCTCTTCTTAGATCTCCCTTGAGAATACTTACAGTCAGGATGTGTACTTTGAAGTCTTCTCTTCTTACCCCTCGAAGATAATTTGCACAAAATTTTGCTACACTACACACACATACACACACAAATTGTCAAGAAAAAAAAAGATAATACACAAATGAATTTTAAAAATGAATTTGTTTAAAATTGTCACCTTTCAAACAAACAAATATCGTATAATTTAAATTTTTTTTAGTAATATCAGCATGTAAATATCAGCTGTGTTTATCAACACGTACCAATAAGCTGTGTGAACATAGTCGAATTTGAGCTACGTGAAGGTAGTTCGAAAACTCGTTCGATCTCACCTGCATGCGAGTTCCAATATCCGCCAATAAAGTGGTGGCGCATCAAGCGTCAATTTTCGAATCAATTCCTATTCCATTTAAACGTAATATGTCCATCATAACAAGTTTAAATAAAATTGTCAGTATTTAAACATTCATAATATGTTTTAAAATGGAAAAAAATGATATATAAACAACTGTGTTATAAATCATTATAAACAATAACATATATCTATATAATGCTAATAGCTACTTTTTATATTATTTAACAAAATTTATTTCACATTTGGTCTTAAAAAAATAAACAAAATAACAGAAATATAAAATAGGAAAAAACCAAATTTTATTGAAATTCAGTAAAAAGGTGGTATATAAATTTTGCTTAAAACTTTAACAAAAAATTTTTTTTTGAAAAATTTGATTTTAGAATAGTATTTTACGGAAAATTTCCTATAAAAATAAGAAATAAAAAAAATTTGATTTTTTGAAGATTCAAAGGCGGTTTGTCCTCTTAAAACAGTAGGGACCAAAAATCACTAAAAAACACTAAAAAACACAATTTTATGCGCCTAGCGTTTTTAGCTTATCTTTTATGATAAAAGCAAGAACGCCATCGTATTCTACGTGAAAAAATACATCGAAAACATATCTTACATATTGGAAATTGACGTTTGACTATCCTTGAATGCTACAGCATTAAATACGTAGAAGCGAAAAAATAATTTTTTTGAAAAGTGAAACGGGCTAAACACTTGCTAAATTACATTTTATTGCTGAATTCATAGTTTTTGGGTAAATGCAAGTGATTCCCGAAACAGGAGCCGGTATTCAAGCACTTTGGGAAATAAGCGCCACGCTAATATATATTATAACGGGCGGTGAGTCGGGCACGTCGGCGCGGGTAGCCGAAGCACGGGAAGGCCAGTAGAGAACTCGCAATTTGAGAGAAATTCGAGTTAGTTAGCTTTTGACCGCACTCGCAAACAGTTGTTAAGACACGCACCAAAAGTGTAACGTGAGCAGCAGCAAGACATCAGCCTAGCAGCAACAGCAGCATCGAGAGCAGCAATAGCAGCAACGATAGCAGACACAGCAGCCACTATAGCTACTACCGCAACACGGCAAGGTCGAGAAGGAGACTCCCTTGCCAGAGGACGACGGAGATAACCGCGATAACAAAGTAGGATTTAATTTCTATTTATTTATGCGCGATCGACTGGCGAGGCATTTGGCCCCAGTCGTTGATCCGGTAGATTTTGCGGCCTTCTCGCGACGCGAATACGCGCAACACGGACGACGGATTTCTTATTGAATAAACGCCTTTTTAGTAGAATCGGTAGTGTGTTCATTTGATTGTCGTCCCGATCCCTCTTCCTATTCAAACCGCCGAATGCCACCGCCTCCGCGGGCACTACACAGGAGTGTAGTGCATACTGAGCACCGAAGCATCGTCGCAGGTAGGCGACCACACGAGCGAGTACAGCATCTCGCAAAAGTAAAGTGCAGGAGAACTTTGCATTTGCACGGGGTACATAGGCAGGTAGCCGCCTAGAAATCACCCTGTTACAATATATATATATATATATATATATATATATATATATTGTAACATGGCAGCCTACTGCCAGTTACAAGCGGCCGCGCGGAGCACGGCAACACCGCGGCACGAGTTGGCGAGCGGGCGTTCGGCCGTATTCGTGGAGCCTCGGCCGGCATCGGCTAGGCCCGAGCGCACGAGAGCAAGCGTAGGTAGGCGAGCGACCCAACCTAACGTCGACGGCGAGAGGGGTCGACGCGAGCGCTGGTGATGATCTCTTCCCTTTTACGTTCTGACTGCCGTAGCGACTGGTCGACTTTGTTACGAGCCATCACCGAGCACGACCGAGATCCGAACCACGTGGCGACGTTGCGAAAGGATAAAGACATTGTGCTACGTACTGCTGCTGACTGTGAGTAGAGTAAGAATTAATATAATAATGTTCACGCGATCCAGTGTGCCGATTGCGGAGTAACGCGAACTCGCGATTATTTTATCGCCACGTGGCCAACATGGCGGCGGGAGCGCGGCGGAGCATGAGTGCGGTTTTAGCATGCTTCGTCGGCTTAACAGCGCGGAGCCGTTCGGCGGATTTCGCGTACAACTCGACTGTTTTACCGTAGACAAACAAATTACTGTATGAATGACTGACTGACGACCATTACTATGTTGATGCTATCGTTTATACTCGACTGACGAATATTATACTGACGCTACCGTGTTGTGCTGTTACTACTAGTATTATATGGACGTTATCGTGGCACATTGACGACAATAACTATTCTGATGCGACCGCTTATATTCTGACGACGACTTTTGTACTGACGCTATTGTTCATGCGGTGGCTATGATTATTATACTGACAATATCGTTACACGACGATTACAACTACTTGACTGACGCTATCGTTATACGAATTACCGCTGCGAGACTGACTCTATCATTTGCATATTGACTACGACTATTAAACTGACGATATCCCGATAACTAATATTACTATTACACCGACACTGACAATTGTAACCCGACTGTCGTATTGTACTGACTGTTTTACGAGGCAAGACAAAGACCGTTACTTCACTGACACGCGATCGTTCACGTTTTGGTATGCGACGCGACCTTGACCTACGCGACGACACAAGGTCACGACATTTCGCTAGTTTTAGTTCGCGCGTTAAACGCACATAGGTATAAGATTTAACATTAAGTAAATTTAATATTCGAGCGTAATATAAGTGAGTGTTAGTTGGGGCAGCGGCCCCGTTAAGTTAGGTATCATCGTATGGAGTGAGTGAGGTATTCGCGTCGAGGTTCGGGCGACGTCACCGGCGCGGCAAAGGCGGGTACGCCTGGGGACTCGCGTACGTCGGGAGAGGTTGGCTATTGTCGGGACGCGAAGTCATAGTCTCGTGAGGGCAGCCTGCGACGGACGCTACGGTCGTCGGCACCGGTAGGCGACCGGAAGGGCGAGGCAGCTGCACCGTCCGCGTTGAGTAAACCGTCCGGCGGCGCGTTGACGAACACGCCGCGGCTAGGAGGTTACGCCGGCGGGCACGAGCGAGTTCGGCGCCGGAGCGTTGATTAGGAATTCGAGACGACCGGATACGCGCCCAGGGCGTGCGCCGGTACTTACTCGTCCGAACATCGGCGCGGTGGCATGCGAGCCAAGAGTGTGTATGTGTGTGATTCGACGGGAATGTCGTAGTTGTAAGCGCGCGGTCGGAGATCGCCTATTGTAAATGGATTACGTAGAAGGCTAATAAGTAAAATATAGAACGAATTTAAGTCAACATTGTGCATTCATTTCGTACTGAAACCCACGGCCTTGTGTGATTGTCTCATTCCCTCTATGTGTAATGTCGTATACTGGCTAGCCGAGCAGGTGCATGAAGAAGATGTTTCGACACGAGGCGGCGTCTCAAAGTAAGGGGATCGCGGGATCCCTGGTACTCCGGTGCCTGGCGCCCAGGGCCGAGGCGGCCCGCTGTCTTGTATGTATCGGAGCAGATATAGGAGATGGAGAATTCATTGGTAACGAGAAGAACAACACCCAGCGTTACCGTGCGCTGGGTCCACCGTTACAATATATATATATATATATATATATATATATATATATATATATATATATATATATACGACATTATTCATTGTCATACTCGTGTGTATCACGGATTCAATAATAATAAATAGTTTATTTAAATAATATAATAATTTCTTTTGTTAGTATGATAATTTGTCATGTAATATATATTAATTCAAAGTGTAATTATTTGGATAACACATTTCATTTAAATTATATATAAATAAACATGTTTAATTCGATCACAGCCCTTTGGCTATTAAATAATTATCTTTCATCTTGTAATCGACTTTATGGTTGAATCGATAATCCATAATCAATTCTAACTAGAAATTTGTCATAATATTTATTTAATACTTTTGAATATATATTTTAATATATTTTAACGGGCAGAAATAGTAAATTAATATTTCTACAACAGTAAGATTATTTATAAAGCTTAAACAAGATGAATAGAATTATTATCCTATCTGTAATACTACATGAAATCATTAATAATATTTGGTAATAGAATTTTGTACTATCCGAAATATTTCATATGATTGTGATGAATGTGTGGCGGTACAACCCCAGCAGACTTCACGGCGCTCAAGACGAAAGCAGCTGCTGGTCCCGCGATCCCTGTACTGATTCGGGAAGCGAGACCACAGCCCCTCTCTCGCCGACGCTACCACCCCAGCTGAGGCGGCTATAAATGGGGAAGCGGAGTCAGGAGCAAGACATCACGCTTGCCCGTCCTGCTGGTCAGAGCCCCAAGCTGACCTCACTCCAACTCACCTTGCATTAATTTAACTTTTTATCTTAACTTTCTGTGTTAAGCTTTATTCTGTTAAATATACACATAGTTTATTTAAGAAGCGATTTTTCTCTCTTTGCGCCTGGTCCCCGCAACCTGTCCTACACCCCTGCATAAAGCGCGTTCAGCCTAGGAGAGCCAAGCTATTAAAAATGCTCACTCTAGGTCCCATAAGCTCACTCTAGTAAGTGAGAAAGCAAAAGAGGCTAATAAATTACGCGAATACAGGAAAAATAGAAATTCTGAATTAGAAACAAAAGAAGTAATAAGATCACGTGAAAACAGAGCAAAGTCAACTATTGAAATAAAAGTAAAAGATGCGAATAGATTGCGCGAATATAGGAAAAATAAAAATACTAAAGCAAATATAAAAGAAGTAATAAGATCACGTGAAAACAGGGCAAACGCATCTATTGAATGAATGTAAAAGAAGCGAATAGATTGCGCGAATACAGGAAAAGTATGAAATCTGAATTAAAATCAAAAGAAGTAATAAGATCACGTGATAATAGTAATAATATGACCTATATATCCTATACCTATACCTATATATCTGTTTTGAAAACGAATGAAGCAATTAGATTACAACAATATAAGAATAATACTCCATCAAAAATGAAAGAAAATGAAAAACTAA